>SJXQ01010640.1:0-32856 GCA_006408695.1 Aepyceros melampus
ATCATTTTATTTTTAAAATAAAATGTATGGTTTTATTTTTAAAATAAAATGTATCATTTTATTTTTTAAAAGACATCTAAAAATACAAGGGCTTATCACATAGTGTAATGAAGAAAATCTCACTATAAAATGTCAAAAACTATGTAAATTCTTCCAACTTACCATTTTATATTCTTTCCAACCTCTTTGGAAATCTAGACTTCCATCTTCACGATGCTGTATTACAGTCCAACCTCCCCCATTGATATCCATATTGCAAAATACCTGACAAAGAAACATAAAGCCAAGTGAAAATTATGCCTAATTTAAAGAAACAGGTATCAGATATGTTTCAAACAGAAATAGGATGGATAGCCTTATAGAAAAAAATGATGACAAATTGCCACATTGAAAATATTAATTTAGATATTTTATTGGCTATTTCTTCCTATATCCAAGTTGTTTCTGATTAAATTCCACCAAATGTGCATAAATTACTTGTAAAGTTTTGAATCAGTCAGCTGAAAACTGTCTCAGTACAGAGTATAAAAATTATTTTTAAAAATTTGTCTTAAATGGCAATAGGCACCGTGTATAACCAATTTTTTAAAATGTTACTAAAGTTTCCAAAATTACATACCAAAAATTTTACTGCTAAAACAGAAGATTTGGAATTTTTATCTTTAATTTATTAAATTACAATATGCTAATAATAAAGGTTTTGGAAAAATGGTGTTTTAAAAACCATGTATATTTAGTATTGCACATTTCATTGCATATTTACTCCTATACACTCATATACTACAATAATTATTCTTGACGGTTCAGTATAACATTAGAGGCAAAATTTGGTCCCCAGCATATGGAGAACACATTATTTGCTTGAATTTTCATCATGAACAATACAAGGAGAACATGACATACTATATTCCTTCTGACTGTGAGAAGCTTTTCTTTTGCATGTGGAAAAGTTATCCAAATCTTTCAAAGACTTATGCTTATTTCAATTATTCTAAATATAATGGTATTTATTTAGAAATGGATTCATTTCCCCCAGAGCCCACCAAGGAGAGAAACATATCTGTAATAGGATTATCTTTAGAGAGCAATCACTGTAATTGATGAAGCATGAATGTGGCAGCTTGATTATTCAAGGGCTCAGCAATGAGAAGCATCACTCCCCTGGCAATCATTCCTACTAATGCAATTTGGAAACTGGCTAAAGGTGTAGATATGAGGCAACAGCAGCAGGCAGGCTGTGTGGGCATCGAGCCTGATTAAAGGGAAAAACCTCAAGTGTTTTCCCTGAGGCATTAAATTTTGAGCACAAATGGCAAAAGGGTATGAAAACATTGGCAAGAACTGTCATTCTAAGGACAAATTGTCTATGTATTTCCTCGGAGTAAAGGGAACTATGAAATACATACTTAACTGTAAGCATATGAAAATAGGCAGAATGCTCTCCTGTGGACTCTTCCTCTAACTTGACAACAGCCGCCCATCAGTATGCACTCATCATCATGAGGAACTGACTCCCTCCAAGATTACAAATTTGAAATTTCCCTCCCTATCTTAAAGTTCTACTGATCCCTTAGCTTCTATGCACCTGCTCTTTGTCATCAACATAACCTCTATCTAGTCTTTTGTCTTCCTTAATTCTAATTCTATGTATTTCCTCGGAGTAAAGGGAACTATGAAATACATACTTAACTGTAAGCATATGAAAATAGGCAGAATGCTCTCCTGTGGACTCTTCCTCTAACTTGACAACAGCCGCCCATCAGTATGCACTCATCATCATGAGGAACTGACTCCCTCCAAGATTACAAATTTGAAATTCCCCTCCCTATCTTAAAGTTCTACTGATCCCTTAGCTTCTATGCATTTGCTCTTTGTCCTCAACATAACCTCTATCTAGTCTTTTGTCTTCCTTAATTCTAATTCAATTTTTTCACCCCACAAGCATTTCGGGGCACCGAGTCTATGATACAACTGGTGATATTTTGATGAACAAAATATGGATCATATCATCAAAACACCTAAAAGTTTAAAGAGTGATTGCTCCCATAGAAATAAGAAGATGTAAGAATTCACAATTTTCAACTCCAGTGACCTGAAGAATAATAGAGTCAGCAATCTAAATGAGAAATGTAAGGAATAGAACTAATGTGAGAAAAGAGCTAACGTGAGAAAACCATGGTCATTGGGAAACCTAATGTTTAGGAGAGCACAGTCATCCAAAGAGGGGAGTTTACTGATTAGAGATGATATAATTATGGGCAGATCAAGAATGAATAAGAATAAGGATAAGAAAATGAGGGACTAAGAAAGGAATAGTCATAACAATAGAATGCCTTTTAAGTGCTAAATAATTCAAACACTTCACTGCATTTTCCAATTTATGTCACAACAGCCCTTAAATGTAGGTGTGATTATTATGTCCATTTTGCAAATGTAAAACCTCAGACTTCAAGTATTTCAGGAACTTATCAATGGTTATTATTAATAAAACAAGTACTGAATTTAGGATTTGAATCCCTTGTTCTAAATTATACTGGGGGTAATCATGAAAGCAGCAGTTGATAGCATAAAGACAGATTTCTAAAGAAGTTTAAAAAAAATAGTGGAAACAGATATGGGGAGGGGTGATGGCTCAAGAATGGGCTTTGGTGAACAATCGATGGAGAAAAAAACAGACATCAATAATCCTTAGGTAGGCAGGAAATTAATTTTATTTGCTACTGTGCCTAGGTTCTAGAGCAGTGCCTAGCTTATCGGTTCAGTTCAGTTCAGTTGCTCAGTTGTGTCCGACTCTTTGAGATCCCATGAATCTGAGCACACCAGGCCTCCCTGTCCATCACCAACTCCTGGAGTTCACTCAGACTCACATCCATCGAGTCAGTGATGCCATCCAGCCATCTCATCCTCTGTTGTCCCCTTCTCCTCCTGCCCCCAATCCCTCCCAGCATCAGAGTCTTTTCCAATGAGTCAACTCTTCTGCATGAGGTGGCCAAAGTACTGGAGTTTCAGCTTTAGCATCTTTCCTTCCAAAGAAATCCCAGGGCTGATCTCCTTCAGAATGGACTGGTTGGATCTCCTTGCAGTCCAAGGGACTCTCAAGAGTCTTCTCCAGCATCACAGTTCAAAAGCATCAATTCTTCAGTGCCCATGACCATTGGAATACGGAATGAAGCAGGACAAGGACTAATAGTTTTGCCAAGAAAATGCACTGGTCATAGCAAACACCCTCTTCCAACAACACTGGAGAAGACTCTACACATGGACATCACCAGATGGTCAACAATGAAATCAGATTGATTTTATTCTTTGCAGCCAAAGATGGAGAAGCTCTATACAGTCAACAAAAATAAGACCAGGAGCTGACTGTGGCTCAGATCATGAACTCCTTATTGCCAAATTCAGACTTAAATTGAAGAAAGTAGGGAAAACCACTAGACCATTCAGGTATGATCTAAATCAAATCCTTTTTGATTATACAGTGCAAGTGAGAAATAGATTTAAGGGTCTAGATCTGATAGATAGAGTGCCTGATGAACTATGGACGGAGGTTCGTGACATTGTACAGGAGACAGGGATCAAGACCATCCCCATGGAAAAGAAATGCAAAAAAGCAAAATGGCCTAGCTTATAGTAGGCACTAAATGAATATTTGTTGAATAACCAGAGATGCAATAGGAAAGATAAAACAGGAAAACTTGATTAATGGAATGCAATGAAAGTTGGGGATGGATTTCAAGTTTGGGGAGTGATCAACTTGGTCAAATATTCCAGAGAAGTCAAATAAAGATTAAGAAAATATACATTTAAATTTAGAATGAAGGAGCCATTAGTGATCTTGAAGAGAGAGACTGCATGATTCCTATAAGAATAAAATCCAGATGGCTCATTTTACAGAGGACATTGCTGGTGATTTGACACAGCGGCCGAAGCGGAACTCTACTGGTAAAACAGATAAGAGTAAGTGAAAATGTCAAGGAGATATTTTCTTAGAGGAAACTAATGTTACTTGTATTTTAATTAAATTTTACCCTTCCTTGACTGGTTAATTTAGATTTTTTCCCCAGATTTTGATTTCCTAATGGACACTGATTGCCTGAAAGTTTGCCAAAATGTGCTTGCAAACCTATGAAGTCCATTTACACACTCAGGGAAAGGAATAACCACAACTATAAATGTATAGTGTGTAGAGAAAACTGTTCTTTACAGTTTTTCTGGTCACTATTACCTATGTTATTAAAATTCTATGTACTTAAATAGTTTTGAAAAAGTGATTTTTAAAAAAAAATCACTCGCTAATTTTAGAAAAGAAAACTTTCCTTTTAAACAAAGGTGTCTACTAACTTGCAAATGTTAAGATATGCTGGGAGTATTTCTTAGGTAAAGACCCAAAGAAAGTTAGCCCAGAGGAGAGAGAAGTTACCCAGGCAGATTACTGCCTTGGAAGCTAAAGTGCAGGCAAGTTAAGAAGTTAGATTTACACTCCACAATTCCTACTGGAACTCAGTAATAACAGCAAAGGTGACAGCTGCTTTTTGGTGAATATGGACACAATAGAAGGGGATGATATATTGGTTAGGGGGGTGGACTTGGATGCTACATTACCTGTAGATCAAGTCCCATCCTCAGCTTTAACTATGTTGTAGATCTTTTGCAAGGATTAAATTAATTAATGCATATAGTTTTCAGGACAGTGTTTGGCATATAACAAGCTTTGTCAATAATCTCTTAGATGTATTTTACATATGTGATGTGTATTTATATTGTGCATATATACTTTATGTATATAATATCTCATATAATTTATTATTTATTATGGATAATATAAAACATATAAAGCCAAAATACATAGAAATTCAATAAACTGTCCTTATGATTACAATCACCAGATTTTTGTTAATAATACTGGCATCATCCATTTCTAAGCACATTTTCTATTGTATACATAGAATTTATGTAATATATATACATATATGTATATGTCCATATATACATATGAAGTTGGGCTTCCCAGCTGGATCAGTGGTAAAGATGCCAAAGCAGGAGCTGCAGGAGACATGGGTTTGATCCCTGGGTTGGAAAAATCCCCTGGAGGAGGAGATGGCAACCCACTCCAGTATTCTTGCCTAGATAATCCCATGGACTGAGAAGAGTCAGTCCATGGGGTCACAAAGAGTCAGACACGACTGAGCTATGAAGCTCATATGAAGTTGGATTAGTGCTAGCAACCTGCTACTCACAAAAGACCATGATTTTTAGTTAGAAGAAAAACAAAAAGCCTATGCTTAACAGATGAAAGAAGTTCAAAAAGATAGGTGGTTGATTTTGAAAGATTTGAGACATGAAAGGACTTGAAAAGTTCCTTTGCCAATAGAGTGTGGTCTGTGCTGTCTGGCGGCATCCTTCCTGTAGACGCAGGCACCCTGCTACATTTACTATGACTGTTGCATTTATTGATCATATGACTTGGGCTTAATTCTATCCAAGAACAGATTGAACTGGCTCCTATCCCAGGCAAGGTCAAGGCTTTAAAGCATTAAAAATCTTTTAACACAATAATGATTTAAACCCAAACAAAAAGGGGAAATTTGATTCACGTAGTTTTTATGCTTTTATGCTACATACAAGTTGGAATGATTAACTTTGTGTTAATTATTTTTCCATAACCGTAAATAAAAAAGGCTCAACACATTTGTTATAGTCCTTTTCCAAGAATTAGGGAAATTATAAATTCAGAAACAAAATTTTAAACATTTTATAGTAATCAGAGCTATTATTTAATGGTTTGTTTTACTGTATGAAACTAAGCAGATTACAGTGCATTTGGTTTTAGAAAGTTATGAAATCAAAGGAAAAATCCTGCTTCCTACTACCATGTACTGAAGGAAATTCAGAGTGGAAAATATCCACAAGTCATTAATAATAAAAAAAAGTAAAAAATAGATATATAAATGATCTAATTATCATTTTCTTCTGTTTGAAAATTTTAATAGTCCTAGAAAACTGCCTTTGGCTTCCACGTCACATTTGAAAAGATACTACTTTCCTAACTTTTGCAGACATTCTTTCTTGGCAGGGAATGATGTCAGTCAAAACAACTATATAACAACTGTGTATACTAGCAAATTTCACTCTGCCTAAAATTAATAATTCATACTAATAGTTTTTGTTAATTGCCTAAATAGGTCAATTTAATTGATTAATCCATATATCATATGTAGCTAGACATTTTGTTTTGTTTTTACATAGACTTGCCTTGCTAAAATTTCTGTAAGTATTAAAATGAGCAAAATTTTTGCTAAGCATATCATGATTAGCACCAAACTTTATAGCCACAAAGCAAAATATATGTGGAAGGGTGATGGTCCTAAGGATACCTTTTCCAAGCACTTTTTATAGAACTTGTTTTACAGAACTGAGAGGATACCAATGATCTCTATAAAAATAAGAAGGCAATGAGATTACAGGGTGGGAGGAAGTAGGGTGGCTTACAACCATACCTGACAATGTTAGCTGTGTCACTCACATAGCTTCCTATAAAAAATTATGAATGGTGTAGCTTCAGTCATCACTAATATAAGTAATTATCTCACTTAGCTTCCTGTTAGGATGGTATAGTCTAGAGTTGATTTCTTTGTTACAAAGCCTGTATTCAGTATTTGCTATGTGATTTGGGCAAGTTATTTTTTTTAAATAGGGATAATGAGAGCACCTATATATATCATAGAGTTATTGAAAGGGTTAAACAAGTGAATCTATCTATCTAAAGTGCTCAAAACAGAAACTGGCAAACTGTAAATGCAGAGTACATTTGAACTATTATATTAATCAGTTTCTCAATAACATTGGGAAGTTCACACAATGTTTTTTCTTACTAATTCTAGGGTATGTGACTATAACAAGGAAATTTGCTACTTACTAGTAAGTGCAGGTAGATCATCCTAAAATGTCCATCTCCATAACAGAACATTATTACCACTTGCAAAAGGATCATATCTCAAAGGGGAAAGAATAAACCAGGGAATGAATGCTTAAATCAAGAAGCCCAAAGTCTTTCCTTCCTTATGGTCAGTTATCTCTCCCTCTTGCCACGCTCTGCTGCTATTTCCAATCAAACTAAACCTAATGACAGTAAAAATAACATGTGAATTTCTCCTTCTTCCTCTGAAGAAATATAAGTGCCATTTCTATAGTGATAAATTTGCCTCTTATAGGCCTGTATTGATATTATTGCTAATCTGTCTGGGGTACTATTTTTCTCTAGGCCCAAATGTAACAAGTCTAATCCAGCATATATTTAGCATTTGTGGCTTCAGTGTTTTAGATTTTTTTAAATTTAAGAACAATATTGAAGTTCTCTAATATGAAAAATTCATCATGTTGCAGAGGCATAAATTTAAATCATGCTGTTTCTGAACCCAACACTGAAGTCACTGAACCAGTGAACTGGATCCTCTACCCCACTCTTTTGTGTAAATCTTTAAAAAAACCAAATTCATTTAAGTTTATAAGTTGTTATTCAAGTTTATGACTTCCCTAGTGGCTCAGTTGGTAAAGAATCTGCCTACAATGCAGGAGACCCAGGTTCGATCCCTGAGTAGGGAAGATCCCCTGGAAAAACAAATGGCAACCCACTTCAGTATTCTTGCCTGGAGAATTCCACAGACAGAAGAGCCTGGTGGGCTACAGTCCAAAGGATCGCAAAGAGCTAGACATGACTGAGCAACTAACTTTCACTTTCATTCAAGTTTATGAGTTAAGATAAGATACTTTTCTTCCACCCTAACAGTAGCAGCGGTTCTGCAAATAGTCTGAGAATTATTTGTTTCTCAAAACATTCTGAGCTAGAACAGAGTTATGATTATTGCATGACAAATTTAATTGAATATCAAACTTGACTTGTAATGCCCTCACTAAGGGCCATGTGCTAGTGTTGATGGACTGTAAAAAGATTCTTACAGTATGAAAGTTAATCTAAAAACTTTAAAAAATATTTTATTTTTATATTCATACATATAATTATTAAGAGTCTAAAAGGAGGGTCACTTAATATTTTTAGTTAACTTTATAGTCCCTATGTTAGAGGGGAAGTGATAATCGTTTAGGGGTTTCTATCAGGTCTTGGGAAGAACTACAGGTAAACTGCATGAAGTATTTACATTAGCTCGGGTTCTCTCCTCCAGGGCAGTTTCTGATACACTTTACATGCTCTCTGTATGATGTGTTGGTGTGGGCATGTACAGCATGCCTGTGCTTACGTATGAACTGAATTTGGGTCTGATTTTAAGGTATCAGCAAGCAGAATAGGAAGGCTTCAGGTCATATGATCCAAAGGATTCAAAAGGCTGCTTTGGTGATTGCAGCCATGAAATTAAAAGATGCTTACTCCTTGGAAGGAAAATTATGACCAACCTAGACAGCATATTAAAAAGCAGACACATTACTTTGCCAACAAAAGTCCATCTAGTAAAGGCTATGGTTTTTCCAGTGGTCATGTATGAAGGTGAGAGTTGGACTATAAAGAAAGGTGAGCGCCAAAGAATTGATGCTTTTGAACTGTGGTGTTGGAGAAGACTCTTGACAGTCCCTTGGACTGCAAGGAGATCCAACCAGTCCATCCTAAAGGAAATCAGTCCTGGGTGTTCATTGGAAGGACTGATGTTGAAGCTGAAACTCCGATACCTTGGCCACCTGATGCAAAGAGCTGACTCATTTGAAAAGACCCTGATGCTGGGAAAGATTGAGGGCAGGAGGAGAAGGGGACGACAGAGGAGGAGATGGTTGGATGACATCACCGACTTGATGGACGTGTGTTTGGATGGACTCCAGGTGTTGGTGATGGACTGGGAGGCCTGGCGTGCTGCAGTTCATGGGGTCGCAAAGAGTCGGACATGACTGACTGACTGAACTGAACCAAACCCTTTCCTCACTTTCCTGTTGGTTCAGATGGTAAAGAATCCGCCTGAAAAGCAGGAGACTCAGGTTCAATCCCTGGGTCAGGAAGATCTCCCGGAAAAGGAAATGGCAACCCACTCCAGCATTTTTGCCTAGAGAATTCCATGGACAGAGGAACCTGGCAGGCTACAGTCCATGGGATTGCAGAGGTGGATACCACTGAACAACTAACCCTTTCACTTTACTCCTAAACTTGCTATAATACATTCACAGTTTTGTTTTGTTTTGTTTTTTTAAAGACATGGTACACCTGATTCAGTGAAATTTTTCACAGGAGCTCAAAAAGAAATACAGTGAAGTCAACCTTCTCTGGTAGGTAACCCGGGTAGCAATGTACATAACTGCCGCCACCTCTTTTACCTGCTGTACATCTTTATTTCTCCCCACTTTGACAGCACAGTATTGGTCTCTTTTCAGAAGAAAATTTTTGTCCCAGCAAAGGGAAAAACTATTGAGCTAACTTAACCCACTAATCCTCATTGGAATCAGCAGGGCTGGTAGAGTCCAGACTTTGCCTCTTGACAGCTGTGTGACAACTGGCAAGCTGGTCTCCAAGATGTCTTTCCCTCACCTATCAAAGGGGATGAACAGTCGGAATGACTAAGTTAGGCTTATTTACTATATACTACACAGAAGTGTTGACATTATCATCAGCAGGTCATCTATTCATTCATTCATTTCAGCACATATTTACTGAGGACTACTATGCTCCAAAAACTATTCTGGGTTCCAGGAAGTCAAAGATAAAGGTAAAATCCTTCCCTTGTAGAACTCTGATAGTGAGCAAATCATGCAAAGTTGTTTGAGGGAATCAGGGAAAACCTCTGAGAGTGTGTGCATATACCTAGAAAAAATGGGAACACAGAGGTAGTAATTTAGGTGGGGCAATGAGAGGAAAAAGATTGTCCCATCCTTTGAGGACAAAGCACTGCAAGGACAGGTGGTCCTCTCAGGGTCTTGGGCATCTGATTAAAGCTTTTCACATGTTGAAGAACAGAGTTCTCCTCAAGGCTCTCCATAAACCCTGTTGCAGTCTCTATCACTGCACTTCTATAGCACTTTACAATTTCTGCGTATTTGTCTATCTTCACCACTACATTGGGAACTGTTTTATATTATGCCTCTAGTCATTTACTGACAAATAAATGACATACACTTACTATGTATTGAATGAAGGAATGGATGGATGATTTAATGAAGAAACAGAAAGAAAGAGTAAATATAGAAGAGATATAACAGCAAGAAGACAGTGTTTTTCTTACTTCAAAGTATACTTTGGATCCTGTTCAATATACTGATGAAAAATATCCTCCAACAAAGTCCTTTAGGTAAATATGCAAAGCAAATCCTTTCAAGATTATGAATTAAGATAGAGTATCTTTCTCTAACCTAATAAGAGCAGAGGTTTTGGAAATATGTCCCCAGCTCTCTCTCCACAGTATCTGAGCATAGATGATGCGTACCATCTGTGTCCTTGGGACTTTGGAAGATGGTTCCTCAGTTATTCCCATGAGCTTGAAGTATGTGCCTTCAACATGTAATCTGTATAAGGCAAGAATTTATGAACAAATGGGATATCCCAGGAATGAGCAGAGGGTAGATGGAAAACTGCGTGTGAAATAGGGATAGGATACGTGGGGGTTGGAAGCGGTCTGTACAACCAGGGTTTCATCTTTTATGGACCTGGGAAACAGAGTATCTTTGGGAGAAAAGAACTTAGGCATATATATTTTTGGTTTAACAAGCTCACAAATCAATCTGATTATTCAGCAATTCAACTAGGATCTGCTTTACATCTCATAAACAAACACTTCTGGGTTTACCTTTTTGGGTTCTGGCATATTATTAATATAAATAGTGTAGTTCCACTTTTATTAAAACCAGCTTGATATACATCTGCACAGTCTCTAAATGGCTTTTCTTCCTCTTTTTTTCCTCCCTTTAGTAAAACTGCAAAAAAACAAAAAAGATCACAATATGTGAATATCAGTACCATTAGTTTCCAAATGGACTTCAATATAGCTAAGCAAGTCTTCATTTCCTCCAAACAAATGTCAATGTTGCATTTATTGAAAAATCAATTCTAGGAACAATGCTAGATTTTGAAGTGACAGAATTACAAAACTATAAGAAAAATGTGATTAATTTATAACTGAGTATTTTTTCATATTTGGCTTAATTTCTTAGATCTTGTTTTTCTCTATCACTTTCAGCACATCAACTCAATAGACAAATATTCTGATCATGAAATACAACATTGGTAACAATTACGTCAATGTTTCTGCAATATTCCTTAAACCTTCTTAGCTACATTTTATAGGAGAGTTTGAAAAATGCTGCCATTTTTGGAGCAGGAAGATTTGAAGATAAATTCAAATATAAAAATACAATATAAAGGTTTAATATGCTAAAAGAAGGATTTACTATTTTTATGGGGCTTTATACTGAAGTTCTTCTAGAATTTTTTAGTTTTAGAAAACTCTCAAAATAAAAAATAGACGTTTCTGATCCAATTTAAGTATCTAGAGTGAAAAGGAAGTGAACTTTGATTTTTATTTAATGGCCTGAAGTTAAGCTAACAGGTAGATGACATAAAAATAGAAGAACAAAAATCAGTAAGATTTGAAATTAAGTTATATAAGTGGAAGAGCTAAGTAGGGGCTGGAAGTCTAATAGAAAAATAAATTTAATTAGAGATAGTCTCTACTGGGAGGAATTTTATTTCATTCACTGATATTCATCCATTATTAAATTCTTATTATGAGATCAAAATACAAAGATGATTCATTTAATAGTTTTTAGCTAAAAATATATGCAGCATATATAGAAATTATTTATGATTTAGTATTTTCTAATCAATATACATTATTCTAGCAATTTGCTTCTTACCATTTTCTTGAAGTTAAGATTCAGAATATTTTATAATTTTGCCCTTAAAGTCTCTAATAGTTTAATCATCTGCTTTTAATCACTCTGAGTCACAATGATATTTTAAAATAACAACATCAAAGGTAAACTATGAATCAATGCTTTTAAATTGATTTTAAATGTTTTAACAATCTAAAATACTAACCTGATTTCAATTTGACACACAATGTTACTACTTTATATGTAATTAAAAATGAACAGTCTAATCTTTATAGGAAGAATGACTATCTCAATATAAATTTTTCAAACTTTCAAAAATAACTATGATTCAAGTAAATGAAATATCCATGTCAGATATGTTGCCATAACAAAAATACAGAATTATAACATTTAATAGCATTATAGTTCTCTACATATCTTACTTTGTTTATACTAATGATTTACATTAGTTTATACTAATGATTTTGCTTACTTACACTAAAAAGTACCTCTAAATATCATCATCACAATTGCAATATCAACACAAAATAAGTAATCAGAGGACTAACAGTTCATATGCTAGTAAAGAAGCACTGCACAGAATGCATGCAGATAGCAATTAAAAATGAGTATTTAGGTACTTAAAAGCCATCTTTAATGGCATTGGGCATGTCAATGGATTATATAAAGGTCTTTTTTTCAAAACATCAGTGCATTTCACTTGTGCTTTACTTACTTTAAGCTAACTGGACTATTATTTTTCTAAAATAAAACTTTCCTAAATTGTAAATGCTTGTTCTCTTGAAAAAATTAAAAATAACCAAAACAGATGCAATAAAAAAGGGATGTAAAGAAATATTAACTAAAATTTATAATCCCGTGAGAGGATGCACAACACAGGAAGATGTGGTCAAGAGGAATTTAACGGTAAACCCAGTTTTCTTTTTTGGGTTAGAGATGGAGAAAATCGTTTCTCTAAAGAAAGAGAAATTCTTGCTTGTTAAATCTACCACTTCCTGTCCTCCCTTATTTAGTTATGTAAGGCGAATACATTCCTTTCCACTTCTCTGCCACTTTCCTTCCCCTTTTCTTTTCCTCTTCAGGATGATGCCGGTGAAGGCTGTTGTATGGGAAGAGGGAAGTTATTTCACACACATTTTCAATAACACAGAAAAAAGAAAAAGTTAGATATTGTCTTATTTTCTGGAACCTAGTTTATAAAATGATGTTCAAGCTCTGAATGTAAGTCTTATAACTAGAAAGATGGTTTGAGCAGTCTACCATAAAAGGTACAAGTAGTACCTTGAAAAAAGTACAAAGAATTGAAATAGAAATGTAATAGAAAAAAAGCCTGTTTGAAATGACCAAGGCTTTGACTGAGCAGCATAGAGAACACATGCATTTGAATGGCATTAAACAGCTTCACTTTAGTGTTTGCAGTCTAGAAGTGGGGGTGAGAACTTGAATAAACATCCTCCCTTGGGTCAGGATTTACCCATACAAGGGACTACTGCATGAAAGGATGGTGGAAGGAAGGCACTAGCAATTCCACCTGAACCGTTCCTTCATGTCTCACTCTCAGACTGAAGACTGGAAGAAAAGAAGAAGAAGGTTAGGAGGAGGCAGATAGTAACGGTGGGGTACAATACTATGGACATGTTGTTGTAGTTGCGGCACCATATCTGATAATAGATATTTCATTTTCTTGAAATACAGTGTGGTGTTTTTGAAATATCGAAACACATTATTTCCAGAAAGATTAGACTGCCTGTTTTTAACGGGCTTCCCTTGTAGCTCAGTTGGTAAAGAATCTGCCTGCAGTGCAGGAAATCTGGGTTCGATCCCTGGGTTAGGAAGATCCCCTGGAGAAGGAAATGGCACCCCACTCCAGTATTCTTGCTTGGAAAGTCTCATGGACAGAGGAGCCTGGTGATCTGCAGTCCATGGAGTCGCAAAGCGTCAGGCACAACTGAGCGACTAACACAACACTTTTACTTACTTACTTATTAGTAACAGAATCTTTGAAATTTTGATCCAGACTACATTTAGAATACTACAGCATTTGGAAGCAACTTAAAAGTTCATTCAGAGCTTACCTTTACATGCATATAATATTCTTTGGTCTGATGACCCCTTCTATAGGAGTAGATTGATTTTCAGTTCCTTTTGCTTTCCTTTTAATGTATAAAGTGGAGTGCTTATGAGGCAAGTATGTGAATTACATAACAGAGTGACTGAATTATAGTAAGTACCAAGAAATGGTAGGCAGTTAGTGTTATGGTAAAAATATCATTGATGGCAACACTATATTATTTTCTTTCTTATGGAAAAGACATTTAGGCTGTGGAAGGCTAGCCAATCTACCACACATGTGGGTGAAGGCTATTGTGTGGGAAGCGGGAAGCTCTTTCACACATATTTTCAATAACACAGAAAAAAAGGAAAAGTTGGATTTGATGGATGTTGAGTGGAGTGGTGGATGCTACTGTCTTCCATCCTCAAATCCAAATACTGCAGCTGACTAAATGCATGGAAGTTATATTTGAGTGGTTACATTTAGGACCATATCAAGTTGGCCCCTCCCTGTCAGAGTTGGGTAACTGGATTATTTCATTCATTGACTACATCAGGTTAAATCACTATTAAGTCAAAGAAACCCAGTAATCTAATCTTGCTGTATGTGCATAGTCACTCAGTCATGTCTGACTCTTTGCAATCACATGGACTGTAGCCCACTAGGCTCCTCTGTCCATGGGGATTCTCCAGGCAAGAATCCTGGAGTGACTACCATGCCTTCCTCCAGGGGATCTTCCCAACCCAAGGACTGAACCCAGGTCTCCTGCATTGCAGGCAGATTCTTTACTGTCCGAGCCACCAGGGAAGCCCAATCTTGCTGTATAATATAAGCTTTATCTATTAAGAATTAAAAATTATTTCAGATGAAATGATATATGATATGTATACCAATATGCTGCTTGTAGAGATTTTAATCTTATAACTCCAATTTTCATGACTATTTTCTTTGTCAAATATTGGAGAATATAAAATTTAGTGTTATTATTAGATACTGTAAAACTAGAGATAGTAAACATTTTAAAACATAGAAGACCATAACAAAGATGAATTAACTAAACAGGATAAATGATCAGAAACAAGGAAAAATTTTTGTAGGAGGTCTTGAGATTCAATAAGATGGAAGATAATGCCTGGAGGAATATAAGATAAATGGCAAGAGACAAACATGAAAAACCTGATGGAAAAAGATAAAAGCAGCATCAACTGGACAGAGCAGGGAGGGGCGATCTGGACATATGATGTGGTGTTTTAGCTTCTGAAAATGTAGTTTAACTTGTTATAATAATACACTGGTTTAAAGCATAAATTTAAAAAAATGATCTTTACCTGTAAAAGTTCCTTCTTTGACCACATACTCTTGTATTTCTTCTCCCATTCTTTGATTCTTATGAGTTTGTCTTTCTTTTTAGAGTCTAGATCCCCACCATTACTATCTGCCTCCTCCTAACCTTCTTCTTCTTTCTTCCTATCTTCAGTCTGAGAGTGAGACATGAAGGAACGGTTCAGGTGGAATTGCTAATGCCTTCCTTCCACCATCCTTTCATGCAGTAGTCCCTTGTATGGGTAAATCCTGACCCAAGGGAGGATGTTTATTCAAGTTCTCACCCCCACTTCTAGACTGCAAACACTAAAGTGAAGCTGTTTAATGCCATTCAAATGCATGCTTTTTAACCTCAGCTGTGTTCTCTATCTGCTCAGCCAAAACCCTGGTCATTTCTAACAAACATTTTTCTATTACATTTCTTGAAAAGTGTATTTCAAATCTTTGTACTTTTATCAAGACTAAATCTTACTCCTGTCTTCTCTCACTATTTATTGTGACTTTTTTTTAATGCTTTGCTATGAAGATCGAAGACATTTGAAATAAGTCTCCTTTGCCTATTTTTCCCCTTGCCTTTTTTGTTGACCTCTCTTAGTCCCCTTTTCAATTTCTCTAATTGTCCTTTCTCTTTCCTCTTCATTGGATTCTGTTCCTCTCTTCACCTACCAATAGATGTTCCCCAACATTCTATTCTTGGATCTCTGTTCCTTTTTAATTTGCTCTTTTTGCAACCATCTTCCATGGCTTCAAACTTTTACACAGATTTGTAAGATACAAGCATTTCTGACACTGTGTGTTTGCTGTCCTCATGACTTCCAGATTCACATTTCTACGTTGAGCAGTTCCTAATGCTACTCCGACTTCATTTGTTTAATGTTACCTAATATTTTCTCCAAAATCGATGCTGTCTTATTGATCCCACTATCTTCCCTCTGTTGTCATCATTAAAAATTAGTAAAAGCCTAAACATAAAGCGGGCTTTCCAAGTGGCTCAATGGTAAAGAATCTGCCTGCCAATTCAGGAGACACATGTTCAATCCCTGGGTATTCTTGCCTGGGAAATCCCAGGCCTGGGAGGCTATAGTTTATGGGACTGCAAAAGACTAGGACATAACTTAGCAACTAAACAACAACAAATACAAGACAAGTAGACTGAGGATTTTAAATTGGTTTCTCAAATAAAAAGACTGCCTCTTATTCCTTCTTAGTTTAACCCATCCTATAATGACAGTTTCAGTAAATACTGATTAAACATCTGCTATTTGCATGACTTTTTCTAGACAATGGAGACACAGACATAAGAAAACCACCATCTGCCCTTAATGTGATCACTGTCTGATGAGAGGAAGACCCATTTGTAGGTCTTCCATGATATCTCAAAATAGCTATAACCACGGGTAGTATCCTCTATGATAGGGAAAATCCGACTCAAGCTTGCTTAAGATAAAAGATAATTTACTGAATCATGTAACTGAACAACCTAGGATAGAACTTTAGGGAAAGCATGATCAGGTCTCAGTGTGATCAGGAACTGGTTTCCTTATCTTTTTCTTGACTTACTTCTTGTTGGCTCTCTACCTGGTTACCAGATGGCTAGAAACAGCTTCTCAGTCTAATGTTACCAGTTTAAATCTAAGACCAAACACAGATAATGCACACAATTACTGTTTTGCAGGTAAGCATCAAGTGCATTGACAGTAGGCACAGACACTACATGCTGTTTCTGACAAGTAGACTTGGGGAAGGCTGTTAGAAGAGATAACATCTAAATGACTAAAACATGTAAAAAAGCTCTCTGAACTAAAATTTAAGAGCTTTACCCATACCAATATCAGTAAATAAATCTAGAAAAGCCTGACAAAGGAGTCATTATTCATTCCTTATCTATACAACCAAATCTCTGTGATCTAACAGAGACACAAGCAGGTGCATGTCTGTCTTTCACCAGCCAACATTGAGTCAATAAGCAATATAAGATACTGACTCTAGCAGCTGTTAACTTTATCTGGGCCTTCCCTTTCATTTGCTCAACCAATTTCAATCCAGATGGCGTGTCTGCCACCAGGCCAATTTCAAGGAAGAACTGTGAAAGCTAAGGCAGAGGGTCACTTCAATTCAGATGAACCCTCAAGAGAAAACTTCCTGGAATGTGGAATTGGTAATTCTGAGTCTCAAAAAACCTAGCAGAGAACACAGAAGACAATTAGCCTTGCTACCAGAGACTATAAAAAACAGGAGTCCTTGATCCTATTTATTTTCTTAGTTGCTATAAAGGGATCAATTCTTCAATTATTCTTTTTAAATCTTACATGTGGTTAGTTATGCATATCTTTCCAGTATTTAGAAAACATCAGAATGTATGTAGATCACATTATTGGTTTAAGGATATTCCTTGTGGTATATTTTTGGCTATTAGCATTAAAGAGATGGCGGTACTAGGAACTGACCTTAGCCTGTGATTTTCAACACAACAGGTCATTGAAGTTAACTGAACATACAATGAGTAAAACGGCATCTTTGGCAAGGTGCAAACCAGCAAGACTGATTAGATTCTTTACTCTTCAGGTGTGGGGCATTTTGTGGAAAAGCCATCTGAAGAAATTCCCTGATATCCTAATTAATTTGAAAGGACTTTTAGAAGTGGGAGAAGGCAATATTTTAAATTTCAAGGGTGTAGACATTTTTTAAAGGTTTGTAGGCAATATTCAATATTTCAATATTTTGTGGGTGGGTGACGATGACTTCCCAATGATTTCATAAATATACATCACGTTATAGCTATATAAACACATAAGACTGTTAAGCTTATAAATTAAAAGCTTCAAAATTGGTCTTATTTCATAAAAGATATATGCATATGAACCTAATATTTGTGGGTTGATATCTACATGATTGTTTTCAACCTATAAAAATGCAATTACCTATGGTTAGTGTAATACATATGTAATATAAATTGCTATGTCACAAAATAACAAGCATATCTTTATAAATACTTTGAAGTCTTCAGTTAAGTAGCTAAAGGCTTCCTTTTGGAGAATCTACCACTCCTTTTACTCATGGTCTGTTAACTGTGGTATAAGGGAACATTTGAATATTTTTTTACTTGCTGCATTATAATTTTAATTAAATTTTTGTAAAAAAAACCCCTATTTTTACTGTCACTTCTTTACATGTATATATTTTGTAGATAACGTATAAATCTTAACTATCATTTTGGTGGAACTTTAATAATTGTGATCAAGTCAATCAGCTTTAATTCAATACTATGTGCTTAACTCTGAATTTCTTGCACTAAGTATGCTTTATATGTTTCATTTCATACTCATAAACATCTTATGAGATGGATTTATTAACATGTCATTTTATATATGAGAAAACTGAGGTTTTGAGATGCTAACTTCACCAAAACTTATAAGTAGTTTAAGTCTTTAACTGTAAGGCCAAAAATCTTAACTACTTCTTACTGACTTCTAAAGTAATCTCAGACTCAGACAGAACTCGAATACACCATTTGTCACAGGGCGCTTTGCCAGCAATACTTATCTTAACTGCAAAGGTCCCTCCCACCTAGGGTCTTAGGTGGGTCATGAATAAGCACATGCCTTAATTATGAATGGGTACAAGCTCGTCTCATGGAAGCAGGAAATATGAAAAGAATGACAGGATGCAGAAATGACAAGAAAGAAGATGAAGATATGTTGAGATAAAGATAGAAGAGAGGTATGCTGCTAAGTCGCTTCAGTCGTGTCTGACTCGGTGTGACCCCACAGACAGCAGCCCACCAGGCTCCCCCGTCCCGGGATTATCCAGGCAAGAACACTGGAGTGGGTTGCCATTTCCTTCTCCAATGTATGAAAGTGAAAAGTGAAAGTGAAGTCGCTCAGTCGTGTCTGACTCTTCGCAACCCCATGGACTGTGGCCTACCAGGCTCCTCCGTCCATGGGATTCTCCAGGGAAGAGTACTGGAGTGGGGTACCATTGCCTTCTCGCAGAATTTTCTGTGAGATGGGAGCTCTCAGCAGAAATGTGAAGCAGTGATGGCCCTCAACTTCAAAAGAAGAGGATTAGGAAGTAAGAGGTCCCTGAGCAGCCATACTGAATTTAATAATGTCCATACCCTACAAGTCATGCTGATCAGGAATTTTCCCCATTAGTTTTACATATTATAAAGCCTAATTACTTGATCCTCCAGCCTGTGAACCATTTGCTAGAAGCTAAACGTTCAGAAGAAGGCTGCTTGGGAAGGTTGAGAATGGGCATGTGTGTATGTCTGTGCTCATCTTCTAGAATTAGGCCAAGGAACAATGAGAAAATTGATAATTCAAAGTACTTTTTGTTCTTATGAGGAAACAATATCAATTTTTTAAAGTAGGCAAAAACAAGAAATGATAATAGTTTAGGCAGTATATAAGGTATAAATTATATACATTTAAAAAGGCATCATAGTAACATGGTACAAATTAATTTCTGCTGATGATAAATTATTTTTAAAAGCTTTAATTTTATTTAGTATTATTACAGGAAAAACAGAGAAGAGGATGAAAATATTGCACAAAATTTGCCATCATAATATTTTAAAATTTTCTTAAAATTTTATTACTTAAAGAGGCACATTATCTAAGAATATATTAGCTGCTGCTAAGTCAATTCAGTCGTGTCCAACTCTGTGACACCAGAGATGGCAGCCCACCAAGCTCCTGTGTCCCTGGGATTCTCTAGGCAAGAATACTGGAGTGGGTTGCCAGGTCCTTCTCCAATGCATGCATGCATGCTAACTCACTTCAGTTGCATCCAACTCTGTGCAACCCCTGGACAGCGCCCACCAGGCTCCTCTGTCCACGGGATTCTCTACGCAAGAATACTGGAGTGGGTTGCCATTTCCTTCTCCATTTAAGAATATATTACTCATTACACATAATTGTAGGTAAATATATACATTTTAATAATATTGATACATGCATAACGTACAGAAAAGATTAAATCCATGTGGACATGCATAGTACCCTATGTCACGGATGGATTGCTAATTTTATGGTGCTTTTTTCAGTATGGAATAATGAAATGTGAAGTAATTCTATATAATATTATTTTAATTTGATTTGTATTTAAATAAATTTTTGAACACTCTGCTAATGTGAAGTGACTCAATGTATATCCAATGCATATTACACTTAGAGCAACTAAGAATAAAAATATTACTAAAAGTTGAAAATGGATTTACATACAATCTCTGTTTACTCAAATGAGCATTCACTTTTTATAAAATTCACTCCTGTGTGTTCCCTTTAGGCACCCGGATGGCCAGCTACGACTGCTACGTGATCCTTGCTATTTGTTCAGAAGGTCGTTTCATTAACAGATTTATCTCGGGTGTTTCACGTGTGTTAATTTCCCATGTAATGCTTTCAGTCTGGCTGGAATATATTGATTTTCAACAAAACATTCCTCACGCATGTGGGAAGACTTAAAGGGCATCTTTTGTGCTTTGAGTGAACAAATAATTTCAGCAAAAGCCATTAGAAATGGAATGAAAGGGCTTGGGCAATGCTGTAAACATGGAGAGTGGCTGCCACATGCTTATGAAAATTGACAACAAAAACCCCCAAAGCTTGTCACTTTGAAGTTTTAAATAAACAAAGGCTGACACCATAGTTGTGTCACTTTGACTCTTGTGGTGAGATACACTTGCATACTACTTTACCAGCCAGGATACACATGGGATTATACTCTAACTTTGGTTTCCTCAGTCCTTATGAGTGACACAACACCAAGAGAAGATATGGAATGATCGATAGGAGTCATAAAACGCACGACTTTGGAGTGTGGTATTTTCATGTTAGCAACCTGGCAGCAGCGCTGGAACTAGAACTCAGTTGCACTTATTCCTCTTCCTTCTAGACCAACACGCCTTGCCCTCTCGATCGCATTTGTCATAGCTGCTCCAAGACACTGGTGAGGAGTCCATCTCAGTCTAAGTCCTCTTCTAGGGACAAGGGCTGGATTTATTATGGTTGAGATTTGGTTTATTTGTCCACTTATGAGTGTGTATGTGGGGCCAAAGCAACTGGCAAAAACTTTCTTTAGGATAAAATCTCCATTTAAAATTAAATCCACAGTTCAGATTCATTGTTTTAAAGGAACTCATATTGGTTATGAAAACAGAAGATTTACACCTAAAAATAATTATGAATACTTTCAAAGACATGATAAAATTAGAAGAGGTTTAACTTAAACGGTATTAAATTTACTAATTTATCATAAATGCATGAAAAATGTTATGATTTATTTATCTATTTTTGGTAGGTGACAGTGTGATTGGTAGTGTGATTCCTTGCCAGAGACAGTTCCACTTGGAATGCGAATACCCAAGCCAGAAGTAAGTTAAGATTGCAATGTACTTAGAAGCAGTCATATTATTGCTATTCTTTGAAAGAAAGTGAAAGTCACTTAGTCATGTCCGACTCTTTGAGATCCCGTGGACTATAGGGAATTCTCCAGGCCAGAATACTGGAATGGGTAGCCTTTCCCTTTTCCAGGGGATCTTCCCAGCCCAGGGATCAAACCCAGGTTTCCCACATTGCAGGCAGATTCTTTACCAGCTGAGCCACAAGGGAAGCCCAAAGGGTATTTTTTGGTTGAAAGTAAATGATAAGCTCCCATCAGTTCAGTTCAGTTCAGTCGCTCAGTTGTGTCCAACTCTTTGCGACCCCATGAATCACAGCACGCCAGGCCTCCCTGTCCATCACCAACTCCCGGAGTTCACTCAGACTCACGTCCATAGAGTCAGTGATGCGATCCAGCCATCTCATCCTCTGTCATCCCCTTCTCCTCCTACCTCCAATCCCTCCCAGCATCAGAGTCTTTCCAATGAGTCAACTCTTCGCATGAGGTGGCCAAAGTACTGGAGTTTCAGCTTTAGAATCAGTCCTTCCAAAGAAATCCCAGGGCTGATCTCCTTGCAGTCCAAGGGACTCTCAAGAGTCTTCTCCAACACCACAGTTCAAAAGCATCAATTCTTTGGTGCTCAGCCTTCTTCACAGTCCAACTCTCACATCCATACATGACTACTGGAAAAACCATAGCCTTGACTAGATGGACCTTAGTTGGCAAAGTAATATCTCTGCTTTTGAATATGCTATCTAGGTTGGTCATAACTTTTCTTCCAATGAGTAAGTGTCTTTAGGAAGCTGAAAATGTTTCATGCAAAGATTGGCACATTAAATGACAGAAGTGGTATGGACATAACAGAGGTAGAAGATATTAAGAAGAGATGGCAAGTATACCCAAGAAGATGGCAAGAAGAACTGTACAAAAGAGATCTCAATGACCCAGATAACCACCATGGTGTGATCACTCACCTAGAGTCAGACAGCCTCGAATGCAAAGTCAAGTGGGTCTTAGAAAGCATTGCTATGAACAAAGCTAGTAGAGGTGATGAAATTCTAGCTGAGCTATTTCAAATCCTAACTGATGATGCTGTGAAAGTGCTGCACTCAACTTGCCAGTAAATTTGGAAAACTCAGCAGTGGCCATAGGACTGGAAAAGGTCAGTTTTCACTCTAATTCCAAAGAAAGGCAATGCTAAAGAATGTTCAAACTATCACACAATTGCACTCAGTTCACAAGCTAGCAAAGTAATGCTCAAAATTCTCCAAGCCAGGCTTCAACAGTATGTGAATTGAGAAACTCTAGATATTCAAGCTGGACTTAGAGAAGGCAGAGGAACCAGAAGTCAAATTGCAAACATACGTTAGATCTTAGAAAAAGCAAGAGAATTTCCAGAAAAACATCTGCTTCATTGACTAAGCTAAAGCCTTTGACAGTGTGGATCATAATAAACTGAAAAATTATTAAAGAGATGGGAATATCAGACTACTTTACCTCCTCTTAAGAAATCTGTATGCAGGTCAAGAAGCAACAGTTAGAACTGGACATGGAACAACTGACTGGTTCCAAGTTGGGAAAAGAGTATGTCAAGGCTGTATATTGCCACCTTCCTTATTTAACTTATATGCAGAGTACATCATGTGAAACACCAGGCTGGCTGAAGAAGAAGTCAGAATCAAGATTGCAGGGAGAAATATCAATAATCTCAGATATGCAGATGACATCACCCTACAGCAGAAAGTGAAGAGGAACTAAAGAGGATCTTGATGAAAGTGAAAGAAGAGAGTGAAAAAGCTGGCTTAAAACTCAAAATTCAGAAAACTAAGATCATGGTATCTGCTCCTATCATTTCATGGGAAAAAGATGGTGAAACAATACAACAGTAAGAGACTTTATATTTTGGGGCTCCAAAATTGCTGCAGATGGTGACTGCAGCCATGAAATTAAAAGACACTTGCTCCTTGGAAGAAGAGCTATGACAAACCTAGACAGTGTATTATAAAGCAGAGACATTACTTGGCCAACAAAGGTCCGTCTAGTCAAACCTATGTTTTTTCCAGTAGCCATGTATGTACGTGAGAGTTGGACCATAAAGAAGGCTGAGTGCCAAAGAATTTATACTTTCTAACTGTGATGTTAGAGAAGATTCTTGAGAGTCCCTTAGACTTCAAGGAGATCCAACCAGGCAATCCTAAAGAAAATCAGTCCTGAATATTCATCAGAAGCACTGATGCTGAAGCTGAAGGTCCAATACTTTGGCCACCTGATACAAAGAGCAGATTCATTATAAAAAACCCTGATCGTGGGAGATTGGAGGCAAGAAGCGAAGGGGATGACAAAGGATGAGACAGTTGGATCGCATTACTGACTCAATGGACATGGGTTTGAGCAGGCTCTGAGATGGTGAAGGACGGGAAGCCGGGCATGCCGCAGTCCATGGGTTCACAATGAGTCGGACACGACTGAGCAACTGAACAACAACAACAACATTAAAGTTTCTTTGCCTTTGACTTTTAGAAAATCTTCTGCTAAAAAAAAACAATCAATATTTTGTTTATAGATAGTTAAACCTGTTTAGTTGCAACATTGTTTAGGGTTTATTTTGTCTCCCTTCTTATAGCATAAGTGGCTTCCCAGGTGGCACTAGTGGTAAAGAACCTGCCTGCCAATTTAGGAGATGTAAGAACCGCTGAGGGTTTGATCCCTAGGTCAGGAAGATCCCCAGGCGTAGGGAATGGGAACCCTCTCCAGTGTTCTTGCCTGGACCATCCCATGGACAGAGGAGACTGACACTATATAGTCCAAGGTTTGAAAAGAGTCAGACACGACTGAAGCGACTTAGCACCCACACAAAGCACATGAGATTTTTTGATAAAGGTTTCATTCTATGGTTGCTGTGATGCATGCATACTGAATGATGTTAATAGAATATTTTCCCTTACTTTCTGAGTTATTATAGGTGCTATTTGGTTTAGTATAAAGTACCACAGCTTATTTGTAACTGGTATCCACTGACCCATTTTGTCCATGGACTTAGGGGAAAAAACTTGAATTTGACTTGAGTATGGATGAACCCAGGGAAATGATTTAGTTAAATTTCTATTAAAAATATTTTGTGCTTCTTTGTTTTAGCCAACCAGGCCACTAAAGCACAAGAGAAGAAGGAAATGGAGTTTGTTAGTTTGTTCATAGCAATGTTAGAACATCAGGGCAACAATTTTTTCATGGCCTTTCACCCTGGTAACTTCCAGGCCCAGCTGGAGTTGAGGGATACCCCTCTGCATTTTAGAGAGTTTGTTTGCTGAAACTGAAACTGTAATTCCAAAAGAGAATTAACCACAAAATTTCGAATTTCCCCCAAAAGATGTGATTTAGTAATAGTTCATGGGAGAGGTCAAGGACTGTATTATTTCTTATTCTGTTATCATTATTTTGGCTATCTTCTATTCACACAATTTTTTTTTAACAGAAATTATGACTTTTCAAAAGGCCGATAACATGCTCCACCAAAAAGGAGAAACATACCATTTCCAAAAATAATAGTCACTTTCCCCTTAAGCCATTAGGTTTTGTGAAAGGAAGTGCTAGAAGTGTGGTTCATTTTAAGGAAATTGTAAATGTTTGACATGTAATTTTCTGTCAAGATAAAGCATTCCCCTCATTAAATGGAAACAAGTGCTCACTGTAGTGTTCAGCAGATGACTTCCTGTATTTTTCTTTCTCTTTCTACCTAATGTTAAATTGTGCATTACAAGTAGTCAACGAGAAACCAAATATTTTACTAAGTCAATAAAAATGATATTTTCTATTTTTATCAATGTTTATATGAGTGACATTCAAAAAGTTTTAATTTCCTCCCATCACTTGTGATGTTTTTAAGAGTTGTTCTTAACTCAAGGGACTTGCAGGAGTTCGAGCTGTCTCATCCCTTGACTGAATGATTTACTTCACAATAGACACTGCACGGGAGGCAAATTCTTTTCAGATGGTAGAATTATTCTGAGAACAGAGCCAAATGTCCCCTCAGCACTGCAAAGGAAGCAAATGCCTCATTTCCCCTTTTCAGAAGGCGAGAAGCCTGAAAATAATGATCAAACGTTCCGTACCACTGCAATCAGCCCCTGGGAAAGACACAGTAAACCAAATAATTGAGATCTCTTAAAAATTTGTAGTATCAGTCACTATCTCTTTCAGATGATATGGGAGAAACTTTTAAAATGAACTTCAAGTGAAGCTTCTTATGATTTGAAATTTTTATACTTAATATTAAGGAGCTAAGAGGTTAAAGCGTCTGCCCGTAATGCAGGAGACCCGGGTTTGATCCCTGAGTTGGGAAGATCCCCTGGAGAAGGAAATGGCAACCCACTCCAGTATTCTTGCTTGGAGAATCTCATGGACTGAGGAGCCTGGTGGGCTGCAGTCCATGGGGTCGCAAAGAGTCGGACACGACTGAGCGACAAAGTACTAAGCATATAAATGTGCTCTTGTCTCTTGGTATTTATTTTTAAGTTTCTTTTTATTCCTCTCTACCCTGAGTGCTTCTCTACCTGAAACTGCTATTCCCCTTTCACATTCAACATTTGGATAGGAGTGGACAACATGTTAGAGAAGAAAATGGCAAACCACTCCTGTACTATTGGGGCTTCCCTCATGGCTCAGTGGTAAACAATCTGCCTATGATGCAGAAGCCGCAAGAGATGTGGGTTCTATCCCTAGGTTGGAAGATCCCCTGCAGGAGGAAATGGCAGCCCACTCCAGTATTCTTGCCTGGAGAATCCCATGGACGGAGGAGCCTGATGAGCTACAGGCCACAGGGCGACTAAGAGGGGACCTGACTGAAGCGACTGAGCATGAGTACGAGACAGCATTTTCTGCTTTTAATCCATCTTGGAGAGGGCAACAGCGCCCACTCCAGCACTCTTGCCCGGCAAATCCCATGGGCGGAGGAGCCTGGTGGGCTGCAGTCCACGGGGTCGCTAAGAGTCAGGCACAACTGAGCGACTCCACTTTCACTTTTCACTTTCATGCATTGGAGAAGGCAATGGCAGCCCACTCCAGTGTTCTTGCCTGGAGAATCCCAGGGACGAGGGAGCCTGGTGGGCTGCTGTCTATGGGGTCGCACAGAGTCAGACACGACTGAAGCAACTTAGCACCAGGAGCAGCAGCAGCAGTCCATCTTACTCATTTTAGCCTGCAGGCTATGCAATTGAGCAGTTTATTCAAACTCTCCCTATGCAAGGTGACAGCCCAGTTCTAAAGTTCAGTCTGTTTGTTTGTTTGAGCTTTCTGCTTTTTTGCCATTAAAATAGACCATAACGTAACAGTCTTTTCTCTCTGCTTATAACTGCTATTTTGGTCGCCTTTTATCTGTCCCTTAAAGAACTCCCAATTTTCTGTATTTGATTCACATTCTTAATATTTTAAAAGGAGTTCATAATATATTGTGTAATTTCTGTATTTTATGGATGTCTGTAATTCACTCTGTAGATCCTCTGAAATTGTACACAGATTTGTGCCAAGTATTTGCACTAAGTAAAGGTAGGCTAGTTTTTATCAGATTCTTCAATGGATTTTTCATACTGTTATGGGGTTCTCAAGGCAAGAATACTGAAGTGGCTTGCCATTTCCTCCAAGCCAGACTTCAGCAATACGTGAACCATGAACTTCCTGATGTTCAAGCTGGTTTTAGAAAAGGCAGAGGAACCAGAGATCAAATTGCCAACATCCGCTGGATCATGGAAAAAGCAAAAGAGTTCCAGAAAAACGTCTATTTCTGCTTTATTGACTATGCCAAAGCCTTTGACTGTGTGGATCACAATAAACTGTGGAAAATTCTGAAAGAGATGGGAATACCAGACCACCTGACCTGCCTTTTGAGAAATCTGTATGCAGGTCAGGAAGCAACAGTTAGAACTGGACATGGAACAACAGACTGGTTCCAAATAGGAAAAGGAGTACGTCAAGGCTGTATATTGTCACCCTGCTTATTTAACTTATATGCAGAGTACATCATGAGAAACGCTGGACTGGAAGAAACACAAGCTGGAATCAAGATTGCCGGGAGAAATATCAATAACCTCAGATATGCAGATGACACCACCCTTATGGCAGAAAGTGAGGAGGAGCTAAAAAGCCTCTTGTTGAAAGTGAGAGAGGAGAGTGAAAAAGTTGGCTTAAAGCTCAACATTCAGAAAACGAAGATCATGGCATCTGGCCCCATCACTTCATGGGAAATAGATGGGGAAACAGTAGAAACAGTGTCAGACTTTGTTTNTTGAAAGAGGAGAGTGAAAAAGTTGGCTTAAAGCTCAACATTCAGAAAATGAAGATCATGGCATCTGGTCCCATCACTTCATGGGAAATAGATGGGGAAACAGTAGAAACAGTGTCAGACTTTATTTTCTTGGGCTCCAAAATCACTGCAGATGGTGACTGCAGCCACGAAATTAAAAGACGCTTACTCCTTGGAAGAAAAGTTATGACCAACCTAGATAAAGGTCCATCTAGTCAAGGCTATGGTTTTTCCTGTGGTCATGTATGGATGTGAGAGTTGGACTGTGAAGAAGGCTGAGTGCAGAAGAATTGATGCTTTTGAAGTGTGGTGTTGGAGAAGACTCTTGAGAGTCCCTTGGACTGCAAGGAGATCCAACCAGTCCATTCTGAAGAAGATCAACCCTGGGATTTCTTTGGAAGGAATGATGCTAAAACTGAAGCTCCAGTACTTTGGCCACCTCATGCGAAGAGCTGCCTCATTGGAAAAGACCCTGATGCTGGGAGGGATTGGGGGCAGGAGGAGAAGCGGACGACCGAGGATGAGATGGCTGGATGGCATCACGGACTCAATGGACGTGAGTCTGAGTGAACTCCGGGAGCTGATGATGGACAGGGAGGCCTGGCGTGCTGCGATTCATGGGGTTGCAAAGAGTCAGACACGACTGAGCGACTGAACAGAATCATGATTGCTAATAGCAAAGGAAAAAAAAAATTGTAGTATCCAAGTATGGCTTCGATTTGTTAGATTTTTAAGACAATGAAGTTAACAAGGCAGTTAGCTTAAAATGTAAAATTACTTAGTTGCCAATGAGAGAAATGTCTCAACATGATTTTGTATTCAAATTATGTGTAAGAATCAGTTGAGTCGGTATATACGAAAATTCTTTACACAATAAAAATAGTGGAAAAATTAATTTTCTGTATTACTTAGAAGAATGCTTCATGCATAGGTGTTTACAAATGGTTTTTGACTAGACTTGATACATTGCTAAGTTTATAAATGACTTTCACGTTTTTTATAATGTTCTTCTATTTTAAACCAATAGCTTGAACAGCTGCTAAATAGGTAGCAATCTTTGAATTTAGTTTACAAGTTCAGAGGCAATTTACAATGTGGTAAGTTCTATAGCAAAATACTAATAATAGTCTATAATTATACTCTTTTCTAGTTGAATCCATTTTAACATCTGTATAGCTATGTTAAATCCATTCTGTCTCCTATTTTCAGAGGCGCTTTCCTGTGAGGGCTGAGGATATGGAATCTATTAAGGGCTCAGTTAACCACTTTGTGATTTCCAAATGCTTATTGCTATTTCATGCTGCTTGTTTACAACAGAAAGATCTATTACATACTACTTTAAGAATAGGAAACTATTTTGCAAAAGTTTAATGACATAGAAAAACACAAAGTTGAGAGAGAGAGGAATTATAGAAAGGTTTATACAGTTAATCAGTGAGATTAGGAATCATTATGGTTTTCTTCTTTTTACCTTTTATGTTTCCTCCTTTTATGTAAAATAAATAAATAACAATCAAATTAGAAGACGTTCTGAATATTTTATTTATACTTCTTTGAAAATCTGTAAACAAGCTTATTACATATGCACTCTACCTTGGGTAATGAAAGTGAAAGTGTTTGTTGCTCAGTCATACCCAACTCTTTACAAC
Organism: Aepyceros melampus; assembly: GCA_006408695.1. Taxonomy (NCBI): domain Eukaryota; kingdom Metazoa; phylum Chordata; class Mammalia; order Artiodactyla; family Bovidae; genus Aepyceros; species Aepyceros melampus. The sequence continues at coordinate 29,525 of SJXQ01010640.1, forward strand.
CCCATGGACTGTAGCCTGCCTGGCTTCTCTGTGCATGGGATTCTTCAGGCAAAAATACTGGAGTGAGTAGCCATTCCCTTCTCCAGAGGATCTTCCCAACCCAGGGATCAAACCCTGGTCTTCTACATTACAGACAGACTCTACCATTTAAGCCCCGAATGATAACAAAAAATAATGTCAAATAGATATATCTTTACTGAGATATTTATATGTATCAGGGATTGCATTATTAGCTACTCAAAACAACCTTTGTTGTTTTCTCATTTGTTTTTGTATATGATAAACATTTAGGTGTAATTTCCTGTATCTTAATATCTCTTAAGTGCCAGAACTGAGATTTGTCCCCAGTTCTCAGGTTTCTCTGAGCCCAGATTCCACAGTTAAGCATATATCATTGTATTATGTCTGTCCTAAAAGCAGAGTTTCAGACCATGGTGTGAGTGTGTGATGTGTGTTTTTCTTGCTGGCTGAGAGTTTAGGAATAAAGAAGTGCATGTGCTTTGATGGCAAAAATGATATACTATCTCCATAAAAATAATAACTCCTAACTCCTCAGAGACATATTTACATATTTCAAAAATACACAAATCATGCTTATTTAGAGGCACTGTTTAAACTCTCAGTAAATCATTGTCATCTAAACCTGATATCTGAAAGATTAGTTAAGAAGATTGAGGAAGCTGAGGAAATGAAAGTTACAGATTTAGTCAAGGATATGGGCTTCCCAGGTGGCATTAGTGGTAAAGAACCCACTCACCAATACAGGAGACACGGGACTGATCCATGGGTGGGGGAGATCCCTTGGAGGAGGACATGACAGCCCACTCCTATATTTTTCCTGGAGAATCCCACGGACAGAGGATCCTGGCAGACTATAGTGCATGGGGTCGCAAAGAATCGGACAAGAGTGAGTGACTAAACACATCATACATGCATGCACATACATAGAACTATATACTAGAACTTTGTCTCAGTGCAATCCCTAACTGCAAGTTGCCTAATAAATTTAGTTCCTGTTTCAGTAAAGCTATATAAAGGAATAAAGCTATATAAAGCTATATAAAGGAATATTGGAGGACAATTACATTGTATACATCATCCAGATATAACAGTTATGAACATTTTGGCATTTATGTTTTATCTACATATTTTAATGAACTCTTTTATCACAAATCACAAATTTAAAAAAAAGTCCTTCTAGATAGTAGGAAGCTTTAAAAAATACATTTTATTACAGAATGAAAAGAATGATAGTGTTATTATAATTAATAAAATGCTGCCATTCTGTGCCATCTAACACCCTGTCTAGATAGAAATATTTCTGTCTCCAACTATATTCCTACATTTTTGTTGTTTTAAACAGAATTCTGAGTCCAAAAACTGAACTTGATTGAGATATTCTTTTTAAGAAACTATCATTTAATGTTAATATGTAAATAAATCAGAACTCTAAGTGAAATAAATATATCATTACAGTAAACTCAATCATCATACTTCTCACTGTAACCTGAACCAATGAAACTGTACCAGAGAAGCCTCAATTCAAGAATTGGGTCTTTGGAACCATAAACTGACTCCTACGTCTAATTATTAAATAATGATCCTAAGGCCCAGAAAGAGTACATTAATCAGTCAAGATCATACAGCTAACAGAGGTCACAAACAAGAGCTGTCAGCAAAGCTTGGACCTCTGGACTCTCAGCTAAAGAATTTTGTGTTATTTAATTGAAAATGTATGGTAAATGGTTGAAATATTGAGCATTATACAGCATTTAGGAATTTTACTCAATATAAATATCTCAAAAAAGTCATCTTCAACATATGATTGAAAAAAGCAAGTAAATATAATTTACCATAAATGTCAAGCAACATCCTTCCCAGGTGTTGCTAGACATAAAGAACTTGCCTGCCAGTGCAGGAGATATAAGAGAAGCTGGTTGCTGATTGGATCCTGGGTTGGGAAGATCCCTTGGGGAGGGCATGGCAACCCAGTCCAGTCTTCTCACCCGGATAATCCCTTGCATGAGGCACCTGGCAGGCTATAGTCCATAGGATCCCAGAGTCCGATGCAACTAAAGTGACCTAGCAGCATGCCAGCAACATATAATCGAGTAACAACCTCTCTTGATGGGTGCTGAATCTTGCGTTTCAAATTCTGCTTTGCATGATCTAAACTAATATTTTCAGAATCAAACTGTCAGCCCAAGCCATGATACATAAAGCAAAAGTGAATGTTAGTCACTCAATCCTGTCTGACTCTTTGGGAACCTGTGAACTGTAGCCTGCCAGGCTCCTCTGTCCATGGAATTCTCCAGGCAAGAAAACTGGAATGGATTGCCAAGCCCTCCTCCAGGGGATATTCCCCACCCAGGGACTGAAGCCCCCGGGCTCTTGCATTGCAGATAAAGCCATTTTTTACCATCTGAGCCACCAGGGAAGCCTGAATGATATATAGGTGTGCATCAGATATTTTTCTGTTCCGAAAACTATCTCTGATATGGTTATGGGTGTGATTATGAGTTCTGCCAGGTGACCTTTAGACATCATCTGCATTCAGTATCCCAAGACCCTTAGGCCCATATTGGACTAGCTTCATCATCTTAATAGTGGAAAATAAGAGTAAAAACATATTCAAAAAATTGACTGCTTCCACAATGATAAAGATTTCCATTTTTAACAAGTTTTTAAATTTAAGAAATTGACTTAAGCACAAGGAAAGGACAGAATTGCTTAAAGAGGGTAAAAATAAAAATAATAAAGTTTACTTATGATGAAGAGTTACAAATGTCATATTTCTTGACACATTATGATTTTTAAAACTTTTGAAATTAAGGAAATTCATTGAATTTCTTTGAATTGTCATGATTTTACATAATGTGCTATCAGTTCAGTTCAGTTCAGTCGCTCAGTCGTGTTCGACTCTCTGCAACCCCAATGAATTGCAGCACGCCAGGCCTCCCTGTCCATCACCACTCCCAGAGTTCACTCAGACTCACGTCCATCGAGTCCGTGATGCCATCCAGCCATCTCATCCTCAGTCATCCCCTTCTCCTCCTGCCCCCAATCCCTCCCAGCATCAGAGTCTTTTCCAATGAGTCAACTCTTCGCATGAGGTGGCCAAAATACTGGAGCTTCAGCTTTAGCATCATTCCTTCCAAAGAAATCCCAGGGCTGCTCTCCTTCAGAATGGACCGGTTAGTTTTTATTAAATAAAATTTGTTATTTATAAATTCCTCTTCTCTGCATCCAACTTTTAAAATCAATGAGATAAATGAAAAACCAAGATGATTTCTCCAATGAAGGTCGGGGTGGGGTGGGGTGGTGGGGGGGGG
>SJXQ01010640.1:33022-108050 GCA_006408695.1 Aepyceros melampus
TGGTGGGGGGGGGGTGGAAAGTCTAACTGTGCTAAGCATCAGTTTGACATGGAGCTGTAAAACTTAAAAATCTTATGTTTTGTCTTGATATCAAAGCAGGTGATTTACTGGTGCCCAAAAGTTACATTAAATCAGAATAAATGGCCATTTGTTAGTAGATGTGTCTTCAGTTCTCTACAATGGCTTTTCTTGTCCTTGCAACATAGGCTTAATAAATAAAACCTGCACTCACACTAAAATCAGTCTAAACTTTATTTTACCTTCTTACAAAACAATCTGGATACACCATCTCTGCAATAATGTTGAAATAGTTGACAGTATGTTGTAGTATATTCTAGTTTAAAACAAGTGCTATTATATCAAAAGAGATTCTAAAACATTTTTATATCCCCATAAATATGCCTGGATTTAAATCTCAAAACAAATGTGACCAAAAGCAATTTATTTCTCTGAGGTAAAACAGAAATCACAAGAATAGAAAGTTAAAAAGAACAGATGTCAAAAAAGCCTGTTGTGATATAAGAGAAAATTCTAAAATTATAGCCAGAAAACCTAAGTGTGACTGCCCACTTGATTTAGATTGAGTTGTTTACTAAGCTTTACTCTGAAGAAATGGGGGTATTAATACCTACCTCATCAGATTATGAAAAACACTCAGCCATATAATAATCTACATTGCAGCCCTCTGCCTGGTACCTGATACTGTAATTATACAAAATTACTCAGGGATTAAATAACATGATTTAAGATAGGTCACAGACCCCTGTTTAAACACACCATACCACACATTAAAAACACTTTACACATAAAACACAATAAAAATCTATAGAGTCTGTTGTGGAACAGAAATCCTTGATATTGGAGTCATTCCTTGGCTCTGAGTTTTAATTGAAGTATGAACTCAAATTTCAGAAGGGACTAATCACTATTTTTGATTCACAGATAAGACTCTAAGAAAAAAAGGACACAATAAAATCTAGATGTTGTAATAGTTGTCATTTTAAGGAATGATGGAGTGGCTGATGGGAACCAGAGAATGACCATCAACATTTGAGAAAGATAGAGCAGCAGTATATGAAATTTTGTAAAATATACATAAGTTTGTAAGGTGAGGTGAGGTGAGGTAAAGTCGCTCAGTCGTGTCCGACTCTTTGTGACCCCGTGGACTGTAACCTACGAGGCTTCTCCATCCATGGGATTCTCCAGGCAAGAATACTGGAGTGGATTGCCATTTCCTTCTCCATAAGTTTGTAAAAGTGGTATTAAATACAAAATGTGGTAGAGCCAAATTACAGTTGCTTACTACATGACTTGGTCATGAGATAATTTTATAGAATATCAAATTAAACACATAGCAATTAAATAAGAAGATGTATACAGAGGTTATATTATTATTTTATTTTTGGAAATTTACCTCATAAAAATTCTTTCTCAGGTTTTGCAAACTGTGTTCATTATTTGTGCATACCAATTATTGCATACTGTAATTAGGAAAACACTTATAAATGCAGCTGTGTTTTCTAACTGATCCATATTTCAGTACAATTTTTTGTATCCCTTTGTTGTTTTTTTAATTTACTTAAAACCCTTTATTGTTATAGATCTATTGAGAATTTGATGAAAGGTATGCAAACTAGGCAAAAAGAAAGCAAAAAGAAACAAAAATTTGCACATGTTGTGAAGGGATTTGAAATACTTTACTTAAAGGGAAGCAGGAAGTGAAATCATAAATCCACAGTTGGAAAGAAACCAATAATTCTAAATACCAGTGAGCCTCAAGCATGGTACATATCTCACTGAATATAACTATATCCATTCCTGATGGTTAAAAGCAAAGGATTGGTGCCAGAAGGACCCACAATCAATCTAGGTTTGGTGTCCTCATCAATAAAATGGAGATAACTGCATTTGCTAAATAATAAATGTGGTTGTGTATCCCAATCACTTAGTAAATGGCTTGGACTGGACATCTAATATTTACACATATAAAATATCCAATATTGGGGATTTTTTCTTTTTTTTTAATTAAGGAAATGTTGTATGATAGGTAACTAGTTACTACACATTCAGCTATTCTTGTGCTCAGCTTAGCCACTCCCCTCCCCTACCACAGTCCTTCTGGTTTTCTCTCCTTCCTCTCATCTACCAGAGTAATGTCAATCACAATTCATTTATTCTCAGTTAATGCCTTTAAAACCATCCAGCCTAAGAACTGGCTAATCTAATAAGCTACTTCATGCTAATGAGTCTAGTCAAGATGTTCCTCCATCATCCCTCAACAAATCTCTGTCCTCTGATACTTTGTGTATTTTAGAAGCCATGCTCTATTAAACCAGCTCTTCACCATTTGTCCCTTGCTGCTGCTGCCAAGTCGTTTCAGTCGTGTCTAATTCTGTGCGACCCCATAGAAGGAAGCCCACGAGGCTCCCCTGTCCCTGGGATTCTCCAGGCAAGAACACTGGAGTGGGTTACCATTTCCTACTCCAATGCATGAAAGTGAAAAGTGAAGTGAAGATACTCCGTCATGTCCGACTCTTAGTGACCCCATGAACTGCAGCCTACCAGGCTCCTCCATCCATGGGATTTCCCAGGCAAGAATACTGGAGTGAGTTGCCATTGCCTTCTAGAGTTACACTATTACAATAATTAATCACATATCAAACTATACATTTGATCAACTGCTTCAAGTCTAGTCATCATTTCCGTTGAGGGCTTAGTCATATACTTGGTAATACAAGAAATAATAATCTTGTGAAACAAGCAAAAAACAAATGGTATAGTTAATACCATTAGTGGAATTAAAAGCAAATATTTTAACCATGAGCCTCCCACACCAGTTTTTTTTTTTTTAAAGATTGTCAAGACTAGGGAATGGGTTACTTAGAGCAGAAATCTGATTTTTCATATGATTCAAATGTGTTACATTAAAGGATTTGTCAGGTACAAAAATACAACATTCAGTTTGAATTATAGCACAGATATCTCCCTGAGATGATGTAAGGTGTCAAGGGTCTTGCAGTTGTGTAGCACTGCCCTTCTCATCATAGAGATCTCAGAATTCAATAGGCTATAGCCTGGTTACTATCATTTAAAGCTTATGAAAGTTGTCAAGGCTTAGATATGGTCAATTACATCCTCCAACCCCATTGAAGGCACACAAACACACACACACACACACACACACACACACACTAGACTAATATTTACTAGTCTATCACATGCCAAGTAATGTGCTTTACCCAGAGGGGAGGGAATTTCAATTGAAGATGAAAGGTAGAATATAAATGCAAGTAAGTTATGGATACACTTCTCAATATAGTTAGTTAACTATTGTGAAGATAGACTTGGTAAGACAGAATTGGCATTCTGTGAGAGATGAAGCAAAGACATTCTGGGGGAAAAGGAAAGTTTTAGTAGTTTAAGACATGGCTTTTAGCTATTATTACTTAATAATAGTAGAAATTGGTAGATAATAGCAAAAGGGAAAATTGAATTAAAATGAAAAGTGATATAGTATTTAGAAACAAGGAAATGTTTGAGAATAATTGCAGTCAACTTAAAGAAGACAGTATACTTCAAAAGATTCATTCATTTTTTTCAAATATGTAATTAATTCACTCAGTAACAAAGCAATGATGATTATATGAGGATTATTTTGTTATCTCCCAAGAAAATATAATTCTTTGTTTATATACACAAAATGCTTTTTCTCTGATTAAGGTAAATTGTGTGATCACTGAATTAAACAATATATCTTAGAAGGCTTTTTTCTTTTTCTTATGAAGTTGAAGATTTGGTGAGATTTAAATAGTGAAGAGATGGATTTAATGCATCCTGGTTGAAGGATATTTCTTCAGAGAGATATGTCAAGTAGATGACATTGTTGAGTAAGTGGAAAGGGATAAATGTTTGACTTTAAGCAACATGGATAATGCTGTTCATCAACAAATGTGAAAGAACCTCGAGAGTACATAATAATATTCTTCTTATGAACGGTCAGATTGCTTCCATCCTCCAGAGGATAGACAGTGCTCATAAATCTGCCATCCCTACATGACAAGAGAAAAACATTCAACCTAGAGAAATAAGTGCCCTTCTCCTTGCCATGGACTCTAATATTCAAGCAAATGGCAGCACAAGCAATGAAAAGATTGAGAGCCCCTTTTCTCTTTAGTAGGGTAATCCCTAATTTTCAGAATTACCTCCACACAACCTAATGACTGCAACTAGAAACCAGAGTGTTTACCAGTTTAACCAAATCCAGACAAGCACCAATCGCAGGAGACATTCTGTAGATAGAGAGCCCCTGCTGATTGTTTGGCATCCTTTGACTGTAAGTTTTACTCCTCTCTACTTAAACGTGTGAACAAACTTTGAACTCAATATAATTACTTTTTACATTACATTATTTTATACTTTTAAAATTACTGTCCAAAGTCCTATAAAATCATGCCATTTCTATTTTATCCACAGTTCTCCTCTCAAGGATTGTAGTAATCAAACCTATATCATAGCAAAGCTTTAAGGAGTAAATAAGTTTATAAACACCAATCAATGGGAGCATTCAATATTAGCAATTTGTAAGATGTAGTCATATCAATAACTATAAAAGTATACTGTCTATTGTGTGTTTATATCAGAGAGTCAATTTATTTGGTTTCTTTATGTAAGGAATACTAATAAGAAAGTACATGAAAACAAATAAACAGAAAAATCTGAAACTACAATTAAGTATAACAAACAATATATAAAGTCTATGAAGCAATATTTATAGAAATTTATAGGACTATGTAGTACTCACATTTTTGAGATGCTAAAAGCAATGAATAAATATTAAGTAACTTAAGTAAAGATGCATTATGCAATTTTTATAAAAGATAAGAATAATCTACTGAAAATGACATGAGATAAGCTTTGAGTGTCAATACGTATAAACTATATACTCACATGAACTTCATTTAAATATAGAAAATTTTATTGTTTAATAGTCTGTCAAAGTTGAAATATTTTTTTTTTAATTATGGAACAGCTATCAACTATTTTATAACATAGAAATGGAGTTTTCGGTTCTATTTCATTAAACATTCAACAGGTTTATTTTTAATTCTATTGGTTTGAATTTGATTGATTTGTCTACTAGAGAAAATGTAATCACAAATTAAAAGTGAACATGTGCCTTTTTGAAAATTGTCTTTCTAAGAAAAATTTGAGGAAAGATTTCTGGTGATATTACAGAAGAGGATTAAGGTATTAATAACCTTCTGAAATGCAAGCCCTTTATGTAGGACACTGTTGGTTGTAAACTGGAGATTTTTTTTTAAGATGTAGATTGAGAGTAAAATTGCAAACATACTAATCAATTTAGTGGCAAAAACTTCCTTGCTCAAGGATATTTATCTTATACCTGTCTTAATTTATTAAATACTGTATTGTCTTATAGTTAAATCCTCAAATGTCATTAATGTACTTTATAATGCAGTTGAAGATGACTTTTAAGAGTCAAAGTTTAAATGAGATTTCACATAAAATCAACATAAATATATGGTTAAACTTTAACTCACAAACAGTATAAAATCTTTTTTAGCTTTTTATTTTCTCCTTATTAAATAAGCTGCATTAATTTTGAATTTAACAGATACACTTAGAGTTAAATTTATACTTAAATTCACTTATAAACAGTATCATATTCTCTGTTTATTTTCCATATACTTCTGTTTAAATATGACCTAAAGCCATGGAAACTTGGGCTAACAGTAAAAATCTAATTAAGCTTTACCTTATAGGACAATAAAATGTATGATGCCACACTTGTTCTAATACAACCCTTTCTGAAGATATGCCATGAATCTTAGTTCTCATAGGCAGAACAAATGATTCAGTGCAAATATAATTCTGTTTCAATTACCTACAATCTTAAGGATGACACTGTAAAATATAAATATAATAAATAACATAATAAATTATACACTAGTGTTTCAATTTTCAAAGTTATTTATGTTTTATTTACATTGTACAGAATGAAAATGGATATAAATTTTCACATACACAAACCTGCATTATTTTCCTGTAACAATGAAATATACTCATGATGATAGATAAAGTCTTGTTTATTTGTAAGAAAGTAATTTATTTATTAGATGATGATTAAGCTATTATATGTTTGGCGCAAAAACTTTCATAACACAAATTTTTATCTTTCTTTGACTCCTATGTGTTTCTCAATCCCACAAAGCATTTTCAAACAAAACTGGTCTCCAAAGCAAATACATTTTGACCTATATGATAAAAACAAACAAACAAACAAAAACAAACACCTCATTCTTGATAGGGTTTTCTGACATGGTCAAGTTCGTGGTATCCTAAGTGGAGGACTCAGGACAGATACAGGCGGTAGGGATGAGGCAGGGAGATCAACACTTGAAAACTGTATTACTTCATATCTTTTTTTTGTTTAATTGAATGGAATACAATGGTTTAGAGTTTGTTTGTTTTTACATTTAAAAGAGTACCACAAAACATCCATACATAGAGGTGTCTTTCTAAAATAATGAGAAGCACATTATATAAAACAACAGAATTTGACTTTGAAAAAGTTGGTCATTTTGATATGCTGGCATTTTTCATTATTTTTGTTGCTACAAATGAGCAGGATTTAATAAGATATTTGCATACTTACCATAAAAGCCAGCCAATTATATAGAATATGTGTGGTGAAATATATTTTACAGAAAATAAATGAAAACAAAACTTCTGATCTCATGGCTTATATCCTTATATTTCATCTTTTCACAAGAAATTCGGTTATTCAAGATGTTTCTTATAATGCAAGTCAGTTTTATATCAGATCTCATTAGTTACCAAAATAATAGAGGGTATACTATTATTTTTATCTACTATTTATTAAATTTTCAGTATCTATACATGTATTATTTAAATATAAGCATCATTGTTTTAACAAACTTGATCTATAAAACAGATTTACACAGATAAATTATGATTAATAGCGAGGAACAGTTATAACTCTAGAGTCAGATGTTGAAAGACATTATAAAACACAAATAAATTCAGTGCTCATTAGGAAAGAGATCTACATCTAGCAACAAGTTCAAATGATTAATAAAAATGCATAATCTGATTTATTGATGTATTCCAAGCCCAACCTACATAAAATTACATTTTATAGTCTTTTTAATATTGAAATATAGTAATATAACATTCATTGAGTTATCTGAATGTTTTTATCTATTTTGCATTATCCATCTCTTTCGTGAGCTTTCTCTTAAAACTATTTTTAGAAACACTTATGAAAGTCAGTCTAATATCAAGGTACCTTTGCTGGTTCTATAACAGTTGAAAAATGTGCCATGAGAATGAATTCAAATTTTAGTAGAGAAAATAATGGTATATTTTTAAAGAGTGAATTTTAAAACACAAAAGAAATTGTTCTGTCAAACCACTAAATATCTAAGAATAGCTATAAAGATCTTTAAGAGAAACAATTTTTACATTTTTATAACTTTTTAATATAACAGATATTACATGGAAAATTTTACCTTGCAATTCACTTTATGATTGTTTGATGATATATTTTCTTATGTGAGTCTGTGATTGGGTCCTGAAGAGAAAAAAAGAAAAAAAATACATGAGAAACTTTTTAATCCTTATATCATGAAAAGCTATACATAACCATCGACTGTTGCCTACAAGTCTCCACTAGCCATAGAATTCCCCAGGCAAGAATATTGGAGTGGGTTGCCATTTCCATTTCCATTTCAAGGGCATCATCACCACCCAGGAATCACCACTCAGGAATCAAACCATCTGAGCCACCTGGAAGCCCTAGAAAGTAATAGTTCATTACGAATTTCTTCATATCACTCAAGAATCCAACTCATGAGGACATAAAGGAGGATGAGGAGCAAATACAGTTTTTGAAGAGGCAAAATATTGAGAGAAATTGAACTACCAGATTTTTGTTTTTTTAGATCATAGCCTTCTTAAATAGAGACTCTAGTGGAATATCAGTCTCTTATGAGATTTGAACAATTTTAGTTACGTTCTCTGAACCACTGTTACTTCAGTTGATTAACATGTATATGCTCTTCATAGAGGTTCAAATAATAACTTAGGGTTATAATCCATTTGAAGACCTTAGCTTTGTGCTTAATGTATAGTCAATATAAAAGTGATTTCAAGTAATAAAATTATACTTATAAGAATAGTAATTAATAATAATATGCATCATAAATTCAATATTGTACTTTGAAACCATAGATTATGGAAAACATATCAGAATATAAAAGCAAGAAATAGTAAAATTTACCTAAAATATATGTAAAACAAGGCAGTTTTATAAATCAATATGAAGTATATTGTTCTAGAATTGTGACAGATGTTTGAGTAAATTAAGAATATCTTTCATATTTTATTATGTACACAACATTATTTCAATTGTATTGAAGTGTTTCCATTGAAAAGAGAATATTAAAAGGAGAAAAATAAAAGGAAACCTGTGTGATCTCAGAGGGTAATAAAGGTTTTTCAGAACCTAAAAGTAAATGGCATAAGACTTATTCTTATTCTTACTAAAATAATCTTAGCAAGACTGTAGGTGAGGATGTAATTTGCTATGAACTCTTTTTCCTAAAACTTGTAGATTATTCATGTAACAATGATTTGCTGCATACCTGATATGTACCAAACATTATTATTCATGCTGAGGACAGAGCAGACCCAAAGAGACAAAACATCCACCCTACATTGTGGGGAGTGAGAGACAAAGTGTATTCTCAAATAAGTACGTATGTACTGAATGTAAAATCATTGTTTAATCACTGATAAAATGATTTTTTCAAGTGCCATAAAAAATAGGCAGGAAGTGTTAAGAATTACTGGCCTTCATCCAGGGAGAAACGACAAGAGAGATGACATTGGGATCCAGGAGAAAATTTGGAACTGCATAAAAATATTTGGTAATTTATTATCAGTGTGGAAATGATGACCTACATACACATAGATTATACACTCCATAAAATGAAAGGTTAAGACTGAGCCCTTTAAAGTCAGAGTAATGAGGAGGAGCCACAGTTAAGACAGGAATAGTAGGAAGATGTCCTGGGAGCACAGTTAAAAGAAAGAGATTTGAAGTAGTTTGGAGATTTTGATTATATACCTGTCTGTGTGTTCAGTTCAGGTCACTTAGTGCTCAGTCGTGTCTGATTCTTTGCAACCCCATGAACCGAAGCACAGCAGGCCTCGCTGTCCATCACCAACTCCTAGAGTCCACCAAAACCCATGATCATTGAGTCAGTGATTCCATCCAACCATCTCATCTTCTGTCGTCCCCTTCTTCTCCTGCCCTCAACCTTTCCCAGCATCAGGGTCTTTTCCAATGAGTCAGCTCTTCGCCTCAAGAGGGCAAAGTATTGGAGTTCCAGCTTCAACATCAGTCCTTCCAATGAACACCCAGGACTGATCTCCTTTAGGATGTACTGATTAGATCTCCTTGCAGTCCAAGGGACTCTCAAGAGTCTTCCCCAACACCACAGTTCAAAAGCATCAGTTCTTTGGCGCTCAGCCTTCTTTACAGTCCAACTCTCACATCCATACATGACCACTAGTCATAGCCTTGACTAGATGGACCTTTGTTGGCAAAGAATTCTCTCTGCTTTTGAATATGCTATCTATGTTGGTCATAACTTTCCTTCCAAGGAGTAAGCGTCTTTTAATTTCATGGCTACAATCACCATCTGGAGTGATTTTGGAGCCCAGAGAAACAGTCAGCCACTGTTTCCACTGTTTCCCCATCTATTTGCCATGAAGTCATGGGACCAGATGCCATGATCTTAGTTGTCTCAATGGTAAGCATTTTTACTCTCCTCTTTCACTGTCATCAAGAGGCTCTTTAATTCTTCACTTTCTGCCATAAGGGTGATGTCATCTGCATATCTGAGGTTATTGATATTTCTTCTGGCAATCTTGATTCCAGCTTGTGCTTCCTCTTGCCCAGCATTTCTCATGATGTACTCTGCATAGAAGTTAAATAAGCAGGGTGACAATATACAGCCTTGACGTACTCCTTTTCCTATTTGGAACCAGTCTGTTGTTCCATGTCCAGTTCTAACTGTTGCTTCCTGACCTGCATACAGATTTCTCAAGAGGCAGGTCAGGTGGTCTGGTATTCTGATCTCTTTCAGCATTTTCCATAGTTAATTGTCATCCACAAGTCAAAGGGTTTGGCATAGTCAATAAAGCAGAAATAGATGTTTTTCTGGAACTCTCTTGCTTTGTCCATGATCCAGCAGATGTTGGCAGTTTGATCTCTGGTTCTTCTGCCATTTCTAAAACTAGCTCGAACATCTGGAAGTTCACAGTTCATGTATTGCTGAAGCCTGCCTGGCTTGGAGAATTTTAAGCATTACTTTACTAGTGTGAGATGAGTGCAATTGTGTGGTAGTTTGAACATTCTTTAACATTGCCTTTCTTTGGGATTGGAATGAAAACTGACCTTTTCCAGTCCCGTGGCCACTGCTTAGTTTTCCAAATTTGCTGGCATACTGAATGCAGCACTTTCTCAGCATCGTCTTTCAGAACTTGAAATAGCTTAACTGGAATTCCATGACATCCACTAGCTTTGTTTGTAGTGATGCTTCCTAAGGTCCATTTAACTTCACATTCCAGGATGTCTGGCTCTAGGTGAGTGACCACACCATGATGCTTATCTGGGTCGTGAAGATCTTTTTTGTACAGTTCTTCTGTGTATTCTTGCCACCTCTTCTTAATATCTTCTCCTTCTGTTAGGTCCCTACCATTTCTGTCCTTTATTGTGCCCATCTTTGCATGAAATATTCCCTTGGTATCTCTGATTTTCTTGAAAAGATCTCTAGTCTTTCCCATTCTATTTTCTGTATATGCTGGGTGCTAATTCACATCAGTTGTGTCCAACTCTTTGGGACCCAAGGACTGAAGTCCACCAAGTTCCTCTGTCCATGGGATTCTCTAGGCAAGACTACTGGAGCGGGTTGCCATACCCTCCTGCAGGATATCTTCCCGACCTAGAAATCGAATGCATGTCTCTTACATCTCCTGCATTGGCAGACAGGCTCTTTACCACTGAGCCATCTAGGAAGGCCATCTACCTGTCTAACTGTTATATATCTATTGAAAACAAAATATCTCAGAGTCCTTTAGAACACATACAATTCAGAAGTTTCAGGCTCCCAACATGTGTGTTCTCGTATTCCTAATCAGAACTCTCACCTCTTCAATATGCCCTTTCTTAAAATAAAAGTTAAAACCCAATGTGACTGGTTTATAAGTTTGAGCTGAGGAACTAGTGTTGATACAGGGTTCACATGCCTTATTACTAGGAATTCCAATCATTCACTGATAGCACACAAAGCATCAAACTCTTGTGTATGATCTGAGTTGAGGAGCATCAAGAGCTTGCAAGGAGTAATTTTGAAGTATTGGGTTATTTGAATGTTCTACGAGAGGGACACCCAAATGTGAGCACATAGAGACTCACTTATGTGTAGCATACATTTTCTGCAAAGGTTATCATAGGCCTGTTGTTAATGAGACCAAGAGTAAACACTGGTCATTTCATCTCTGCCTCACTGCTAGAAATATGATGCTTTCTTCCATATCTATGGCATAAGGCATGGCACGGGCTCTAATTGTGACACAGTCCTCTAGAAATTCCCTGATGGCTCAGATAGTAAAGAATCTGCCTGTAATGCAGGAAACCTGGATTCAACCCCTGGGTTGGGAAGATCTCCTGGAATAGGAAATAGCAACCCACTTTCGTGAGCTTGCCTGGACAATTCCACGGACAGAGGAGCCGGGTGGTCCATGTGGTCACAAAAAGTCAGACATGACTGCGAGACTAACTTAACTGTTTAAAATCTGACAAAAGAAAATTAATTTGTAATTATCCTTAGCTTAGTGAAAACTGCTCAGTCAACCAGGAGATGTCACTAATGAATAATAACTCCATCTACTGTGTTGCAAACATTAATTCAAATGTATATGGGAACAGTTCAGCCAAATACTTTCTGTAAAGGATTTATAATATTGTTCCCATATTAGGAAACATATATTTCACTTTTCTTTTAAATCACATCTTTCTTGCCTTTAGTCCAGCAATTTCTATCTGCCTCATATTTTAAAATGTAACAATTATTTCAGAGACAATTTCAACAAGTACTAATTTGCACTTCTGAGCTCTTAAAGTAATAAAAAAAAATATGCAGTTCTAACTAGGGAAGAATACTTTAGGAAATATATTTAGTCACTTCAAAATGTATTCTCAGTTACTATATAGGTCACTATTTCAAAGCTTTTCATATTATATTGTATTCCACTTGATTTCAAACCTCTTTCAAAATTGTTGGCTTATATATTCACAGAAACTAAAGTCTTTCCAGGTAGTCTAAAAATAACAAAAAAGAGACATGACAGAATAAATACAATAATACTATAGCCCTTTGATTTAATTTTATTTTATTAAGACATTATTGTGTCAGAGCAGTTTAAAGTTCAGAGCAAAATTGAAGGTACATCCAGAGATTTCTATGTACCCTTTTCCCTCACATATGCATGGCCTCTCTCATTATCACCATCCCCAACACAAATGGTGTATTTAGTACAATTTATAAACCTAGGCTGATACATCATAATTAACCCAAAGTCCATAGTTTACATATGGTTCACTCTTGGAATTGTACATTATATGGGCATAGAGAAATGTATGGCAATTATTTATCATTAGGTATCATGCAGAATATTTTGGGACCTCCCTGGTGTCTCAGTGGTAAAGAATCCACCTATAATGCACAAAACCCAGGTTCAACTCCTGGGTCGGGAAGATCCCCTGGAGAAGGAAATGGCAACCCACTTTAGTTTTCGTGCTTGGAGAATCCCACGGATAGAGGAACCTGGTGGGCTAAGGTCCATAGTGTTGCAAAGAATCTGACACGACTAAAGTAACTTAGCACACATGTGGAGTAATTTTACTGCCCTTAAAATCCTCTGTGTTCTGTTCACTTCCCCATTCCCCTTTTTAATTCCTGGCAAACATTGAACTTTTTCTAGTTTTCATAATTTTGTCTTTTTCAGAATATCATGGAGTTGAAATCATACAGTAGATAGCCTTTTTAGATTGGCTTACTGCGGATCAGCTGGTGGAGAATCCACCTGTAGTGCAGGAGACCTGGGTTCTATCCCTGGGTTGGGAAGATCACCTGGAGAAGGGAAAGGCTACCCACTGCAGTATTCTGGCCTGGAGAATCCATAGACTGTAGTCCATTGGGGTTTCAAACAGTCCATGACTGAGAGACTTTCACTGATGATGATAAACATATATTCAAGGTTTCTTCATATCTTTCCAGGGCTTTAAAACTCATTTTTTGGTGCTGAGTAACATTCTATTGTCAGGATGTACCACAGTTTATTTATTCACTTATCCACTGAAGGACATCTTGGTTGCCTCCAAGTTTTGGTAATTATGAATAAAACCGCTACAAATACCAATGTGCAGGCTTTTGTGTGGATATGTTTTCCATTCTTTAAAATAAATACCCAGGACCATGATTTTGGATTGCATAATAAAAATATATTTAGTTTTGTAAGAAAGGCTTCCCTGGTAGCTCAGCTGGTAAAGAATCCATCTACAATGCAGGAGACCCCAGTTCGATTCCTGGATTAGGAAGATCCACTGAGAAGGGCCAGGCAACCCATTTCAGTATTCTCACATCCATACTAATGTGAGAGCTGAACCATAAAGAAGGCTGAGAGCCAACGAATTGATGCTTTCGAACTGTGGTGCTGGGGATGACTTTGATAGTTCGTTGAGCAAGGAGATCAAACTAGTCAATCGTAAAGGAAATCAACCATGAATATTTATAGGAAGGACTGATGCTGAAGCTGAAGCTCCAATACTTTGGCCACCTGATGTGAAGAGCTGACTCATTGGAAAAGACCCTGATGCTAGGAAAGATTGCGGGCAGAAAGAGAAGTGCGTGACAGAGGAAGAGATGGTTGGATGGCCTAAGGGACACAATGGATATGTTTGAGAACACTCTGGGAGACAATGGAGGACAGGGAAGCCTGGCACACTGCTGTCCATGGGGTCGCAAAGAGTCTGACATGACTGAGGGACTGAACAACAATAAAAACAACTCTCTCTCTCTCTCTCTCTCTCTCTCTATATATATATATATATATATATATATATATATAGGCAGGTCTATGTCTTGTCTCTGTTCTTTTCTATTGATTTACTCATTTGTCCTTTCACCAGTATTTCACTGTCTTGATTACTTTAAATATATAGTAACTCTTAAAGTCATTTAGTCTCAGTTCTCCAGTTTTGTTCTTCTTGAATCAGTGTTGATTATTCTGATTCTTGTGCAATTCTTTGTAACATTTAGACTCGTTTTGTTGATAGCTACCAAATAAGTTGTTGGGGCTTTTTTCAGGGATTGACTTGAATCTCTAGATCAAGTTTTGAGAAGAATTGAAATCGTGACAATATTGTTTTTCTAACCACAAGTATGGCAGAGAAATGCAAAAAAGCAAAATGGCTGTCTGGGGAGGCATTACAAATAGCTGTGAAAAGAAGAGAGGCGAAAAGCAAAGGAGAAAAGGAAAGATATAAGCATCTGAATGCAGAGTTCCAAAGAATGGAAAGAAGAGATAAGAAAGCCTTCTTCAGTGATCAATGCAAAGAAATAGAGGAAAAGAACAAAAGGGGAAAGACTAGAGATCTCTTCAAGAAAATTAGAGATAACAAGGGAACATTTCATGCAAAGATGGTCTCGCTAAAGGACAGAAATGGTCTGGACCTAACAGAAGCAGAAGATATTAAGAAGAGGTGGCAAGAATACACAGAAGAACTGTACACAAAAGATCTTCATGACCCAGATAATCATGATGATGTGATGACTAATCTAGAGCCAGATATCTTGGAATGTGACATCAAGTGGGCCTTAGAAAGCATCACTACGAACAAAGCTAGTGGAGGTGATGGAATTCCAGTTGAGCTGTTTCAAATCCTGAAAGATAATGCTGTGAAAGTGCTGCACTCAATATGCCAGCGAATCTGGAAAACTCAACAGTGGCCACAGGACTGGAAAAGGTCAGTTTTCATTTCAATTCCAAAGAAAGGCAATGCCAAAGAATGCTCAAACTACCGCACAATTGCACTCATCTTACATGCTAGTAAAGTAATGCTCAAAAGTCGCCAAGCCAGACTTCAGCAGTACGTGAACTGTGAACTCCCTGATGTTCAAGCTGGTTTTAGAAAAGGCAGAGGAACCAGAGATCAAATTGCTAACACCGCTGGATCATGGAAAAAGCAAGAGAGTTCCAGAAAAACATCTATTTCTGCTTTATGGACTATGCCAAAGCCTTTGACTGTGTGGATCACAATAAACTGTGGAAAATTCTGAAAGAGATGGGAATACCAGACCACCTAACCTGCCTCTTGAGACATCTGTATGCAGGCCAGGAAGCAACAGTTAGAACTGGACATGGAACAACAGACTGGTTCCAAATAGGAAAGGGAGTACGTCAAGGCTGTATATTGTCACCCTGCTTATTTAACTTCTATGCAGAGTACATCATGAGAAATGCTGGACTGGAAGAAACACAAGCTGGAATCAAGATTGCTGGGAGAAATATCAATAACCTCAGATATGCAGATGACACCACCCTTATGGCAGAAAGTGAAGAGGAGCTAAAAAGCCTCTTGTTGAAAGTGAAAGAGGAGAGTGGAAAAGTTGGCTTAAAGCTCAACATTCAGAAAACGAAGATCATGGCATCTGGTCCCATCATTTCATGGGAAATAGATGGGGAAACAGTAGAAACAGTGTCAGACTTTATTTTTTTGGGCTCCAAAATCACTGCAGATGGTGAGTGCAGCCACGAAATTAAAAGGCACTTACTCCTTGGAAGAAAAGTTATGACTGATTTAGATAGTATATTCAAAAGCAGAGACATTACTTTGCCAACTAAGGTCCATCTAGTCAAGGCTATGGTTTTTCCTGTGGTCATGTATGGATGTGAGAGTTGGACTGTGAAGGAGGCTGAGTGTAGAAGAATTGATGCTTTTGAACTGTGGTGTTGGAGAAGGCTCTTGAGAGTCCCTTGGACTGCAAGGAGATCCAACCAGTCCATTCTGAAGGAGATCAACCCTGGGATTTCTTTGGAAGGAATGATGCTAAAACTGAAGCTCCAGTACTTTGGCCACATCATGCAAAGAGTTGACTCATTAGAAAAGACCCTGATGCTGGGAAGCTTGGGGGCAGGAGGAGAAGGGGACGACCGAGGATGAGATGGTTGGATGGCATCACGGACTCGATGGATGTGAGTCTGAGTGAACTCTGGGACCTGGTGATAGACAGTGTGGCCTGGCGTGCTGCGATTCATGGGGTCGCAAAGAGTCGGACACGACTGAGCAACTGAACTGAACTGAATCGAACTGAATGCTTATAAATATGTAATATTTAAAGAAGGAGGAAACAATTCCCAAAATATCACAGAAAAAGGGATGAAACATCACAGAAAAGGTCAATGAGAGATAACATTGGATTTACAAAGTGATTCTTGAACACCTGACAAAGTGGTTTGTCTTTATTCTAAGAATAGGGTACTAGGTTAGGTTAGAGTGTTCTTGCAAAGTATCCTTTCATCATTTATTATCTAGATTAAAATATGCTTTTTAATGCTTAATCACATATAAGAAAAATCTATGGAACTTTTATAAATTGTATGTCTGGCTCTGTTCAAAAATTTTACTTCAGGATTAAAAGATATTAATGCATTGAATGATTAGAGATTTATAAACAGTAGTGGAAAAGTAGCAAATGGGATGTATATGAAGAAAGAATTAGCAGAAAGAGGTATAAAAACCCATTATCATATGTATCCTTATCATTGTAAATGTAAGAATAAACAATTATCTTAATTAGGGTGATAGCAATTAAAATAATGAGGAAAGATAAATTAAAACATTTTGATAACAAAGAGTCTCTATGATTTCAAGGGAGCCTAGAAATTGAAAAGCTGTGGTAATTCACCACACACACACAAAAAGTTAAGTGGGGCGTGCAAGTTTGCGTGTGTGTGTGTGTGTGTGTGTGCGTGTGCGTGTGTGCAAGTGTGCACAGGGGCAGAGAGAGAGATTAAGATGAAAAGTTTGCAGGGGATTTCAAGATATAAATATCTTGATGTAGGTATATAAAGAGGAGTAGAACATTTATAGAAGTAGATATTGGCATAAAAACAGCAGTAAATCAAAATAATAATACAGCCACAGAAATGATGAAAATCTGGGAATAGAACAGAAACTACCACTGTTTCTTCAGTGAAATTCCACTTTAAAAAGAGAATCAGAGAATGAAATAAGGCACGTTTATCTCCAGGGAAAAACAAAACTGAGGGTTAATATAAATAGGCAAGCTGCTACCACTGATTTTGGCTTACAAGACCCTGTTCTTTCTTAAAGCACTACAATTATGAACTTCAAAAATAACTTTGTTCTATTCATACTATTTCATTCATGTGTCCATTCAAATATTTATGACTAAATTATATCAGACCAGGCACAGCAATATGGTCTGGATATACAAGAAAGAGACTATTGTATGCCCCCTTGAGGAGATCATAGCATAGAAGTGATAAAACAGAAAAGCAAAATTCAATGAATGCAATGTTAAGGAAAGCTTTGTAGAGCTTGTTTCAATAGAATAGCAACTTTTCAGGTGGGTCACTGAGCGACAGGTTTTCATAACAAGAAAACACATAAACAAAAGAATTAATTTTCCACCAGATTTTTCTTAAATGAAGGAAGAAAAGAAGTGAAATTATACTCCTCACCAATTATTCACTCATTTAATTTCTTGTCTTTCCATACCATGTTGGTTTCAGCAGTATTCCAATAACTGAATATAAATGTAGACTGCATAAGTCTACATTGTGAAAAGTTGTAGCTATTTGTAATGTTCAGTTCAGTCGCTCAGTCATGTCCAACTCTTGCAACCCCATGAATCGCAGCACGCCAGGCCTCCATGTCCATCACCAACTCAAATTTATGTGCATAGAGTCGGTGATGCTATCCAGCCATCTCATCCTCTGCCGTCCCCTTCTCCTCCTGCCCCCAATCCCTCCCAGCCTCAGGGTCTTTTCCAATGAGTCAGCTCTTCACATCAGGAGGGCAAAATATTGGAGTTTCAGCTTCAACATTAGTCCTTCCAAACAAATCACAGGGTTGATCTCCTTTAGGATGGACTAGTTGGATCTCCTTGCAGTCCCAGTGGCTCTAAAGAGTCTTCTCCAACACCATATTCAAAAGCATCAATTCTTCAGTGCTCAGCTTTCTTTATAGTCAAACTCTCACATCCATACATGACCACTGGAAAAACCATAGCCTTGATTAGACAGACCTTTGTTGGCAAAGTAATGTCTCTGCTTTTGAATATGCTATCTATGTTGGTCATAACTTTCCTTCCAAGGAGTAAGCATCTTTTAATTTCATGGCTGCAGTCACCATCTGCAGTGATTTTGGAGCCCCCCAAAATAAAGTCTAATACTGCTTCCACTGTTTCCCCATCTATTTCCCATGAAGTGATGGGGCCAGATGCCATGATCTTAGTTTTCTGACTGTTGAGCTTTAAGCCAACTTTTTCACTCTCCTCTTTCACTTTCAACAAGAGGCTTTTTAGTTCCTCTTCACTTTCTGCCATAAGGGTGGTGTCATTTCCATATCGGAGGTTATTGATATTTTTCTCGGTAATCTTGATTCCAGCTTGTGTTTCTTCCAGTCCAGCGTTTCTCATGATATACGCTGCATAGAAGTTAAATAAGCAGGGTGACAATATACAGCTTTGATGGATTCCTTTTCCTATTTGGAAGCAGTCTGTTGTTCCATGTCCAGTTCGAACTGTTGCTTCCTGACCCGCATACAGATGTCTCAAGAGGCAGGTCAGGTGGTCTGGTATTCCCATCTCTCTCAGAATTTTCCACAGTTTATTGTGATCCACACAGTCAAAGGCTTTGGCATAGTCCATAAAGCAGAAATAGATGTTTTTTTGGAACTCTCTTGCTTTTTCCATGATCCAGTGGATGTTGGCTATTTGATCTCTGGTTCCTCTGCCTTTTCTAAAACCAGCTTGAACATCCAAATGTTCACAATTCACGTACTGCTGAAGCCTGGCTTGGAGAATTTTGAGCATTACTTTACTAGGGTGTGAGATGAGTGCAATTGTGCAGTAGTTTGAACATTCTTTGGCATTGCCTTTCTTTGGGATTGGAATGAAGACTCCATATAAACTTGAAGACTTTAATGCTTTGTTTAAATTCTAAAGATAACTCAAATGTTATATTGAGTTTGTAATAATTGATTAAGTAATTAATGAACAAATTAACTGTGGAATAAACAGTGATTGGAACAATTTTTTTGAATACACTATCTAGTTCCTATGAGGTACATGTTTGTGATTACCATTATCACTATCATGCTTATGCCCAATATAATAACTGCTTGATAGAAACAGAATTATAAAACATCTGAATAGCCATGGAACAATTTTTGGCTGGTTTGAGGTCCAATAATCTCAGAGAAAGTTTGCATTAGTTGTCAACATGACCTCCAGGTATTTTGACACTCAGATTCATACCGTTTTAGCTAATGAAACCTTAAGCCAAAAACCAGAGAAACTAGACTTCTGATCCTTGAAAATTTTCATATAATTTGCTATGTAGCAGAGAAATATGGAAAGATTTTTGTATTTTGATTTGAGGTGCTAGTACAACAACAGCAAAAACAGTTTAAAACTGGCAGGTAGCAACTTCTTGAAATCAGGAAGTTGGTGAAGAGTTGGAAATCTGGATTTGGAAGGTCCTACCCAGGAGGGTTCAGAAGGAAGTGAAGAACATGTTACTGAAAACTAGACAAGGGAAAACCTGTGCTATACAGTGATATAAGTCTTAGAAAACTGTGCCCTGCAGCTTCCCAGTTGGTGCTAGATGTAAAGAATTTGCCTGCCAGTGCAGGAGACAGAAGCGATTGCTAGTTGATGGTGAACATTGTCAGATTCCTGATCTCTGAAGAAGAAGATTTAGGGACCAGGCTTGATTACTCAAGAGCTTTTGTGCGGCAGACTTTTATTCAAGTACAAAAGGGGTGAAGAAAGCTTCTGACATAGACATCAGGTGGGGGATGAAGAGTGTCCCTACTCAAGTCTTATCAAGCCTTATATGCTTTTCCCAGATCCACTCCCACCAAATACATCTTAAACTACCAGGATTAGAACTAAAAATAGAAAGGTTTTACCAGGCTCACTCCCACAACATACTTCTTAAGAAGATTAGTCAGAATGTTCTTGTCAAGAGAAATATGTCCTTGAGCAAGATACATTGTTATATTGACTAAGACAAAGCAACCTAGAAAAAGAATGTTGTCCTTTGCTCCTCCTTGAGAGCTCCAGACACCTTTCTCCTCCTCAAAGGCGCAAACTCCTAATAAACCTACCTAAGAATTAACTTTCTCAAGATGTGGTTCAATCCCTGGGTTGGAAAGATCCCCTGGAGGAGGGCATGACAACCCACTCTAGTACTCTTGCCTGGAGAAGCCCATGGACAGAGGAGTCTGGCATAGGGTTGCAAAGAGGATGACAGTACTGAAGCAATTTAATATGGGTATGCATGTCCTGCAGCTATGTGGGAATTAGAATTTATAAATAATGGACTTGGACTTCTAGCTAAATGCCAGAAGTGCTGCCTACATTCTTTTTGCAAATTATAGTAAAATGAAAAATGAGTGAGATAAATTTAGGGAAGAATTCCTAAACAAAAACATAGAACTGGATGACTTTAAAGTTATTGGCTTATCCAGATGGCAAAAGATGTTAGAAGTCATAAAAGGAAAATGTGGATTTAGTCACACGAAGTGCCTTTCAAGAGGTTAAAAATTTGCCTACAGATCACTGGCTCAATGGACATGAATTTGAGCAAACTCCAGGAGATGGTGAAGGACAGGGAAGCATGGCGTGCTGTGGTTCAGTTCAGTTCAGTTGCTCAGTCGTGTCCAACTCTTTGCAACCCCATGAATCGCAGCACGCCAGGCCTCCCTGTCCATCACCATCTCCTGGAGTTCATTCAGACTCACGTCCATCGAGTCCATGATGCCATCCAGCCATCTCATCCTCGGTCGTCCCCTTCTCCTCCTGCCCCCAATCCCTCCCAGCATCAGAGTCTTTTCCAATGAATCAACTCTTCACATGAGGTGGCCAAAGTACTGGAGCTTCAGCTTTAGTGTCATTCCTTCCAAAGAAATCCCAGGGCTGATCTCCTTCAGAATGGACTGGTTGGATCTCCTTGCAGTCCAAGGGACTCTCAAGAGTCTTCTCCAAACCACAGTTCAAAAGCATCAATTCTTCTGCGCTCAGATTTCTTCACAGTCCAACTCTCCCATCCATACATGACCACAGGAAAAACCATAGCCTTGACTAACGGACCTTAGTTGGCAAAGTAATGTCTCTGCTTTTGAATATACTATCTAGGTTGGTCATAACTTTTCTTCCAAGGAGTAAGCGTCTTTTAATTTCATGGCTGCAGTCACCATCTGCAGTGATTTTGGAGCCCCCAAAAAATAAAGTCTGATACTGTTTCCAATGTTTTCCCATCTATTTCCCATGAAGTGATGGGACCAGATGCCATGATCTTCGTGTTCTGAATGTTGAGCTTGAAGCCAACTTTTTCACTCTCCTCTTTCACTTTCATCAAGAGGCTTTTTAGTTCCTCTTCACTTTCTGCTGCAAAGAGTTGGACACGACTGAGAGACTGAATAAAAATGACAACACAGATTTTTCTCAACTAGAAACCCAAGGGGTAGACCTAAGATCACAAAGATTTCTTCCAGGTTTTTTACTCAATGAAAAAGAACCCATTTTACAATGGTTATAGACTGATTACTCATGCTTACTTTCCATTTTTATAAATCACAATGTTTTTAAACTGTTTTTCTGTGCTTGATCTGCCATTGTTAGTCAGGAATGTTATGAGCTGATGACTTCTCACTTTGGATTTCCTGGGCCACACATGAAGAAGAATTTGCCCCAGAAGCTCTTCTTCATAGATTACATCCAAGCCTATCATCCACACCTGGACCTGATTTAGATTTTGCATTCTGAGTTGTAATAGACTAAAACCTTAAAAACCATGGGAGAGGGTGAATATAATAATTCACATTTCAGACAGTCTTAAATAATTGAGGGTCAGAGGGTAGCAGTTTCCCACCTACAGGTGTATTGGCTCTGTGTAATCATCTCCACTTTAGTGTGGGCCAGAGATAAGAATATGATAGCATAGTCAGTCCATGATTTGATTATGTCATACAAAACTCCACACAGCAGGCTGATTTTTCTGTCTGTTTGCAGTAATAAATTTGCCATATTTGATTAGGACTTGCAAACTACCTCCAGAATCTGAGAGGGACACCTGCCTACAGCCAGCAAGAAGATAGGGATTTCATTTCTAGAATTGCATGGAACCAATTATTTCCAACAAAGAATGAACTCAGATTCTCCTGAGCCTCAGATGGGCTTGGAATCCCTGTCAACTCATTGTTCATCCCAGTGAGAGTCAAATAACTCAGGCCTGGATCCCTAATGCACAGAAACTATGAAATAACAAATAGATGTTTGAACCTAAATTTGTGATAATTTGCTCATGGAAACAGAAAACTTATGAAACTACACTTAATGTAACACCATGAATCAGTGAATTTTTAATTCAACTTATTTATTAAAAAGTTAAATGTAAATGCATTTAATAAGCCACTCCAGAAGATGTTTTCCTTCAGTATTACATGTTTGTGAATGTTAATAATTATCAGTAGAACATTAATTTTTTTTCAGTTATTTTAAAATGTGTTTATATATTCAAAATATGAAAAAAAGTGGAAAAAAATGAACTGAGCAGATGAAATGCTTTTATAATCTATATACATCGATCATTATAAGTCATCACTTTCCATTTTGGAAATGTAGAAATTGACTCTATTTCATAGAAAAATAATTATATACTGTGAGGTTTGTCTTTGTACTTCTAATATAATGATGGGAGGTGGGAGGGGGGTTCAGGATTGGGAACTCATGTACACCCGTGGCGGATTCATGTCAATGTATGGCAAAACCAATACAGTATTGTAAAGTAAAATAAAGTGAAAATAAAAAGTAAAAAAAAAAAAAAGACATTTTGACTGAATCACATTGGAAAGGCATCAACAGTAAACTGCTCTACATAATATAATTAAAAGTGCAATGAATAAATAATTCTTTGCTCCTTGATACAAGGTGCTGCTTGTTCATTAGTGGAAGGGTCATTGGTAAACCAATTTTTGTTATTACACTAAAACAACATTGTTGTTAAATAGTGATAAAGGAGGAACCATAATTGGGAAAGAATTTTAATAGTCATTATCTTCATTAGTTAATGGTATGTGCTAATTACTTTCTTAAATGATAATGATTTAGTAACCTTGGCATAAAGGGCTCACAGAGCAGTAACTAGGAAAGTCCCCTTCAATGTGTTTTTACAATGTTGAAAGAGACATAATGACTGAGAGTGATAATTATACTATCTATAATATTATTCATTAAAAATGTCTATCTGTGTTATGTCTGATTTTTTGTTGTTTTTCATATGATATATTTGCCCTATGAGGAGATGTGTAGTTTCAAAATTATTTTAACAGTAATTCAATGCTATATTTACTGTTTTCACTATGTTGGCAGTATTATTGATGGTAAAAAAAAAAATAATAATAATAAATAAAATTGCCTGTTTCTTAGCATGAATCAGGAAGCAGTTCCCTAATGTACTAAGAATTATTATAATTTTCAAATCTTCAACACTGTACACTTGCAAGAAAAAAAGACTGAGAGAAATTACTGAATAAGCACTTTACAGAGGTGAAAATAACTACTGCATAAAAATACAATACATGATAATTCTCATTAGTAAATAGCTCAACTTGGCACTCAATACATACAAAAACCAGTGATATCAAGTTAGAAAAAAATGTAGATAATGGTCTAATTATGTGTTACTAATGGATGGGAAAATTTCTACTTATACTTTGAGGGGAAAAATTATTTTTAATGTTAAAAAATTTACTCTTAAAATTTACTAAGAGTTACTCATATAAGTCTGCTAAGACAGGCAAAAAAGATAGAATGTGGCAGTCATACACTGTCATACTAGAGCATGGCATAATTGATTGAAATGCAGCTACTTACATCAACTTTAATGATCTCAGGGGAAAAAGTCAGTAAAGAAAATATACACCGATTTACTTGTACAAATTTTAGAAACAAAAATCATGGATTTCAGTTACAATTTTGTAAACTTCTAGAGAAAACAAAGGAATTACTGACACAATGTTCAGCTAACTGATTATTCAAGGGAAGAGGGAGGAAATGAGATCAGAGAGGCGACTGGAAATTCAGCTGGTCAGTAGATAAAAGAATTGTCATTTTACTATTGTCTTTCAATCCCATATGCTTGTTAAAAGTATTCATTTGTAGATATTAAATATTTTGTTTAAGAGTCAAAAAAGAAAGTGAATGAATTATCTGTCTCATTATGGATATATATATATGTTCTGCATGAATAATATCTTAAAATGGTAGATATACACTGGCGGTTCTCTTGCTATAGGTGGAAGATGCCATAGAAATGACAACAAGATAAGACCACAGAGTGCAGTGGTCCATGGTTCATCGCCAGAATCTCATGTTCTTTCCTTATCAGAGAACATGATACTTATTCTACTTGGAAGAAAAGCACATCCAGAAGCTTTTCTTTTCTTCTTTCTTTTAAAAACAGAGCTTCTATAATTTATAAATGTAAAATTCCATCCACTACTAAACAGGAATAAACTAATGTTTGCAAATTGGGTCATTCAAAGTGGATGGAGTAAGTACATAAAATCAGTCCACAATGTTCCCCAGAGACATTTCCTTCAGTTCTCAAAACCTATTATAATTCCAAAATATCTCAGTCAAACTGACTCTCTCTTTTCAGGGAGAGATAAGGTAATTGAGACACTGAATTATAAAGCTTAGAAAAATGGAAAAACTTTTATGCCATTATATGGAGAAATACATAGGTAGTATTCACAAAAGCCACTTTTTCATCCAATTTTCTGTCATTGTGTGAGTCTAAGAGAAGGACATGGAAAGGCAATATGAGTATGAGCCACAAAATTTCTCTTCTTACATCACTCCTCTTAAGCAAGTAACATTATTATTATTATTATTTGATTATTCAATGAGAGTCAGTTCAGTTCACTTGCTCAGTCGTATCCCACCCTTTGCGAACCCATGAATCACAGCACGCCAGACCTCCCTATCCTTCACCAACTCCCGGAGTTCACCCAAACTCATGTCCATCAAATCGGAGATGCCATCCAGCCATCTCATCCTCTGTGGGCCCTTCTCATTCTGCCCCCAATCCCTCCCACCATCAGAATCTTTTCGAATGAGTCAACTCTTCGCATGAGGTGGCCAACGTATTGGAGTTTCAGCTTTAGCATCAGTCATTCCAATGAACACCCAGGACTGATCTCCTTTAGAATGGACTAGTTGGATCTCTTTGCAGTCCAAGGGACTCTGAAGTCCAAGGGATTTTTGAACACCATGGTTCAAAAGCATCAATTCTTCAGTGTTCAACTTTCTTCACAGTCCAACTCTCACATCCATACAACCACTGGAAAAACCATAGCTTTGACTAGACAGACCTTTGTTGTCAAAGTAATGATTCTGCTTTTTAATATGCTATCTAGGTTGGTCATAACTTACCTTCCAAGGAGTAAGTGTCTTTTAATTTCATGGCTGCAATCACCATTTACAATGATTTTAGACTCCCAAAACAAAAAAGTTTGACATGGCTTCCACTGTTTCCCCATCTATTTTCCATGAAATCATAGGACCAGATGCCATGATCTTAGTTTTCTGAATGTTGAGCTTTAAGCCAACTTTTTCACTCTTCTTTCACTGTCATCAAGAGACTCTTTAGTTCTTCACTTTCTGCCATAAGGGTGGTGTCATCTGCATATCTGAGGTTATTGATATTTCTCCCGGCAGTCTTGATTCCAGCTTGTGCATCCTCCAGCCTAGCGTTTCTCATGAGGTACTCTGCTTATGGCTCAGATGGTAAAGTGTCTGCCTGCTGTGCGGAAGATCTGGGTTCTATCCCTGGGTTGGGAAGATCTGCTGGAGAAGGAAATGGCAACCCACTCCAGTAATCTTGCCTGGAAAATTCCATGAACTGAGAAGCCCGGTGGGCTACAGTCTATGGGGTCGCAAAGAGTTGGACATGACTGAGCAACTTCACTACTACTCTGCTTATAAGTTAAATAAGCAGGGTGACAATATATAGCCTTGATGTACTCCTTTTCCTATTTGGAACTAGTCTGTTGTTCCATGTCCAGTTCTAACTGTTGCTTCCCTGACCTGCTATAGGTTTCTCAAGCAGGTGGCCTGTTATTCCCATCTCTTTCAGAATTTTCCACAGTTTATTATAATCAACACAGTCAAAGCTTTTGGCATAGTCAATAATGCAGAAATATATGTTTTTCTGGGACTCTCTTGCTTTTTTGATGATCCAGCAGATGTTGGCAATTTCACCTCTGGTTCCTCTGCCTTTTCTAAAACCAGCTTGAACATTTGGAAGTTCACGGTTCATGTATTGCTGAAGTCTGGCTTGGAGAATTTTGAGCATTACTTTATTAGCATGTGAGATGAATGCAGTTTTGCAGTAGTTTGAGAATTCTTTGGTATTGCCTTTCTTTGGGACTGCAATTAAAACTGACCTTTTCCAGTCCTGTAACCACCGCTGTGTTTTCCAAATTTTTTGGCATATTGAGTACAGCACTTTCACAGAATCATCTTTCAGGATTTAAAATAGCTCAGCTGGAATTCCATGATCTCTACTAGCTTTGTTTGTAGTGATGCTTTCTAAGGTCCACTTGACTTCACATTCCAGGATGTCTGGCTCTAGGTGAGTGATTACACCACTGATTATCTGGGTCATGAAGATCTTTTGTGTACAGTTCTTCTGTGTATTCTTGCCACCTCTTCTTAATATCTTCTGCTTCTGTTAGGTCCAGACCATTTTTGTCCTTTATCGAGCCCATCTTTGCATGAAATGTTCCCTTGGTATCTCTAATTTTCTTGAAGAGATCTCTAGTCTTTCCCATTCTGTTCTTTTCCTCTATTTCTTTGCACTGATCACCGAGGAAGGCTTTTTTATCTCTCTTTGCTATTCTGTGGAACTCTGCATTCGGATGCTTATATCTTTCCTTTTCTCCTTTGCTTTTCACTTCTCTTCTTTTCACAGCTATTTTTAAGGCCTCCCCAGACAGCCATTTTGCTTTTTTGCATTTCTTTGCCATGGGGATGGTCTTGATCCCTGTCTCCTGTACATCATTCCATAGTTCATCAGGCACTCTATCTATCAGATCTAGTCCCTTAAGTCTATTCTCACTTCCACTGTATAATCATAAGGGATTTGATTTAGGTCATACCTGAATGGTCTAGGGGTTTTCCCTACTTTCTTCAATTTAAGTCTGAATTTCGCAATAAGGAGTTCATGATCTGAGCCAGAGTCAGCTCCCGGTCTTCTTTTTGCTGACTGTATAGAGCTTCTCCATCTTTGGCTGCAAAGATTATATGAAATGAATATGATTTCAATGTTGACCATCTGGTGATGTCCATATGTACAGTCTTTTCTTGTGTTGTTGGAAGAGGGTGTTTGCTATGACCAATATGGGCACAGGAAGGCTGAGAAGAGCTTCTCCACGTTCAAGGTCAGGAGGGGCTCCATGAGGAGATACCCCTCATCCAAGGTAAGGAGCAATTGTTGTGCTTTGCTGGAGTGGCCGTGAAGAGATACCCCACGTCCAATGTAAGAGAAACCCAAGTAAGACATTATATGTTGTGAGAGAACATCAGAGGGCAGACACACTGAAACCATAATCACAGAAAACCAGTCAATCTGATCACATGGACCACAGCCTTGTCTAACTCAAGTGGAACTAAGCCATGCCATGTGGGGCCACCCAAGACAGAAGGGTCATAGTGGAGAGGTCTGACAGAATGTGGTCTGCTGGAGAAGGGAATGACAAACCACTTCAGTATTCTTGCCTTGAGAACCCCATGAACAGTATAAAAAGGCAAAATGATAGGACATTGAAAGCGGAACTCCCCAGATCGGTACATGCCCAATATGCTACTGGAGATCAATGGAGAAATAACTCCACTGAATATTTCTGAATATTTTTCTTGCTTCTCCTGGGATCAAAAAACTATCCTTCAGCTTGGCTATATGCCAAAGTGGACTTTTTAATTTTCATCAGATATGAGCTTTCATCATTTACTACTTCCTGAGAAAAAGATCATGGTTTTCTTAATTTTTATTACCTAACTATAAAAATACAAACATATAACAGTAGGTAGAATGAATTGTATATTAAGCCTACTGATTCAGAAGTAAATCATAAAACATATTTCTAAGTATTTTTTTAAAAGTAATTAATACCAATGCAAAAACTCAAAAAGACCTCAATTAAATAATGCTTTATAACTTCTTATTTTTTTAATTAATGTAATGTGATAGTCTTTCTGGACATGTTTTAAAGACTTAATGCTAATTACAGATATAATCCTCAGGTTCAAATGCTATAATCAAACCATTGATATTCAATGAAATACTGAAATCTGACAATGAGAATGCTGATAATTGTGACCTATTCACTAGCTTGTATATTAAATCCTCTAGAAATCTTTAATCAAAAAAGCTTTTAAAATTATCTCAAGAAATAAAATTTCAAAATACTACTGTAATTATTCCATAATCACATCAGGAAATAATCTTTTTGTGAATGATTGCCCTTAAAGTGAAATACAAATAGGAGTTAAATGTGAGAAAAAAAATAATTTAATAGTGAATCTCTCAATGTAATATCAAAATTTTCAGTACCTTTATTATGGTAATTTTAGAATTAACAAGATGGGCCTCTCTCAGATCACATAGACCTAGCAATTGGTAATATACTCATTTTAATGATTATACACCACATCCAATAAAGAGACAAAAAATGACAGCCAATGCTACTATAGAGAGATCTTGTTAGCTATCTAAAATTTTCAGAATAATTGAATTCATGATTTGATAATTATTCTAAAAAAATCACACAGAATAGCCTTTCTTATATTTTTAAATTTCAAAATATTTGACATTATAAATGGGAGACTTTACAGTAATACCCATGAAGCTTCTTTATCAGGCAGGGAGATATTTTTATGCTCTGCAGGCATAGGAGCTGAGATATTCATCAGGCAGAGCTTAAATTCTCCATTTCACTAGTTGACAAATCTATTGGGATGTCTAGTTCTCCCAAGAATGATTTGCTGGCGATAAGAAGAAAGATATGAAAAAAGAAGATTGATATCAGGATATATTTAGAGAGTGTTGAAAGAGAAGCCTGTGTAACCTGAAGATAGGATCTATCTAAACAAGCCCGTTCAATCTAAGACAAATGATATATCACCCAAAATTTACCTAAGCAAAGATAGCATCTGTTATTTCTGTTGGATGGTATTTAACATGCAACTTTAAAAGTAAATTTATTTTGTATTGACTTTTTAAGGTTAATGCCATTTTTTTTTTCCCTAGCCATGTACGCTATTACAGCTGATATTTCTGAAAACGGGAAACATTTTCTTTTTTGGTTTGTTTTTGGTGATGTGTAGAAAAGAAAGTTCTTCATTAATAGAACTACATTTCTAAAAGTCAACAGAAAAAAGTCCAAAAAAAAAAAGATAGGAAAGTCTTTTTCTCTCTGACTGCTGATCACATGTTTCCCTGTGTGAGAAGAAAAATCAAGCACCCTAGAAAAGCTGTCTCTTTAAGAATAGATATGCAGTTTTGTGCTGTGCTGGATGTCTCAGCCATGTCTGACTTTCTGCAATCCCATGGACTGTAGGCTGCCAGGCTCCTCTGTCCATGGGGATTCTCCAGGCAAGAATACTGGAGTGGGTTGCCATGCCCTCCTCCAGAGGATCTTTCCAAACCAGAGATTGAACCTGGGTCTCCTGCACTGCAGGCATATTCTTTACCATCTGAGCCACCAGGGAAGCCCGTGCAGTTTTGTAATTACCCCAAATATGCCATTTCTTTTTGACAAAGAAAGATGAAGAATAAAAATACCAGTTTATTTGAGAATGCTTAGGGAAATAAGGTATAGAATGGACTTAATAGATTACAGGAAGTAAAGAATATGAAGTTAATCTGTGGCTGGAGTAGGTGTCAAAATTAAAAAAAAAAAAAAACCACGAATCACACAACATATGGAAAATTGAGCTTTTTTCCTAAAATGCTTATGCCTTACAATTCCTAAAAATAAAATTAAAAATGTCAAAATAAATTATATTATTTTCTTTGTACAATGATCAGATAACATGAGTGACTGCCAAAGCACACAGAATCCTTTTTGAACACCACTGTTTTTGGAAACAAAAGTGGAGAGAATGTTTCATGCAGGGAATAATGATATAATATTTGCAATACAAAACTTTCCCTGATAACAAATTGAGATTGAAGGAATAGAAATTAAGACAGGAAAATTAGTTGGACTATGGCCATAACATATGAACAATATATTTATATGTGGTTTAAGTATGTTTCTTTCTATCTTTCTTTTTGTTTCTTTTGCCGCATGGAAAGTGGAACTTCCCCTATCAGGGACTGAATCCATGCCCCCTGCCTTTGAAGCATAGATTCTTAACTGCTGGCCCACTGGGGCAGTCCTATATATGGTTTCAGTGAACATAGTGGAATGAAAAAGGAGAAGATATGTGTGAGCCATATTTAGAGGCATAATATAAAAGAATAAATGGATTCATAGAAGGAAGTATGAGCTAGAAGACTTGTCCCTGTCCTTCAGATTTTTATCTTATACAGGGAATTTTAGTAATAAGAATTATGGCAGAAAATGAGACATTCAATTGGGAGTAGGAAGGAAGCCATAATATATATACATTTATGAGATACCAGTCTGCAGTGTTCCATGTAGTCAAAGCTATGGTTTTTACAGTAGCCTTATATGGAAGTGAGAGTTGGACTATAAAGAAGACTTAGTGCTGAAAAATTTATGCTTTCAAACTGTGGTGCTATAGAAGACGCTTGAGAGTCCCTTGGACAGCAACGAGATCAAACCAGTCAACCCTAAAGGAAATCAGTCCTGACTATTCATTGGAAGAACTGATAATTAACCTGAAGCTCCAATACTCTGGTCACCTGATGCGAAGAGCCAACTCATTGGAAAAGATCCTGATGTTGGGAAAAATTCAGGGCAGGTGGAGAAGGGAATGACAGAGGATGAGATGGTTGGATGGCATCACTGACTCAGTGGACATGAGTCTGAGCAAACTCTGGGAGACAGTGAAGGATAGGGAAGCCTGGAATACTACAAGTCCATAGAATCACAAAGAGTCAGACACGACTGAGTGACTGAATAACCACAACAATGACAAAGGTCATTCTGACGATATCTCAGATGGAAGTGGGACCATGTTATTGGACCAGGGAGAAAAAAGCATCCTTATTATAAAGTGGCAAAGCTGAATTGTATTCTTGGCTGAATTGTATTCACTTCCTAGTTTTCCGTGGAAGATTAATCTTGTGAGTGATGAAATTAGATACTTTGCTGAGGAAATTAAGTCCAGTGTTGAAGTTATGGCTTGGCTGCTCTTGAAAACTTACAGTGAAATTTGGGAAAGGAGCAATGACAGAATTGTTAAGGTAAGCAGAACTTTACAGTTTGCATGCATAGCTTATCCATTTTGCCAAAAATAAGAAAGCATGTGAAGGAGAGAACACTAAGTGTGTGACCATGTAATCCTTTGATAAAGAAATTGGTTTGGGTGTGAAGCCTGCATTAAATCATCCACTTCTTCAAGAAAACAGTAAGTCTGAACTGAAGGGGAAGGAGACAGGCAGGAATATCTTAGATCTTAAATTTTGTAGGATGGAACCATGGAGATATTTGGCTGTGAATGTGTGCTCTTCTACAAGAACAGGGAAGAAAGACCTAGAGGTGAAACAGAGTTCATCAGGACTTCATCCTCTGCACAGCAAAACAAAACGAAATCAACAAAATGAAAACCTATGGAATGTGAGAAGCTACCTGCAAATCATATATCTAAAAAGAATTAATATCCAAATATAAAAAGAACACATACAATTCAATAGAATAAATAAACAGACAAAAAACCAAACACATCTGATTAAAAAAATAGGCAGAGGAACTGAATAGATACTAAAGAAAAAATGAACAAGAAAAATGGCCAACATATAGGTGAAGAGGTACTCACCATCCGGGCAATGCAAATCAAATGCAAATCAAGTTAGAATGTTAGAGTGAGTGTCATTAAACAGGAAAGAAAAGATAAGTGTCTGAGAAGATGTGAGAAAGGGGGATGAAGGGATCTGTGTGGCTCCCTTTTAAATTTGTGCAGTCTTTATAGAAAGCAGTATGGAGGCTTCTCAAAAAATTAAAATACAACTACTATATCCAGCCTTTTCATAGCTGGATAAAGCACAAGCTGGAATCAAGATTTCCAGGAGACATATCAATAACCTTAGATATGCAGATGACACAAACGTTATAGCAGAAAGTGAAGAAGAACTAAAGAGCCTCTTGATGGAAGTGAAAGAGGAGAGTGAAAAAGTTGGCCTAAAGCTCAACAGTTAGAAAACGAAAATCATGGCATCCAGTCCCATCACTTCATGGCAAATAGATGGGGAAACGGGAAACAGCGGCTAACTTTATTTTTCTGGGCTCCAAAATACTGCAGATGGTGATTGAAGTCATGAAATTAAAAGACGCTTATTCCTTGGAAGGAAAGTTATGACCAACCTAGACAGCATACTAAAAAGCAGAGACATTACTTTGTCCAACAAAGGTCTATCTAGCCAAGCCTATGGTTTTCCCAGTAGTCATGTACGAATGTGAGAGTTGGACTATAAAGAAATCTGAGCACCGAAGAATTGATGCTTTTGAACTGTGATGTTGGAGAAGACTCTTGAGAGTCTCTTGGACTGCAAGAAGATCCAACCAATCCATCCTAAAGGAGATCAGTTCTGGGTGTTCATTGGAAGGACTGATGTTGAAGCTGAAACTCCAATACTTTGGCCACCTGATGTGAAGAGCTGACTCATTGGAAAAGACCTTGATGCTGGGAAAGATTGAGGGCAGGAGGAGAAGGGAACAACAGAGGATGAGATGGCTGGATGTCATCACCGACTCAATGGACATGAGTTTGGGTGAACTCTTGGAGTTGGTGAAGGACAAGGTGGCCTGGCGTGCTACAGTTCATGGGGTTTCATTTGGACATGACTGAGCAGCTGAACTGAACTGAATTGAACTATATCCAGCAATTTCACTGTTGGGTATATATCCAAAGGAAATGAAAGCAGGATCTGGAAGAAACAGCTCCATCCCAAGTTCAATGCAGCATTTCTCACAATAGCCAAGAGATGGAAACAACCTAAATGTTCATCAAGGCACGAATGGATAAAGAAGTTGTACAGATATACACTATGGAAGATATATGACCATGAGAAGGAAGGAAATCCTGCCAGTAGTGACAACATGGATAAAGTTTGAGGACACTTTGCTAAGTGAAGTAAGTCAGAAAGGGAAAGGAAAACACTGTAGAATTCTATGCAGAATTTCGAAAAGTTGAACCCACAGAAACAGAGAGTAGAAAAGTGGTTACAAGGAGGTAAGGGTAGGATGAAATGGGGATATGGTGTTCCAAGTTACAAACTTTCAGTTGTAAGATAAATTCTGAGGATCTATTATACAGCATGGTCATTATAGTTAATAACATGTTATTATGTACTTTAAAGTTGCCAAGAGAATACATTCAATGTTCCCAGAACACACACAATATTGGTAACTATATGACCTGATACAAGTGTTAGCAAAACTTGTGGTGGAGCTCGTCTTGCACATTTTAATATACAAACATATCAAATCAACATGTTATATACCTTAACTTACACAATGTTATATATCAATTATATCTCAATAATGGAGAAGGAAATGACCACCGATTCCAGTATTCTTGCCTGGAAAATCCCATGGATGGAGGAGCCTGGCAGGCTACAGTCCATGGAGTTGCAAAGGGTTGGACATGACTGAACGACTAACACATACATACACATATCTCAATAAAGAAGGAGGAAACATCACCTGGATTTCAACAGGCCAGACAACTCATTATCTAGGGCCTCGGGGACATGACTTTTGCCCAGTAGAGCTGTGGAGGTTTGGCAACCTCTACATGGATTTCTAAGCATAGAGGGACTGGGAGCTGCAGTCAGGCAACCCAGGCATGTGGGCTGCTGGTCATAGGGCTGACCAAGGCCAGTTCACTAGAGAGAGGTTCTGCTGGACAGAGCTGTCTACACCTTGACCAGTAGATCAACTGGTGTCTGATTCTACCTCAGAAAAGCTACAGACATGAACTCCAAACTTTGACATTGTCCCTTTCTTCTTTCCCATGTCTCCCTGTTGGAATGGGGGTATTATGCCCTTCAATCCATTGTATTCTGTAGATTTTCTTTAACTTAACAAAACTTGTTTGCTTTTACAGTTTTGCTGCTGGAAAGCAATTTGGCTTCCTTGAATCACCTTCAGTACAGTTCAGTCACTCAGTCGTGTCCTACTCTTTGTGACCCCATGAATCACAGCACACCAGGCCTCTCTGTTCATCACCAACTCCCAGAGTTCACTCAGACTCACATCGATCGAGTCAGTGATGCCATCCAGCCATCTCGCCTCTGTCATCCCCTTCTCATCCTGCCCCCAATCCCTCCCAGCATCAGAGTCTTTTCCAATGATTCAACTCTTCGCATGAGGTGGCCAAAGTACTGGAGCTTCAGCTTTAGCATCATTCCTTCCAAAGAAATCTCAGGGCTCATCTTCAGAATGGACTAGTAGAATCTCCTTGCACTCCAAGGGACTCTCAAGAGTCTTCTCCAACACCACAGTTCAAAAGCATCAATTCTTCGGCACTCAGCTTTCTTCTCAGTCCAACTCTCACATCCATACAAGACCATTGGAAAAACCATAGCCTTGACTAGATGGACCTTGGTTGGCAAAGTAGTGTCTCTGCTTTTGAATATGCTATCTAGGTTGGTCATAACTTTTCTTCCAAGAAGTAAGCATCTTTTAATTTCATGGTTGCAGTCACCACCTGCAGTGATATTGGAGCCCAAAAAAATAACGTCTGACACTGTTTCCACTGTTTCTCCATCTATTTCCCATGAAGTGATGGGACCGGATGCCATGATCTTTGTTTTCTGAATGTTGAGCTTTAAGCCAACTTTTTCACGCTCCTCTTTCACTTTCATCAAGAGGCTTTTTAGTTCCTCTTCACTTTCTGCCATAAGGGTGGTGTCATCTGCATATCTGAGGTTGTTGATATTTCTCCCGGCAATTCTTGATTCCAGCTTGTGCTTCTTCTAGCCCAGCATTCCTCATGATGTACTCTGCAGATAAGTTAAATAAGCAGGGTGACAATATACTGGTTCTTTTTCCTATTTGGAACCATTCTGTTGTTCTATTTCCAATTCTAACTGCTGTTCCTGACCTGCATACAGGCTTCTCAAGAGGCAGGTCAGGTGCTCTGGTATTCCCATGTCTTTCAGAATTTTTCAGTTTATTGTGATCCAACAGTCAAAGATTTTGTCATAGTCAATAAAGCACAAATAGATTTTTTTCTGGAACTCTCTTGCTTTTTCTGTGATCCAGCGGATGGTGGCAATTTGATCTCTGGTTCCTCTACCTTTTCTGAAACCAGCTAGAACATCTGGAAGATCACGGTTCACATATTGCTGAAGCGAGGCTTAGAGAATTTTTACCATTACTTTACGAGTGTGTGAGATGAGTGCAACTGTGTGGTAGTTTGAGCATTCTTTGGCATTGCCTTTCTTTGAGATTGCAATTAAAACTGACCTTTTCCAGTAATATACTGGTTCTTTTTCCTATTTGGAACCATTCTGTTGTTCTATTTCCAATTCTAACTGCTGCTTCCTGACCTGCATACAGGCTTCTCAAGAGGCAGGTCAGGTGCTCTGGTATTCCCATGTCTTTCAGAATTTTTCAGTTTATTGTGATCCAACAGTCAAAGATTTTGTCATAGTCAATAAAGCACAAATAGATTTTTTTCTGGAACTCTCTTGCTTTTTCTGTGATCCAGCGGATGGTGGCAATTTGATCTCTGGTTCCTCTACCTTTTCTGAAACCAGCTAGAACATCTGGAAGATCACGGTTCACATATTGCTGAAGCGAGGCTTAGAGAATTTTTACCATTACTTTACGAGTGTGTGAGATGAGTGCAACTGTGTGGTAGTTTGAGCATTCTTTGGCATTGCCTTTCTTTGAGATTGCAATTAAAACTGACCTTTTCCAGTCCTGTAACCACCGCTGTGTTTTCCAAATTTGCTGGCATATTGAGTGCAGCACCTTCACAGCATCATCTTTCAGGATTTGAAATAGCTCCACTGGAATTCCATCACCTCCACTAGCTTTGTTTGTAGTGATGCTTTCTAAGGTCCACTTGACTTCACATCCAGGCTGTCTGGCTCTAGGTGCGTGATCACACCATCGTGATTATCTTGGTCTTGAAGATCTTTTTTGTGCAGTTCTTCTGTGTATTCTTGCCACCTCTTCTTAATATCTTCTGCTTCTGTTAGGTCCATACCATTTCTGTCCTTTATTGAGCCCATCTTTGCATGAAATGTTCCCTTGGTATCTCTAATTTTCTTGAAGAGATCTCTAGTCTTTCCCATTCTGTTGTTTTCCCCTATTTCGTTGCATTGATCGCTGAGGAAGGCTTTCTTATCTTTTCTTGCTATTCTTTGGAACTCTGCATTCAGATGCTTATATCTTTCCTTTTCTCCTTTGCTTTTTGCTTCTCTTCTTTTCACAGCTATTTGTAAGGCCTCCCCAGACAGCCATTTTGCTTTTTTTGCATTTCTTTTACATGGGGATGGTCTTGATCCCCGTTTCCTATACAATGTCATGAACCTCTATCCATAGTTCATCAGGCACTCTTATCTATCAGATCTGGTCCCTTAAATCTATTTCTCACTTCCACTGTATAATTATAAGGGATTTGATTTAGGTCATACCTGAATGGTCTAGTGGTTTTCCCTACTTTCTTCAATTTAAGTCTGAATTTGGCAATAAGGAGTTCATGATCTGAGCCACAGTCAGCTCCTGGTCTTGTTTTTGTTGACTGTATAGAGCCCCTTACTCATTTCTTATTTAGATGATATTTAGATGACTTTGGACTTAAACTAGAGTTTATGTTAGATGGGGCTTTGAGAGCTATTGGGATGGAACAAATGTATTTTGCATAAGAGAAAACATGAATATGAGGGACAGAATTACATGATTTGAATGTCTGTCTCCCTCCCAAATCCCTATGTTGAAAACCTAATCCTCAAGGTGATGGTGTTAGGAGGTGGAGACTTTGAAAAGTGATTATGGGGCAGAGCCCAGATGAGATTAGTGTCTTATTAAAAGAGACCACAGGGAGATTCTTTGCCCTTTCTGCCCTGTGAGGAGATAAGGAGAAGTCTGTGACCTGGAAGAGAAAAATGCAACCTTGATGGTGCCCTGATCTTGGATTTCCTGCTTTTAGAAACAAGAGAAACATGATTTGCATTGCTTATTAGTTACCCAGTTTGTGATATTTGTTATACAGAAGCCTAAAAGGACTAAGACAATGACACATTTTTTTCTTTGTTTGCTTGTTTCCTATAGGAAGGTGGTGATTAGTGGGAAGGCTTTAACATAGTATCTAGAGACTATAATGACTTTTTCCTTTCCTTTATATTTTCTAGATGAGAGAAAACTATTTCAATGTATGGAGAGGGAAGTGGGAGGGAGGTTCAAAAGGGAGGGGATATATGCATGCCTATGGCCATTTCATGTTGGTGCATGACAGAAACTATTACAATATTTTAAATTAATTATCCATCAATTAAAATGTAAAAAAGAAGTCAGTGTACAACAGTGGAATGAAAATTCAGAAGAAAGAGAAAATCACTAAGACAGCAATGTCCTTTTGTTGGGAATAGATCAAATTGACGAGTATGACAATAATACAAAGCACACAATATTCCTTTATAGAAAAGATAAAACTGAAGCTAAAATGTGAAGTAATAATTCTAATTGAGGCAACATTCTAGCAAATAACTCTAGGTTGATCTGATTTCAAAGTCCAGTCTTTTTTTCCATGTCATCTTTCTATCTCAGCATATTATGCACATCACTTAAAATACAAATGGGTATATAGGAAGTAAACAACAATCAAAGTAAGTAAAATAATTTTTTTGATGTAAAAGCTTCAAGGATTTCCAAGAAATTATAAATGGCTGCTATTATGCTCTGCCATAAAAATGTTTATCCATAGTACTGATATCAATTTTTTTTCAATGTGATAGTTAAATTCTATGAAAATAAGATAAAGTACATGTACCTGGACTAACATTAAGAATACAACTAATGCATATATTTAACTATTTGGATTCAAACAATTTACTACATATTGATAACCACTTCAGTTCAGTCGCACAGTCATGTCTGACTCTTTGCAACCCCATGAATCACAGCATGCTAGGCCTCCCTGTCCATCACCAACTCCCAGAGTTCACTCAGACTCATGTCCATTGAGTCTGTGATGCCATCCAGCCATCTCATCCTCGGTCGTCCCCTTCTCCTCCTGCCCCCCATCCCTCCCAGCATCAGAGTCTTTTCCAATGAGTGAACTCTTCGCATGAGGTAGCCAAAGTACTGGAGTTTCAGCTTTAGCATCATTCCTTCCAAAGAAATCTTAGGGCTCATCTCTTTCAGAATGGATTGGTTGAATCTCTTGCAGTCCAAGGGACTCTCAGGATTCTTCTCCAACACCACAGTTCAAAAGCATCAATTCTTCAGCACTCAGCCTTCTTCACAGTCCAACTCTCACATCCATACATGACCACTGGAAAAACCATAGCCTTGACTAGACAGATCTTAGTCACCAAAGTAATGTCTCTGCTTTTGAATATGCTATCTAGGTTGCTCATAAATTTTCTTCCAAGGAGTAAGCGTCTTTTAATTCATGTCTGCAATCACCATCTGCACTGATATTGGAGCCTCAAAAAAATAAAGTCTGACACTGTTTCTACTATTTCCCCATCTATTTCCCGTGAAGTGATGGGACCAGATGCCATGATCTTCGTGTTCTGAATGTTGAGCTTTAAGCCAACTTTTTCACTCTCCACTTTCACTTTCATCAAGAGGCTTTTTAGTTCCTCTTCACTTTCTGCCATAAGGGTGGTGTCATCTGCATATCTGAAGTTATTTATATTTCTCCTGGCAATCTTGATTCCAGCTCGTGTTTCTTCCAGTCCAGCATTTCTCATGATGTACTCTGCTTATAAGTTAAAGAAGCAGGGTGACAATATACAGCCTTGACGTACTCCTTTTCCTATTTTGAACCAGTCTGTTGTTCCATGTCCAGTTCTAACTGTCGCTTCCTGACCTGCATACAGATTTCTCAAGAGGCAGGTCAGGTGGTCTGGTACTCCCATCTCTTTCAGAATTTTCCACAGTTTATTGTGATCCACTTAGGACTGTGCAAAGTGCATTTTATTGAGGAAAGCAACAATTGAGATAGAAAATAATCAGTGCCTCTATTCCTATATTGGCAACTGTTCTCTATTTATCTAGGCAAGACATGTTAATTATAAGCTATTAAGACAGATACAACCACTTGATGTCTCATTTATGAATAAATGAAAATACTACCATTTAATTATCGGCCCCTTTTATTACAAGATACTTTCTATAAAGATGAATGCAACTTCACCTTCCAGATGTGGTTCTTGTTTTTTAATTATATTTGTTTTATGACGTCATTCTAATGTTAAAATAGCACAAAGGGTTTGCATAATCTATGTTTAAGATAACACGGGGAGATGAAATGGATGTGATTTAATAAGCAATATGATTAATAGGAAACATAGTATATTAAAGGTCAGATTCCTGAGTGAATGTCTCAAGCCTTACTAATATACTTTCAATTAATGGATGCAATGAGATAATGAAGAACCATCATTGACTAGTCACTGATATTTCAGTTTGATGTGACATTTAGCTTTTTACATGTAATTTCTGAATTATCAAATCTT
Source organism: Aepyceros melampus (assembly GCA_006408695.1). NCBI lineage: Eukaryota > Metazoa > Chordata > Mammalia > Artiodactyla > Bovidae > Aepyceros > Aepyceros melampus. Next base: position 73,346 of record SJXQ01010640.1, read on the forward strand.
GACCAAATTTTAAAACTTAAAATATTACAGTATAAGTCAAACAAAATTCTTATTTCATATTTGTTACATATACCTTGCTTGCATTTGTTGGCTTACCCATTTGTGGTGTCAGGTGTCAATCATCAGTGCTGTAAGTAAATTGGTGACTACCATGATAGGCACCCAAACATGGAAACATTGCTTACATCAAAGCTATGCCAGGATGTGACAAACATACCTCGGAGATATTGTGGGTTCCCTTCCAGACAATCACAATAAAACAAAGATGATAATAAAGCAAGTCATATGTATAATTTTGTTTCCCAGTTCATATGAAAGTTATGCTTACAGTATACTGTTGTCTATTAAGGATGTATTGAATTTATGTCTTAAAAAAAAAAAACGTGCACAGGTTAATCAAAAAATATTGCCAAAAATGCTAACTATCATCTGAGCTGTCAGCAAGTCCTGGAAATAACATCAAAGATCCCTGATCACAAATTATATAACCAATATAATAACAATGAAAATCTCTGCAACACTGTGAGAATTCTCAAAATGTAACACAGAGACACAAAGTGAACAAATGCTATTGAAAAATAGTACTGATGGATTTGCTCAGGACAGGGTTGCCACAAGCCTTCACTTTATTAAAAAAAAAAAAATGGAGTATCTGCAAAGTACAATAAAGCAGATTACAATAAAATGAGGTACCTGTACATATAAACTAGATTAAGTTAAGCATTTGCAGAGGTCAGCTGTTATTGATTGAACTGTGTCTTCCAAAAAGATACATTGAAGTCATTAAGTCCTAGTGCCTGTGAATGTAATTTTATTTGGAAATAGGATCTATGCAGATGTAAACAAGTTAACATGAGGTTGTTGGGTTGGACAATAATCCAATATGATTGGTGTCTTTAAAAGAAGAGGGGGACACAGACAGAGACAAACATGGTCAACACCATACAACAATGGAGTCACAGGTTTTCAGGATACAAGCCAAGGAATACCAAGGATTGCTAGCAACACCAGAAGTTGAGAGGAAAAGCATGAAACCGATTCTTACCCAAAGCTTGGAGAGAGAATGGGTTTCCTGACAACTTGACTTCCTGACAATCCTAGCTTTCAAAACAGAGAAAATCAAATTCTTTTTAAGTCATTTAGCTCATGGGATTTTATTATAGCAGAGCTAGGAAATTGGTACATCTGTCTCTGGATATAGGACACTCCATGTCCATTTGGTATAAAAGTAAGAAAGGTAAATATTAATAACCCAACATGGTAAAAGACTGAGTACCTTGTCATTAAAATCACTAATAAATGTGAATTCTGCATTTACTGCTTTTAATCAGCATTAAACTACAGGAACTGGCTAGTACAATAAGAAAAATAAACAAAGGCATCCGTATTATTAGAAAGGAATAAGTATTAAATAGAACTGTCTTTATTTGCAAATGACATGACTTTCTATGTATGAAAAAATAGATTGCTACAGAAACTAATAAGCAAGTTTAGAAAGTCTATGGGGCACAAGACCAACATACAAAAATATTTTATATATGTATATATACAAGCTGCCAAAATTAAAAATTTAAATTTTAAAAATATAATACTATTAATCATAAGCATCATAAATAAAATACTTAGGGAAAATATGACACAGATGTGAATGGCCTTTTAAAGAAAAGATACAAGAGAAATTAAAATTCCAAATATATGAAGATTTATACTTCATATTTATGTTTATGTTTATGTGTAAGAAGATACAATATTTGCACTTTATCAACTTTCTCAAATTGATCCATAGATTTAACTCTGATTAAATTTCTAGTAGGCTTTTTTTTTGGAAATTAACAGAATTATTCTAAAATGTATATGGAAATGCAAAGGACTAAAAGTGGTGAGTTCAGTTCAGTTCAGTTCAGTCGCTCAGTCATGTTTGACTCTTTGCGACCCCATGAATTGCAGCATGCCAGGCCTCCCTGTCCATCACCAACTCCCGGAGATCACTCAACTCAAAAAAAAACCACACACTTGGAATATGAACATTCTCTGTTTCAAATGTTATTATGAAAGTGAAGTCACTCAGTCGTGTCCGACTCTGCAACCCCATGGACTGTAGCCTACCAAGCTCCTCTGTCCATAGGATTTTCCAGGCAATAGTACTGGAGTGGATTGCCATTTCCTTCTCCAGAGGATCTTCTCGACCCAAGGATCAAATCCAGGTCTCCCACATTGTAGACAGATGCTTTACTGTCTGAGCCACCAGGGTGCCCAAATGTTATTATAAAGCTACAGTAATCAAAACAATATGGTATTAGGTGGAAAAGCCAAATAGATCTCCAAAATGGGGTAGAGTCCAGAATAGACACACATATATATACAAGGAGAATGGATTTTCAACAAAGGTAAAAGGCTATTCTGTGGAAAAAACTAGTCTTTTCAACAACTGGTGCTGAAATATTTGAATATTCATGTTAAAACATAGAATATTGACCCATCCTTGTACCATATTAGGGCTTCCCTGATAGCTCAGTTGGTAAAGAATTTGCCTGCAATGCAGGAGACCCTGCTTCAATTCCTGGGTTAGGAAAATCTGCTGCAGAAGGGACAGGCTACCCACTCCAGTATTATTGGGTTTTCCTTGTGGCTCAGCTGGTAAAGAATCTGCCTGCAATGCAGGATACTTCGTTTCTATCCCTGGGTTGGGAATATCCCATGGAGAACAGAAAGGTTACCCACTCCAGTATTCTGGCCTGGAGAATTCCATGGACTCATTGGGTCACAAAGAGTCAGACACGACTGAGCAATTTTCACTTTCACTTTTCACTTGCACCAAATTAAAAAATCAACTCGAAATGCACTACACATCTAAAGGTAAAAGCTAGGAGTATAACATTTCTAGTATAAAACTTGGTAGAAAACTTTTCTGACCTTGGGTGACATATGAATGTATACAGGTATCTTAGATATCAAACTAACAGAAAAAGCCCTAAAAGAATAAATCAATAATTTGGGCTTCATGACATTAAAAATTCTCAGGACTTCCCTGGTGGTCCAGTGGTTAAGATTCTGCACTTCCATTACAGGGGGCATGGATTCTATCCCTGGTTAGGTAACTAAGATGCCACATGTCACACAGCACGGCCAAAAACTAAAGATGTTTCTAAAAATAAAAACATCTTTTCAAAAGATCTTCTTAAGAGAATAGAATAATAAGCCATAGATTTGGAGATAATACTTGAATATCAAAAACCTACAAAAAGTACTTGTACTCAAATACATTAAAACTCATATAAATTAGGAAGAAAAAAAATTTATAGCCTTACAAAAATGGCCACAAGATAGACATATTGCAATAGTAGATATGCAGATAGCATAAAACACACTCCAATATAAGCAGTATCAAAAAACTTTAAGGAAAAGCAAATTAACACCATGATTAATTATAACCCCATACATATCAGAATAACTAAAATTAAAAAGTCACATCCTGGCATGTATTTGGTAAGGATGTGGAGAAACAAGATATCTCATATATTTCTGCTGAAAAGTAAAACGGTAAAAACATTTTGGAAAATATTTTCATAGTTCCTTAAGTAGTGAACATACTTCTACAATATGATTCAGATATTCCAGGCATTCTAGGCATTAATCCAAGATAAACGAAAGCATATGTCTACATAGAGACTTGTAAACAAATGCTTATAGAAATGTATTTGTAATAGCCAAAAAACAGAAAAAAAAGATCAAATAAACAAATGTTCCCAAACAGATAACTGAATACACAAACTGTATTATATCTATCCGTACAATAGAACGGGCTTCCCAGGTGGTGCTAGTGGTAAAGAACTTGCCTGCCAATCCTGGAGACATAAGAGTTACAGATTCGATCCCTGAATCAGGAAGATCCCCCGGAGAAGGAAATGGCAACCCACTCCAGTATCCTCACCTGAAGAATCCACATGGATGGAGGAGCCTGGCGGGCTACAGTCCATGGGGTCACAAAGAGTCAGACCCAACTGAAGCGACTTGGCACACCCATACAATAGAATACGTTTAACACTCAACAAACAGCATGGATGAATCACAGAATAATTATGCTAAGTGAAATACACTGGATCCCCACCTCCACCTAACAAACAAACCTTTGTTACATTCAATTTATATAAAATATTAGAAGTCATGAAATGTATAGTAACAGAAATCCAGCCAGTGTTTGCCTGGGTCAGAATGGAGTGATAACAAAGAGGCTTATAGACATCTTTTCATATTCATGATCATTATTGTGATAATGGTCTTATGGATGGGTACAAGTGTCTAGAAATTATCAAATTGTAAACCTTAAGTATTTGTAGTTTGTAGTATGTTGAGTATATTTCAATAAGACTATTATTAACAAGAAAAAACATGCTTTTGCTAGATCAGTAAATGGATATTTTAATAAATACAAAAGCTAAATATGAACTTCAATACAAGAACACTATTCTTGTATTTTGGGATGTTACCACATGTCCTGGGGGAAAAAAGTTCTGGAAATTCTTCATTAAACAATGATGACAACAGTAAAACTATATTAATGCTATTTGGGTTTCAGTTCAGTTCAGTCGCTCAGTCATGTCTGACTCTTTGCGACCCCATGAATCGCAGCACGCCAGGCCTCCCTGTCCATCATCAACTCCCGGAGTTCACTCAGACTCGAGTTCACTCAGACTCATGTCCATTGAGTCCATGATGCCATCCAGCCATCTCATCCTCGGTCGTTCCCTTCTCCTCCTGCCCCCAATCCCTCCCAGCTTCAGAGTCTTTTCCAATGAGTCAACTCTTCACATGAGGTAGCCAAAGTACTGGAGCTTCAGCTTTAGCATCATTCCTTCCAAAGAAATCCCAGGGTTGATCTCCTAGGTAATCTACCAGGTAGTAAAGGACAGGGAAGCCTGACGTGCTGCAGTCCATGGGGCCTGAAAGAGTCAGACACTACTTCAACGACAGTCCACAGTATGGGGGCTAAACGAAAGAAAAACTTTAAAGATGTTTTTTAGGTCAGCATTTCCACAGTCCTCCTGAGGAGAAATGATGTGGGACCTGGAAATATATATTCTATTTGACAGTGATAGGAGACAAGTACTCTTTATGGGATTTTCCGCTAAGATTAATTCAATTACTTCTCTTGCTTTGAGTCCATTAAGAGTCATTAAGATTATAATTTGGTTCTGTTATAATGGATTTTATGAGACTGACAACATGCTCGTTAATCAACATGTATATCATGGTCCTTTCATGATATTTTTTTCCCACTCAAATCAGAAGGGCGAAATTTGAGTTAGGTGAACATCCTTCTTGTCGGTGACGTCAGTCATTCCTGTAAGACCAATTGATGTATGATCTATACAAAAACCTCAATTTTGACCTGATGAATAACATTCAATATCAGACTACAAACAGACTTGACCTCGTGGACTAATGACTTTCTCTGAGATTCTGCTGATTTCACCAGGGAGTTCTCTTTTATAACTAACATTTTTAACTAACATCTTTATGACTTCAATTACCTGAGATTAATTGTTATGTGATCTCATTGTGCAACGTTAGGAATAGAAGTGAAACTGCATTTGAGGTCTGTGCCACAGCTATACTGTGCAAAGTTCATTCTCAACGATAGCACATAGATTTTAATGCTGTGCTACAGTTCATCTTTATGGGCTACTTGAAAAACTCTTCCAAGGAAAAAACAAGCATAAATATTGGTATATTTTATTATTTAAGAGAGCCAATTCATCATAGAAGTTATTTTTTTAGACAGTAGTATTTCTGCATTTTGCCTAGTTATAGTCATCTTTCCTCAAAAAAGAGCCCTGTCTGCATTAATTTGGACTTTTCCTAGCAGAATAGCACAAATATTAATAAAATAGTTTGTAGACTCTCCCATAATCAATGTGTACCCATCTTAATGATAACCTAGAACTTCAATTATATGCTTTATCTTAGAACTGAATTCTCTAAAGACTAAATTTGGTTATTAAAATGAAAAGACAATGTATCTTGTCATTCAGTTCTCCAATTGAATCAGCACACCTAACAGTGTTGTTTTAAAATAATATCTATGAAATTATATCAATGTATTTAGTAACTTCCCCTTGCATATCTGTGTTTGCTACCCAGGACATACCACACATTGTATTTAATGTTAGCAGTAAAGACATTAATTACTGCCTTTGTACTGAGGGAGCTCAAAGTCCAAAGAAAGAACCAGGCATGTAAGCAAGGAATTACATGCAAACTCTATAGCCCTGTAACCAAGATATAAATATGATATTTGGGGTGGTTGCTCTAAAATATCATTGCTCACTTTGTCACTATTATCAGTAAAACAAATATTTTATAAATTAAAATATTGATATTAATGAAAACAATTTCAATATTTAGTTAGGTAGCAGTTCAGTTCAGTTCAGTCACTCAGTCATGTCCGACACTTTGCAACCCCATGAATCGCAGCATGCCAGGCCTTCCTGTCCATCACAGTAGTTGATAAACTATATGTATTGTGTAGTTGCCATTTATAATAGAGGCTAAATACCAATAAAAATGTTTATATTTATGTTAAAGGGGAAATAATAGTTTTCACTGTGAGAAAAAGTACTATGAATTAGTAATTAAAATTACCATAGTGTATATTTCATTTCCAAAAAGAATGAGGAGTAAATGAGAAAAATTGCTACATGAAAATAAACCTTGCTATTTGGGTGTATTTCTTTGTGTAAGAATAATTCAGGCTTTTTCTTCATGATTGTTGAGAAAATAGTTCAAATCTTGCTGTTCATTAACTTTTTTATAATGTGCCCTGTATTAATGTAATTGTTTAGATCTATAGCACTTTCATCTAAATAGTGACAGCTTTGGGAGTTCGGTGTATTGAAGTGACTCAGCAGACCAGGTTGCACAATATTTCTTTATTTCTTGCCTTCATCTCTGGTGACCAAGTTCATGGTGAGGCTCACTGAAATTTAAGGAGATCTTGTATATTCCCCAAACACACATGACAGGGTCTGTGCAGTGAGGATGCTAATTGGATAAGACAAAAATCATTTACCTGTATCACAGCATTTCTCAAAAGTTGCAAACTCATTAATTCTTCCATAGCTCCTATAGCCTAGAGAGTAGTTATTTTTGAGATTTTTTTAAAATTAAATGAGCAAAATGCCATCATGCTATTTCATTGCTAATATAGGCCATGTTTTCACACAAAGATCCTTTTGAGAAAATTTCCTAAGGTTTATTGTGCATGAGTTGTGATTCTGTGCCTAAGTGGATTGATATCTGTATTAGGCAAAATAATGCAACTAGAGGTGTGATTTTTTTTTTTTAATTTGTAGAAGATTTCACCAACTTGACTCTGAATAATACTTTAAAAGAAGTTTATCTTACTTTTTCTGTAATATCTTATAACCAAATCAGAATTGATCACAGTCTCTGAGTCATACACTTTAGAATGTTAGACATATAGAAAGATCCAAAGAATATTTATTCAAATCTAATTTCAAGGAGAAAATTGTGCCTCATTCTTCAGAGGTGCCTCTGATTCTCATATTTCATTACTTTTCTGTTTATCATAAGTTTTGATAATAATCTAAAACTTTTCTGCTTTTATTAGGGAACAAAATATTTTCCCTATTTAAGTATTGCAAATATCCTAAACATATACAAATATCAAACACTCACAGCCTCAGAATTTTGCTGATGTTTACAATGTTTAGATAATTGGATTTTCAGCTCAAATAGCATGCCATTTACACACACTCATACTCACATACAGACACATACACACGTTTTGAATTATTATGAGCAGTTCATCCTTGAAACAATATTCTCTAAATCTGATTGGAAATAATAGCTGTTTTGATAGCTTGAATAAATTTTTCTTAACACTATAGAACAAGGAGCATTCACATGAAACAAATCAGCATTATGACTTCTCTGCATCACATTTAAAATGTAATATCATATATCATGCATTTCTCATGCCACAAAATAATAGAAGAAAAATGACATTGATGAAACTGACCTGAACAACATTTGTTTTCAGAAATGAATCCTTGTGTGAGCAGTTGAAGCCCTGGTCGCAGTTTGTGCGTTTGATGTATAAAGGTTGCATAAGCAAGAAAGCATTTCACAAGGTCAGAACTGAAACACATCTGAACCTGCTGTTAACATTCAGCAAAATATACTGCAGATATTCTGGAATCATTTTTTTTCCTGCCACTGTGGATCAGATGCCATGCAACCTACATAGAAAATGATGGCATAAATTCCATTTCTATAAGAATAGACTTTGTAATATAAAAAGAATGGACTGCTACCAATTCATATGCAGAATCTCACTGCATTGCATCTTCTCAGTTGACTGAAATCTTTAACTCTAGCAGAAATCATTTATAAAATGGTAAGCATGTCTGTGAACGTGAATGCACAAGTTAAAAATATGGTGAAGAAGATCTGGTGTCAAACTGTTTTATAAAAGTCAAGTATTTCCCTTCTAAATTAAGGGGAAAGAAACATGACCCAGTGTTAGAAATTAATGGGCACTAGGCCATTTTTTTTCCCCTCCTGATCAAATGTTTTGTTATTCCTCTGCTAAGTGTAGCATAAGCCCACTCTAATTTCATGGCACATAATTAGTATATTGTAACATCAAAATAATTTAGCTATCAAGAAAGAGAGACCTAAGCAAATAAAAACAAGGAGTAGTAATAGAGGAAACATTTAATTTTATATTGATAAATCCTTTGTTATTATAGTGAATTTTACACACACAAACACTCCTGCATATATGCAGATAACATATTTCCTTATATTAAAAAATGAATAACATGTCCCCTCCCTCTTGACATATTATCTATTTTTTAAGTCTAAATGGATATGCTATCTGCATGTGTGCAGGTGTGTGTGTGTGTATAAAACTTACTGTCAAATAAAGGCTTTATCAAGATAAAATTAAATGTTTCCCGTATTACTCCAATTAAAATAAATTAACTAATGAGTAATATGGATTGTATTTCAGGGACATAAAAATTAAAAGAAAAAACTTCATATTTTAAAATACTGTAATTTTAAAACAGCTATAATTTATTTTTACAAAATACATTTCAAAAGAAATTTACATGTCTTAATTTAATTTTTTAGAAATTAAGCAACTTTTATCACACTTAAGTAGAATTTTTAAAATCATGATGTCTCTTTTAGTACTATCATATGAATTATATTGTCATTATACATCTATCATGTCAAATTTTCTCCATATTCTATTTGATCAGTGGCATCAGATCATGGCCTCAATTAACTGACTTCTTTCCTATTCATAAAACCCATTGGTGTCTAACCTCTCTTCTGCACTAAAGCTTTCAGAATTCAGTGTCTGTATAGTAACTCATTTAAGAGTCACAAAAATCCTTATTTCCATCTTACAAATGATGATTATGAGGTAAGCTCATTATGAGATGCTAAGCTGCATCCTCAGTGATGTACAGTATGCAGGAATTATTGAGCTAAACTTGAGTTAGAGGAGTCTGGCTCTAAAAGCTCTGTCCTTCACAACTGTAAATATTATCACTAGAGATGTCAGTATTAGCATGACCTGTGCCCACTTTGATCTACATAAATGACATAAGCACCCATTATGTCTGATGAATGCCCCCTAATTTGTAGGTGACAATCTACAAATTTGTACCAAATTTGCGTGTTGTGTGCTGGTTTCTTGGTTGTGTCTTGACACTTTGCAACCCCATGGACTGTAGCCCACCAGGCTTCTCTGTCCATGGGATTCTCCAGGCAAGAATACTGGAGTGGGTTGCCATTCTTTTCTCCAGGGGATCTTCCTGACTCAAGGTTTCAACCGGGGTCTCTCACATTGGAGGCAGATATTACCAAATTTAGGACCATGGGATCTATGGATAGGACCTAATCATAGGACCATAGTCAACATCTTTGTCTCTATGAATCTTAGCATTCTCACTTGCAAAGTGAGCATAAAACCATCTAATTTGTTAAACCTTCTAGCTTGTACTGACATCAAATGAGATCTAGAGGCAAATATACTTTTACATATGTTTTAACATTTTCTCAAATGTACTAGTAGTAGTAGAGCCAAAGAAAACTCTACAGACTAGATAGATATTAACCTACAGATTCAATCAGACTCCAATATAAGCTAGGAAAAGGCAGTGCACTTAAATGGAACAGGCAAAGGGAAGATTGTAGAAAGGCATACATAGAGTGCTGTGTCTATTTTCATATTCTCATCACCTAACCCTATTAGTATTATCACCACATTACCCACAAGACAACTGGAAGAAACAAATCCAATTTTGAAAATTTAAAGGTGAAAAAAAGTAACAATTTCACAAAGGGACTTCAGATGTCATGCCTGACTGTTCTCCAAAGGCAGGGCAAAATCACTTTTTTCTTTCCTCTCAACTATCAGCATATTCTACATCAGTGGTTTTCAGAAACATTCTGTTGAAGCAGAAATACTTCTGAGCATGTTATGATGTTGTGCAACCTATCTTGACCTCCTGAATCTAAACCTCTGGGTATGAGTACAAGTTAACTATGTTAACAAACTCTTTAGGTCAGCGGTCCCCAACCCATTTTGGCACCAGGGACTGGTTTCATGGAAGATAATTTTTCCATAGAGGGGTTAGGGAAGGATGGTTTTCAAATGATTCAAGTATATTACATGTATTGTGCACTTTATTTCTATTACTATTATTATATCAGCTCCACCTCAGATCATTAGGCATTGGATCCTAGAGGTTGGGCATCCTTCTCTAGGAGATTCTTATACACATAAATGTTTGAAAATGATTGCTCAGACCCAACACCAAAGAAACCATGCTTTTCATGTCACAGAATAAGCAGTGTATCAGTAGTGATTATGTGTCTCTACAGCTGGATGTGTGTGTGAAGATCCAAAGTGGGTGAGAGCAGAGATGACCACATTGATTCAACAAGTATTTAGAGGCTTGGTCTAGACTTGCACCTGAACTGAGGGCTGAGGTTGCAAAAGTGAATGAATTATTAGCCTTACTTTTTCATGTGAAACTGAAAGTCACTCAGTCATGTCTGACTCTTTGCGACTCCATAGACTACAGAGTCGATGAAATTCTCTAGCCAGAATACTGGAGTGGGTAGCCTTTTCCCTTCTCTAGAGGATCTCCCAACCCAGAGTTTGAATCTAGGTCTCCCACATTGCAGGTGGATTATTTACCAGGTGAGCCACAAGGGAATCCCTACCTTTGCATAACTCCAGTTCAGTTCAGTTCAGTTGCTCAGTTGAGTCCGACTCATTGTGACCCCATGAATTGCAGCACGCCAGGCCTCCCTGTCCATCACCAACTCCCGGAGTTCAACCAGACTAATGTCCATCAAGTCAGTGATGCCATCCAGCCATCTCATCCTGTCGTCCCCTTCTCCTCCTGCCCCCAATTCCTCCCAGCATCAAAGTCTTTTCCCATGAGTCAACTTCACATGAGGTGGCCAAAGTACTGGAGTATCAGGTTCAGCATCATTCCCTCCAAAGTAATCCCAGGGTTGATCTCCTTCAGAATGGATTGGTTGGATCTCTTGCAGTCCAAGGGACTCTCAAGAGTCTTCTCCAACACCACAGTTTAAAAGCATCAATTCTTCAGTGCTCAGGTTTCTTCACAGTCCAACTCTCACATTCATACATGACCACAGGGAAAACCATAGCCTTGACTAGACGGGCCTTAGTCGGCAAAGTAATGTCTCTGCTTTTCAACATGCTGTCTAGGTTGGTCATAACTTTCATCCCAAGTAGTAAGTGTCTTTTAATTTCATGGCTGCAATCACCATCTACAGCGATTTTGGAGCCCCCCAAAATAAAGTCTGACACTGTTTCCACTGGTTCTCCATCTATTTCCCATGAAGTGATGGGACTGGATGCCATGATCTTCATTTTCTGAATGTTGAGCTTTAGGCCAACTTTTTCACTCTCCTCTTTCACTTTCATCAAGAGGCTTTTTAGTTCCTCTTCACTTTCTGCCATTAGGGTGTCATCTGCATATCTGAAGTTATTGATATTTCTCCCGGCAATCTTGATTCCAGCTTGTACTTCTTCCAGCCCAGTGTTTCTCATGATGTACTCTGCATAGAAGTTAAATAAGAAGGGTGACAATATATAGCCTTGATGGACTCCTTTTCCTATTTGGAACCATTCTTTTTTCCATGTCCAGTTCTAACTGTTGCTTCCTGACCTGCATACAGATTTCTCAAGAGGCAGATCAGGTGCTCTGGTATTCCCATCTCTTTCAGAATTTTCCACAGTTTATTGTGATCCACACAGTCAAAGGCTTTGGCATAGTCAATAAAGCAGAAATAGATGTTTTTCTGGAATTCTTTTGCTTTTTCCATGATCCAGCAGATGTTAGCAATTTGATCTCTGTTTCTTCTACCATTTCTAAAACCAACTTGATCATCTGGAAGATCACGGTTCACATACTGCTGAAGCCTGGCTTGGAGAATTTTGAGCATTACTTTACTAGCATGTGAGATGAGTGCAATTGTGCGGTGGTTTGAGCATTCTTTGGCATTGCCTTTCTTTGGACTGGAATGAAAACTGACCTTTTCCAGTCCTGTGGCCACTGCTGAGTTTTCCAAATTTCCTGGTATATTGAGTGCAGCACTTCCACAGCATCATGTTCCAAAATTTGAAACAGCTCCACTGGAATTCCATCACCTCTACTAGTTTTGTTCGTAGTGATGCTTTCTAAGGCCCACTTAGATGGGCCTTCACATTCCAAGATGTCTGGCTCTAGATGAGTAATCATGCCACCATGATTATCTTGGTTGTGAAGATCTTTTTTGTACAGTTCTTCTGTGTATTCTTGCCACCTCTTCTTAATATCTTCTGCTTCTGTTAGGTCTATATCATTTCTGTCCTTTATTGAGCCCATCTTTGCATGAAATGTTCCCTTGCTATCTCTAATTTTCTTGACGAGATCTCTAGTCTTTCCCTTTCTGTTCTTTTCCTCTATTTCTTTGCATTGATCACTGAGGAAGGCTTTCTTATCTCTCCTTGCTATTCTTTGGAACTCTGCATTCGGATGCTTATCTTTCCTTTTCTCCTTGGCTTTTCACTTTTCTTTTCACAGCTATTTGTAAGGCCTCCTCAGACAGCCATTTTGCTTTTTGCATTTCTTTTACATGGGTATGGTCTTGATCCCTGTCTCCTGTACAATGTATGAACCTCCATCCATTCATCAGGCATTCTATCTACCAGATCTAGTCCATTAAATCTATTTCTCACTTCCCCTGTATAATCATAAGGGATTTGATTTAAGTCATACCTGAATGGTCTAGTGGTTTTCTCTACTTTCTTCAATTTAAGTCTGAATTGGGCAATAAGGAGTTCATGATCTGAGCCGTAGTCAGCTCCTTTTTTATTTATTTTTATTTTTATTTTTTGCTGACTTTATAGAGCTTCTCCATCTTTGACTGCAAAGAATATAATCAATCTGATTTTGGACTATTTGGTGATGTTCATGTGTAGAGTCTTCTCTTGTGTTGTTGGAAGAGGGTGTTTGCTATGACTGTAAATCATGCCAGTTTTCAAATCAAGACAACTCATCACACCTTGAAGGATTACAATAAATCCCAAGAAGGTGATATTTGGGCATCCTCTCGAAAAACATGTCAGCTTTAGAAGATAATCTACTGAACAATGTTTGACAGGAAAGGCAGCCCAAGCAGAGGTAACATGTCCAATGCCATGGCACCAGGAGGAAGTTTACCAATTTGGAAAACTACCAGTAATAGCCAAAACTATCTATAAACAAAACTGAAAACGCATATGCAAGAGTTGAGAGAGAGGAATTGAAAGCTTGGACTCAGTTCAGAAGACCACTATGTGGTTTGTCATCCTATGAAACTGGATTTGATTCAATGAGGCTTACGAGTGACACTGAGATATTTCAAGAAGGGTGGCAATGTTTTGAGATTCTGGTTTCAGGAGCAGAATGTGGGATGAATTAGAGAGCAAGACTTGAATGCAGAGGGTCCATTTAAGACAATATTGAAACAGACAAGGGTAATGAAAACACAATCTTAAACTATGAGAATAGTGGTAAGAATTTAAAATATATGGTTTCCAGAGATATTTAATCATGCCATTATCATTTCAGTTCACTCTTTGTATCCAACTCTTTGTGATCCCATGGGCTGTAGCTTTCCAGGCTCCTCTGTCCATAGAATTCTCCAGGGCAGATACTGGAGTGGGTAGTCATTCCCTTTTCCAGGGGATCTTCCCAACCCAGGGATCGAACCCAGGTCTCCCACATTCCAGACTATCATCTGAGACACCAGGATGCCCAATAATAGAGAGAAGATATATTCTTGAGAGGAAATGTATTTAGTTTGGAGCATGCCAAGTTTCACATTGCTTGGGAATTAGTAAATTCAGGAGTTTTTATTTCAGAGGATAATTCTGGGTTAGAAATATTAATTTGAGAGCCATTAGTAAATATTGGGCTGGCCAAAAGCTTTCTTCAGCTTCTTCTACAAGATCTTATGGAAAAACTCGAAAGAACTTTTGGGCCAACCCAGTAGATAATAGCTGATCCATAGTAATTGATGAGAATTCTCAAGAATTGAGAGAAATTGGCCATCAGAAAAAAAGCTGAGACAGACAGGGGCAATGGAAAATGAAGGAAGATCATGAAAACAGATGAGGAATTGTCTTTTTTTTCTGATTTTTCTTTTTTTTTTCTTTTTTTTAAATATAAATTTCTTTATTGTAATTGGAGGCTAATTACTTTACAATATTGTATTGGTTTTGCCATACATCCACATGAATCCACCACAGATATACACGTGTTCCCCATCCTGAACCCCCCTCCCTCCTCCCTCCCTGCACCATCCCTCTGGGTCGTCTCAGTGCACCAGCCCCAAGCATCCAGTATCAGGCATCGAATAGAAAAGCATGTAAAGTTTTTTAAAAGATACAAACTAAAAACTGTCTTCCCTTTGACAATACACAGATCACTGAAAAATCAGCAAAAATTTTAGTTCATAGAAAGCTGAATAAATATTTCAAAAGGTTGAGGAATAAAAGGAAATTGTGCAGCTATATAGAAAGGCATAATTTAGAAAGTGCATTTGACTTGTATTTGATTTGTTTTATACTTTTGTCTTGTGTGGTAATGGCTTTTAATGTCTAGTTTTTAAAAGATGGAAGGTTTTTAAACAGGTTTGTTGCATGCCAAAAAGAGATAGCAGAAAGAAAAAAATGTTTAGTTTCCAGAAAGAGAAAATAATTAAAGATATAAGGCAAACCATCGAAGCATCAAGTTTTGATTTTTTATGACAAGTAGGTCCCCAAAGCAAAACAGTCCAAAGCAATTTGTCAAGGCACTCATAGATCCCAAGCTGCTTTTATTTTATTTATTTTACCATAGGGCAAACTCTTATGTTCCAAATATCTCCTCTGGCCCTACTGGCTTTTCTAGTCGTATTGCTTACTCTGATTCCCCTCAATGATTTGACCTCCACTCTCCAGTAATTTCTTTCATAGCCTCCTCTCTGTCATTGTCAGGTCATCATTTCCAATTTTCAGAATGTTTCAATTCAGTAACTCTTTGAAGACCTCAAATATTCTCTTCAGCTAAAGTAGACTGAGTTCAGTACTGAACTTTCTGCAAAGGTCAAAACTAGGATACCGATAGTGATGTAGAAATTATATCAGAAGACGAATGGAGACATGCATGTTTGGCAGAAAAATGAGAGGATTTTTGTTTGCTTCAGTTTATATCAATTACTTGTGAAAATGAGGGATAAGAATGAATATGGACAGTCTAAGAGGCAGTGATTTCTCACTTATCAGCTTCTAAGACTGTGAAACAATGTTGGGGGTAAATATAATTGGAATTGAGAAGTGAAAGATGCTGAAAGAGAGAAATAAAGGAAAGACATGGCTCCACTCAAATATGGAGACAATGATCACCAAGTATGCATGCTGCCTTACTAATGTTATGGTGGGACTGGCTCCAATTTCATTTGCCATTGATTTGAAAGGGCTTCACATTGTGCTTGTAGATGTTGAAGAAGCCAATGGCAGTTATATTAACTTCCAAAGGCTGCCATGACAAAGAGTTATAAACTGGGTGGTTTCAAACAACCATTTTATTGTCTCAGAGTTCTTTAGCCCCTAAATCTGAGATCAAAGCGTCAGAAGGCCACGCTTTCTTAGAAGGCTCTGGGGAATAATATACAGCATGCCTTTCTCTCAGTCCGTGGTGTGGCTGGCAACCCTGGAATCATTGCCTTGTAAAAGCACCACTCTACCTCCATTATCACCAGACACTTTCCCTGTATTCCCTTCATATCATCTGCCTCTCTGTATGTCTGTCATATAGGATGAAGGCCCACTCTTTAATAATTCTGTCTACGAAGACCCCATTTTCAAATAATGTTCACAGATGCTAGGGGTTAGGACTTCAACATATCTTCTCAGGGTATACTACTCAATCTTTGGCAGCTGAAATGACTGAGCCAGAGCTGTGCAGGGTGCTGGCAGGGAGGCTGTAGACAAAGGTTGAAAACAAAGACAATGGCTGCAAAATATCCAAAGACATCCATCAATGGGGGTAATAAGAAAGAGATGTGTGTGAGGGAAGAAAAAGAACACTAATAGGATGTTCATACATAAGAGAATAAAAGAATTCACAACAGAGAATGAGAGATGCTTGACTTAAACCTCAGAATAATTATGCTTCCTCTGGGGTATTGATATGTTTAGGTTTACATGGCAAAAACATAATTTTCATATATTACTCAATAAGGGGTAGATAGTAATAAATAAAATTTTAAATACAAATGTCCGATTAATCAATTTTAAAAAAGAATTGGAGATATGTGAGTAAATGAATAGAATGGTAGTAAACAATTGCTTTTTAGCATGACTAAAAGCTTTTGAATAATTAATTCATATAAGTCACTTCTTTTGATGGATTTTATATTATAGACATATGATATAAAATCTGAAGCTAATATATAAAACCACAGGACTATCAAAATCTAATATAATTGTAAATAGGATAGAGATGACTCTGGGTTGCTTTTCATGGCTGCATATTGTAACCTTTATATGCAACTTAGATGCAGAGTACACCACGTGAAATGCCGAGCTGGATGAAGCACAAGCTGGAATCAAGATTGCCAGGAGAAATAGCAATAACCTCAGATATGCAGATGACATCACCCTTATGGCAGAAAGTGAAGAGGAACTAAAGAGCTTCTTGATAAAAGTGAAAGTGGAGAGTGAAAAAGTTGGCTAAAGCTCAACATTCAGAAAACAAAGATTATGGCATCTGGCCCCATCACTTCATGGCAAATAGATGGGAAACAATGGAAACAGTGCTAGACTCTATTTATTGGGGCTCCAAAATCACTGCAGATAGCGACTGCAGCCATGAAAATAAAAGATGCTTGCTCCTTGGAAGAAAAGCTTTGACAAACCTATATAGTGTGTTAGAAAGCAGAGACTACTTTGCCAAAAAGATCCATCTAGTCAAAGCTATGGTTTTTCCAGTAGTCATGTATGGGAGTGAGAGTTGGCCCATAAAGAGAGCTGAGCACCGAAGAACTGATGCTTTTGAACTGTAGTGTTGGAGAACACTCTTGAGAGTCCCTTGGACTGCAAGGAGATCAAACCAGTCAATCCTATAGCAAATTAGTCCTAAATATTCATTGGAAGGACTGATGCTGAGGCTGAAACTGCAATACTTTGGCCACCTGATGCAAAGAACTGACTCATTAGAAAAGATCCTCATATTGGGAAAGATTGAAGGCAGGAGGATAAGGGACAACAGAGGATGAGATGGTTGGTTGGCATCACTGACTCAATGGATATGAATTTGAGCATACTCTAGGACATTGTGGTCCACTGGAGAAGGGAATGGCAAACCACTTCAGTATTCTTGCCTTGAGAACCCCATGAACAGTATGAGAAGGCAAAATGATAGGATACTGAAAGAGGTACTCCTCAGGTCAGTAGGTGCCCAATATGCTACTGGAGTTCAGTGGAGAAATAACTCCAGAAAGAATGAAGGGATGGAGCCAAAACAAAAACAATACCCAGCTGTGGATGTGACTGGTGATAGAAGCAAGGTCCAATGCCATAAAGAGCAATATTGCATAGGAACCTGGAATGTCAGGTCCATGAATCAAGGCAAATTGGAAGTGGTCAAACAAGAGATGGCAAGAGTGAACGTTGACATTTAGCAATCAGTGAACTAAAATGGATTGGAATGGGTGAATTTAACTCAGAGGACCATTATATCTATTACTGCTGGCAGAATCCCTCAGAAGAAATGGAGTAGCCATCATGGTCAACAAAAGAGTCCAAAATGCAGTACTTGGATGCAATCTCAAAAACGACAGAATGATCTCTGTTCGTTTCCAAGGCAAACCATTCAATATCACAGTTATCCAAATCTATGCCCCAACCAGTAATGCTGAAGAAGCTGAAGTTGAACGGTTCTATGAAGACCTACAAGACCTTTAAGAACTAACACCCAAAAAAGATGTCCTTTTCATTATAGGGGACTGGAATGCAAAAGTAGGAAGTCAAGAAACACCTGGAGTAACAGGCAAATTTGGCCTTGGAATGCGGAATGAAGCAGGGCAAAGACTAATAGAGTTTTGTCAAGAAAATGCACTGGGCATAGCAAACACCCTCTTCCAACAACACAAGAGAAAACTCTACACATGGACATCACTGAAATGGTCAACACCGAAATCAGAATGATTATATTCTCTGCAGCAAAAGATGGAGAAGCTCTATACAGTCAACAGAAACAGGACCATAGTTGACTATGGCTCAGACCATGAACTCCTTATTACCAAATTCAGACTGAAATTGAAGAAAACAGGGAAAACCACCAGACCATTCAGGTATGACCTCAATCAAATCCCTTATGATTATACAGTGGAAGTGATAAATAGATTTAAAGGCCTAGATCTGATAGATAGACTGCCTGATGAACTATGGAATGAGGTTCATGACACTGTACAGGAGACAGGGATCAAGACCATCCCCATGGAAAAGAAATGCAAAAAAGCAAAATTGCTGTTTGAGGAAGCATTACAAATAGCTGTGAAAAGAAGAGAAGTGAAAAGCCAAGGAGAAAAGGAAAAATATAAGCATCTGAATGCAGAGTTCCAAAGAATAGCAAGGAGAGATAAGAAAGCCTTCCTCAGTGATCAATGCAAAGAAATAGAGGAAAACAACAGAATGGGAAAGACTAGAGATCTCTTCAAGAAAATTAGAGATACCAAGGGAACATTTCATGCAAAGATGGGCTCGATAAAGGACAGAATGATATAGACCTAACAGAAGCAGAAGATATTAAGAAGAGATGGCAAGATTACACAGAACTGTACAAAAAGGATCTTCATGACCCAGATAATCACGATGGTGTGATCACTCATCTAGAGCCAGAAATCCTGGATTGTGAAGTTAAATGGGCCTTAGAAAGCATCACTATGAATAAAGCTAGTGGAGGTGATGAAATTCCAGTGGAGCTACTTCAAATCTTGGAACATGATGCTGTGAAAGTGCTGCATTCAATATGCCAGCAAATCTGGAAAACTCAGCAGTGGCCACAGGACTGGAAAAGGTCAGTTTTCATTCCAATTCCAAAGAAAGGCAATGCCAAAGAATGCTCAAACTACCGCACAATTGCACTCATCTCACATGCTAGTAAAGTAATGCTCAAAATTCTCCAAGCCAGGCTTTAGCAATACGTGAACCGTGAACTCCCTGATGTTCAAGCTGGTTTTGGAAAAGGCAGAGGAACCAGAAATCAAATTGCCAACATCCACTGGATCAAGGAAAAAGCAAGAGAGTTCCAGAAAAACATCTATTTCTGCTTTATTGACTATGCCAAAGCCTTTGACTGTGTGGATCACAGTAAACTGTGGAAAATTCTGAAAGAGATGGGAATACCAGACCACCTAATCTGCCTCTTGAGAAATCTGTATGCAGGTCAGGAAGCAACAGTTAGAACTGGACATGGAATAACAGACTGGTTCCAAATAGGAAAAGGATTACGTCAAGGCTGTATATTGTCCCCCTGCTTATTTAACTTCTATGCAGAGTACATCATGAGAAACGCTGGGCTGGAAGAAGCACAAGCTGGAATCAAGATTGCCAGGAGAAATATCAGTCACCTCAGATATGCAGATAACACCATCCTTATGTCAGAAAGTGAAGAGGAACTAAAAAGCCTCTTGTTGCAAGTGAAAGAGGAGAGTGAAAAAGTTGGCTTAAAGCTCAACATTCAGAAAACGAAGATCATGGCATCTGGTCCCATCACTCCATGAGAAATAGATGGAGAATGCTTTATTGACTATGCCAAAGCCTTTGACTGTGTGGATCACAATAAACTGTGGAAAATTCTGAAAGAGATGGGAATACCAGACCACCTGACCTGCCTCTTGAGAAATCTGTATGCAGGTCAGGAAGCAACAGTTAGAACATTACATCCTCATGGCTTATTTGTAACTGCAAGTCTGTCCCTCCTAATCCCCTTCCCCTAATTCTCCTATCCCTGTTTTCAACTTAATGGTGCTTTGATTTTATCACTTTTGAGTTTTTACAGTGAGCCTGGAATCTCTTTTGGAAGTGACAAAGTATCAATGGTAAACAGAAGGATGAGCGCCTCCTTGTCCATGAGCATGTTCATTTCCTGAGGTCTCCATGCAATTCTTCAACTGTCTTCGAGGGGTACCCTCTACCTTGCAGGTCATCTTAAGTACTTTTTAGAGAATGTGCTTTAGCTGGGAAAATATAAACAACCAAGAGGTCCAATTTAAACAGAGCACTGCAGCGTAGTCATTGAACCAAAGTACAAGGCACACACTGAACCTAGAGCCAATGAAATTAAATCTTGCATGAGGCTGAAAATGTTAAGCAAACAGATTCAAATCCCCTAAGTGAATATTCCTGGTGACTGCAGGGGAGTATCCGCAGTAGTTCAGTACAGCTGTGTCCTGCTTTGGGCAAAGCCAACATATGAAAAGCAAACTTACCCGACGACAGATTGGGGCGGGGGTGATTATTCACATCACAAAGGGATTAATGGAAGGGTTCCTTCAAATAGCAAGCATCCCTGGTTTATTAGAATTCCATTTATAGAGATTCAATTTACACAACTCTCAGAAACACACTTGGTTCATGAAATACAATATACCTTAGGAGTTAGAGCCGCATAAAAGGTTGAATTATTCTTCTTTCCCATCCCTAGGGTTCTGCACATTTTAGACATTTCCCAGTGAAGTGTCAAATGACACGTTCCATTTTAGGATCAAGCCATTCATATCCCATATTTTTGTTCTCTCTCAAATTTAACGCTATTTAAAAGAACTGCTAATAGAAAGAATTTGCTTCCTAAGGATGTTCAGCAGCTGCCAGTCCTTTTAAAGCTGGAAGGAGAGAGGGGAAGGTCAGTGACACCTGGGCAGGGCCCCTGGAGCTGCGACCTCTACATGAGCAGAGTGCCTTCCCAGTAATCATACAACCCTGCCTCTCAGGGCTGTTTAGGATGGAGGGGACACATGTATACCTATGGCCGACTCATATCTATGTATGGAGGAAACCATCGCAATATTGTAAAGTAACTATCCTCCCATTACAATGAATAAATAAATTTAAAAAATAAAATAAAATAAAAAGAAAGTGAGCTGAGGATGCTAGGAAGTTTGCTTCAGTAGCCAGGCGGTTAAAAAGACAGGACTTAGGTTTTTGAATTTATCATCTTCCATCATGAAGATCTGATTTGAATTCACAGTTTTCTAAAACTGTGCATCCTGAGTGTTTCTCTCTCTCTCTCTCTTTTTAAATAAATCTGTCCAAAACTTTTCTAAGTGGTACACTTTCTTTCTTTCTTTCTTTCTTTTTTTTGGCCCTGAGGCATGTAGGATCTTTGTTCCCAACCAAGGGCTGACCCCTAACACTACACTGTAAGTGTGGGAGCCTGACCACTGGGCCACCAGGGAAGTCTCTTGTTTTCTTTTGAAAACGCTGTTTTCCTAACGGGGCTGAAATGATCCTCTGATTGAGTGAGTCAGGGTAGCCGGAGATTCCTCATGAAAGTGGCCAACGTTAAACTCCAGCTCGCGGCTCACTCCCTCCGCACACAGCCTGGAGTTCCAGAAGCAGGTGTATGAAGTCTATGTGGCGGGAGGGGCTGTCGCATCTCCTCCCTCCAGGACTAAAGCCTGAGTCATCTAATCAACGTGGGTGGGACCTAACAAACAGCCAAAGCACAGGAGCTAACACGGCCCACCACGATCCCCGTTAAGCCGAATGACAGAGCAGCAGGAAGGAAAAAACCGCCGGCCGCTTCCCCGCGGATGAGCGGGTCCTGTTGGACAGACGCCACCCACCTCGGAGCGCAGGTCCAGAGGAAAACAGTGTTCCCTTAAACAGGGCTCCCTCCTAGGCCCCCTCCCCTCCCATCCGGAAGGCTTCGTCTTGTCTACAGAAGCCCACTTGGTTTTGGGTGGAATGAGTTGTAGTAACAACACTGAAAGCTGGGGACAGTCAGGGGATGGAAAGCGTGGTGTGAGCGAGACTGGAGGCGGGGCCAGGCTCGGCACGCTGTAGCCGTTCAACCTTGTAAGTAATCCAGCCTCTCTGAACCTCTCATATCTGGCTCTTTGCGACCCCACGGACTGTAGCCCACCAAGCTCCTCTGTCCCAGGGATTTCCCAGGCAAGAATGCTGGAGTGGGTTTCCAGGCCCTCCTCCAGGGGATCTTCCCGACCCAAAGATCGAACTTGGGTCTCTTGTGTCTCCATATGGGATCCCAGGTGGCACTAGTGGTGAAGAACCTGCCTGCTGATGCAGGAGACACAAGAGACTCGGGTTCAATCCCTGGGTCAGGACGATCCCCTGTAAGTGGCAACCCACTCCACTCCAGTGTTCTTGCCTGGAGAATCCCATGGACAGAGGAGCCTGGTGGGCTATACAGTCTATGGGGTTGCAAAGAATTGTACATTGAGGCGGGGCCAGGCTCGGCACGCTGTAGCCGTTCAACCTTGTAAGTAATCCAGCCTCTCTGAACCTCTCATATCTGGCTCTTTGCGACCCCACGGACTGTAGCCCACCAAGCTCCTCTGTCCCAGGGATTTCCCAGGCAAGAATGCTGGAGTGGGTTTCCAGGCCCTCCTCCAGGGGATCTTCCCGACCCAAAGATCGAACTTGGGTCTCTTGTGTCTCCATATGGGATCCCAGGTGGCACTAGTGGTGAAGAACCTGCCTGCTGATGCAGGAGACACAAGAGACTCGGGTTCAATCCCTGGGTCAGGACGATCCCCTGTAAGTGGCAACCCACTCCACTCCAGTGTTCTTGCCTGGAGAATCCCATGGACAGAGGAGCCTGGTGGGCTATACAGTCTATGGGGTTGCAAGAATTGTACATGACTGAGTATATATATTTATATATATATCACATTTATTATATTAACTTCATAACACAAACCAAATGAGGCATGTAAAGCTGTTAGTATTATTGCTGCTGTTGTTTTTATGAAGGCATCAGAGGCTCTGATGCGAATACAAATGCCAGACTTGCTCTAAGGAAATCTAGTGCCTTTGGAGAGTTTCTGAGGCTGGGAATGATTTAAAAATTAGGCTACTTGGGCCAGAAGAGGGCATATGGAATCTTCTATACCCCTGATCTCCAATGTCCTTCCAGGGCAAGAATAGAAGTGACCTTCAGGGGTCACTGGGGATAGACTCATGTGGTATAAGAGGATACAGTCAGCCTTTTGAAAGGATCACCCCTGCCGTGGAATTGATTAGGAAACACTCTAATGAACTGTTGAGTGATTAGAGCTCAAAGGAGGCCAGCCCTTGAACCCACTCTAGAGAGAGGTACCCCAGTCTCCAAAGAGGCAATTCTGAAGCTGAATGTACAAAAGGAAATGGGGTATTGGCACACTTCCCAGTTTTGCTGCTGCTCCCCTGGCCCTAAACTCAGCTTCTGGTTTCTGAACTTAAAAGACAAAACGATTTCAGACTCCAATCCAAGAGCCAAAATACTAACATGAGAACTGACTGCAGGAAAAGATAACCCATTTTAATTACCTTCAGTATGATGCAGGGGTTTGCTCTGGTGTACATTATAATCCCATTGCTTTGTAGGGTCCGCAGACGCAGAGCCAGTTTAAAGTCTTCTTCTTTGCTGTTTTCCGAAAGCCTGTATTTGATGTAACTGTTTCCGGCAAAGCTGAGAGAAGTGTGCCCTGAAAAGACCATGATGAGGAGACATAGATATTTTGAACATCTAGACACCAGAAGGGACCCATGGAATCACTGAACAACTACCAATCAAGTTGATGAAAGACTGTGGGAAGTTGGCAAAGGCATTGAGGACCAATGATTTTGGATTAAAAACTGGTTCTCCATTTCGGGTCACATTCCAATTTCAGGTAAAAAAAATAATATTCAACTAGTCAGATGCCCCAAATCTGAGCTCTCTCATGTCAAGGGCAACTTGGTATGTTCTCTAACCTGAATTTTCCTAGAGTCACTAAACTCCCAATTCCTGCTTTCTAAAATTAGCATTAAAAAAAAAAATGCCTTCATGCTCACCCATACCACTTAGACACTTGAAAACTTTCACTTCCATGAAGCAAGGGAAAGATAAACCATTTTCAAAGATATCCACATTTCCCAAGTATCCTGATGCTGAACAGCGAACTTAGGTCATTTGCACAAATGTTGAAAGAGGCAATGATACAAAGGAAGTTGAAGTTTTGTGCAGCCACAGCTCTACCTTTGACCATGAATTTCAGCTCCCCTGCCTAGAAAGTTTAGTAGCTACCCACATCACCCAATTCTGAGTTCATTCTCTCTCTCTCTCTTTTTCTTTACCGTCTTCCACTTTATGTTTTAAGAAGCAAAGTAATGGCTGAAAAGCTGTCTCACTGGGATGAACGTTGGAAATACACCAAAATGGATGATAATTATGGACAATGAAGAATTTTCCATATAGAAAGGAGAAGGGAGATGGGCAAAAAGGGACATCTGAAGTTAGGAAAAATACCCTATTGTCACCCTGCAGACCCACCTGCGGTGCATACAGCAGGCGTGTTGGGGGTGGGGCAGCATAGGTATCTTAGAGCCTTAGAAGACTTCAAAAGCAAGTATGTGGATTCAGGGACAGCTCTGTTCTTGAAGTCAACTCTGAAAGGGCTTTGGCTTCCATTTTAAGAATAGTGCTTATCTTTGCAAAGCCTGAGTTTTTAGAACCCAGTGCTTCGCAAGTGCCTTGCACATACTAGATACAATAATTTTTTATTCCCATTGTAATTGCTATTATAATCATCACTCAATAAATATTTCTTGGATTCTAAAACTGGTATCAGTGTGCTTATATCTGCAATACATCCTCTACTAAAAGGGTTCTATTGATAACAAAAGTGAACATTACTCTTTTTAGAGGAAAGAATGGTAGAACATATATGAATCAAGAGAAGTATTGAAACTGAGTGATGATTAGAAATGGAGGGTCATCTGGATTGGAATAACACAAATACTGAATTTTTTTTTTTCTTTAAGACACAGAGGTGATCACCTCGTCTTTCAGGAACATGCAGTTAGCTGTACATTTGCAGTGGGGAGTCTTAACCTGGTCTAGGCTGGGCTTACCCTACAAAGGTCAACTGAACTGGCTCAGCTTCACTTTCTGTTGAGAGGTATAGGCTCAGAACATGAAAGGCCATGCCACAGACACTCCAACTCCTCTGCCTAATCAACAGCCTTTTATTTATTTTCTATAATTCCACAGTCTCAGCATCCACATGACACAACAGAAACACAGGCTATGGTCTCCCATTATGTAAGGAACCCACAGGCCTTGCATGTTCCTGAGCACAGGCTGCAGCTGCAACAAATTCCAAGTATTTGAGGGGGATACTAGCTGGGGCTCACTCTAAAGGAAAATGTTACATGCAGACAGAATGTCTTCCGGAAGGGCTAGGGCAGTGTAATTTCCTCAAGGGCAAGGGCTCCCAGAATACGAAGTTGGACCCTCGTCACCCCACCGCACTCTGCACCTGAGCACTCTCCGAGCTTTCCTGGTGGACACTGGCAGAGGAACGGTCTCCTGCTGGCTTCGTAACTAATGCACTGCATGTCCCCCGGACACGGCTTCTCCACGCAAGGATCGTTGGCCCCTGGACACAGTCCTCCTGTGACAGAGGGGAACACACATGATCAGTAGAAAGGCAATCACTCTACACTTTGTAAAGTCCAGGAAGCAAGGATGGTTTGAGAGCTGGGCTCGACAGGCTCTGGGCTGAGAGACAAAGTGCTGCCCAGAAGCCGGAAGGCCTGAGTGGACTTCACCTGCTGCAGGTGCCCATCGGGGGTCTCTGCAGCTCCCAAAGCTCACTGCCAGACTGAGGTAGGATGAGGGCAGAGCCGGTGGAGCTCCTCTTTTTAGGTTAAATCAAATATCAGATATACTAGGCTGTGAAGTTACTGCTGTCACTTCAGCTGAAGAAAGATCTCATGACACAGGCTCTGATGGCCTTTATTGGCTGGGACTCCTGCATGTTGCTGTTGTTTAGTTGCTAAGTTGGGCCTGATGCTCTTGCCACCCCCATGGACTGTAGCCCACTAGGCTCCTCTGTCCATGGGATGTTTCAGGCAAGAATACTGGAGTGCGTTGCCATGTCCTACTCCAGGGGAACTTTCAGACCCTTGGACTGAACGCACAACTCCTGTGTTGGCAGATGAATTCTCTTCCACTGAGCCACTAGGGAGGACCTGGGGCTTGTGCATATTGGGGGCCACTTGAATGCATCACTTGTGTTTAGATTTCTTTTGCATCTCCAGGAGATGTTAGCTGTTGCTTTCAGAGGGAGGAAAAAAAAAGACTTTTATAAAGAAAAGTGACTCATTCTAAATCGTGCAAGCACAACTCCCATTGTTTCTGAATCCCTTCTGCTCCCTGCTATTGTATTGATTGGTTGTAAATGTATCCAACGTGGTAGAATTATCTTTGGCAAAGGAAGCCTTCCTTTTCACCTGTTCGATGTTCACAGCACAGTGAGATGAAAGGTTAATTCTTTAGAAAGCAAATTCTGGAAAGCAGATTAGCTGATTAAAGTAGAATTCAGGACCCAAGGGAGATTTTCAGAACTGTGAGGATGGCAAACACAGGTTCCCTGAAGGAAATGCTCTTCCCAAAGGTCTTGGGTATTCCAAATGTAATTAGGTGAGAGTTTAAATGGTAAAATACTGTAGAAAAGAAGACACAAATTGAAAGCAACCTACAGCTGGGTTAGGCAGTGGCCTAAAGAAGCCCCTCTTCTCTGTGGGGCTTCCATTGTACAGTCATTTCTTTGTCGAGGAGAAAGTGGACACTTAATGCCAATAACAGATAAACATTTTAGGAACTTTAATCCTGGAGGGGAGTGATGTAAGAAGCACCAGCAGACTCAGAATTCATAAATCTTGTTTTCCACCAGTTGAGAGCTCAGCCATAAAGATACTTCTGGCAAGGATCCAGCTTACAAAGTCTTAGAAGATGAAGGGATTTTTAACTGAAAATTTGAAGTGATCTTCACAAATGGTTCTGAAAGACCTAAGTGCCCTGAAATATATCTTCCTCTGTTCGTTTCAAGAAAATCTTTATTCCTGCTGCGTTTTTATCAATATTTATGGAATTTAAGGCAGGTGTTCAACCACCTTATGATCTGTTTCAAGGCGCTTTTGATAAGCAGTTTTGGAATTTTTGATGCATTCATCCAACAAGAAAAATATTTTCAAGCCACTTAGGTGATAGACCTTGGCATATAAAGATGAAAACAAAAATTATCCCATCTCTTCCTCCCCCAGGAAACAATGCACAAACATGGTTAGAATACAGTAAGGTAACTGCTTTGCTAGGGATTTGTGAGTACAAGGGAAGGCCTAAAGAAGGAACAATTGTGCTTCCTGGGAGAATGTCAAAGTCTTTGCAAAGGAAGAAAGCATTTTAAACTCAGGTTTGAAGGATGAGATCTTTTGAGTAGTAAGGGTCTGTGCTTCTTGGGAATGAATCAACCATGCGTGCATGTGTGCTAACTTGCTTTAGAGGTGTCCAACTCTTTGTGACCTTACGGACCGTAACCCACCAGGCTCCTCTCTCCATGGACTTCTCTAGGCAAGAACACCAGAGTGGGCTGCCATGCCCTTCTCCAGCGGGTCTTCCCGACCCAGGGATTGAACCCATGTCTCTTATGTCTCGTGCATTGGCAAGCAGGATTTTTACTACTAGTGCCACCCAGGAAGCCCTTAATCAACTGTAGTTAGTGGTTTAACTGCAAGCATGTTTACTCGCGGTATGTTCACAACTCTCCCTGCCCACTCTGTGCTGTCTCCACGAGTAGCTTCACCTCCGTTTCTGAGGCCTGCACACCTCTAGGTAGCTCCCCCTTGTTGGCTAGTTAGCATACGCTCAAAAGTGCCAACTGAGCCCAGTGCTGATGTTAGCAACATGGAGGTGGTAATGAGCATCACTGAATCCAGAGTGCATTCCACCAAACAGACCTAACTCTGAAGTCACTGGACAGTAACTTTCAATTAGACACAGAAACAACAATTTATGTATTTAAGAAATCTGTTCCTCTCTGTTCCATGGACGTGCCTTTTTCTATGTCCTATTTTAGCCAGCCAAAAGATGTCCTTTCTATAAAAGTCTGTGTTTCAGAGATATAGCGACACATACTACATTCATAGTCTCTTCTACACTAATGCAATAGCTTCACTGCTTAGAAAACTTGCATTACCAAAAATGCAGTTTAAAAACCTCTGCTTCAAAGGAGGAAAAGAGGACTAGATAATTTACAGACCCATGATAGCAAAGCTATTTTCTTCTTCCAGGAGTTATGGTAACATTAAAAAAAAAATGCTGTAAGGGCATACAATAAAGGCTGCTGCTGATAAGTCACTTCAGTCATGTCTGACTCTGTGCAACCCCACGGACTGCAGCCTACCAGGCTCCTCCATCCCTCGCAAGAACACTGGAGTGGGTTGCCATTTCCTTCTCCAATGCATGAGAGTGAAAAGTGAAAGTGAAGTCACTCAGTCATATCCTACTCTTAGCAACCCCATGGACTGCAGCCTACCAGGCTCCTCCGTCCATAGGAGGTTCCAGGCAAGAGTACTGGAGTGGGGTGCCATTGCCTTCTCCGATAATAAAGGCTAGACACTATATTTCAGAATAAACACAGTATTTGAATACTTCTCCCTTTTATTCACATATTTTGACCTTTTCTTTTGCCACAAGTCCTGCCCTGCTAATTAGCATTGGGCTTCTCACTTTATCAACCATATCACTTATATTGGGTTACAGCAGAGTCACTTAGACCAGCAACTGGAGTTCAAATTCACAGTTCTTTCCTTCTTCTTTCCTTATATTATTACTATGTGTGTGCTCAGCTGCTCGTAGGGTCGGACTCTTTGTGACCTCATGGACTGTAGCCCACCAGTCTCCTCTGTGTATGGGATTTTCCAGGCAAGAATACTGGAGTGGGTAGCCATTTCCTCTCCAGGGGATCTTCCCAATCCAGGGATCAAACCCATGTCTCCTGCTTCTTCTGCACTGGTAGGCAGATTCTTTACCACTGCACCACCTGGGAAGCCCATGTCATAACAATAGAACCTAGATAATTAAATTAATCAAATTAATGAATTATGTTAGATCCAGTCCCCCTTATAAATACTCCAGCTGGTGGACAGATGGAAACTATATTAAAATATTATAATAAGTGCATTATAACAATATAAATGTAAATATTAGACATATAATGATACATATTTCTATTCATTCCAGCAGCCATTGACTTTGATAGGTTAGTGTTCCTTCTTTTTCTTTTTAATACGTTTCTTAAGGCAGAAGGGACAGTTCTGGCAAGTGGTCAGTTTCTTGATGCTTTAAAAATCCCAGGGGGCCTCCTTCCTGCCTCCCAGCCCGGGGCGGGAAGAGTCATAAACCTTTGCTCCCCAGCTGGGGCTGTCAGTCCGCTCTGCTCGCAGTCTGCTCTCTTGCGGCTCAAGGAGGTACGAAGGCAGATTAGAGTCTGCAGGTTAGTGTTAACGCAATGTCCTCCTCAGCTGGGGACACATGTGAGCAAGTGTATAAAATGTAGCCTCTTTCAAGCAGAGAAAGAGTTCGGATTACTGAGAAACAGCTTTCCCCAAACCAATTACTCCCCATATATAATACTGTATTTCTTTCCTCTCTATTAGCTACGATAAGAAGTTAGATCCTTTCTGAAATATTTATGTGAGAGGGACTTGACCTTAATACACCAACCCTGAACAATGCCACATGTCCTCTGACCTCAGATGGATGTCAGATCTTCCCAAGCCAGGGATTGAACCTGTGTCTCTAGGTCTGGGTCCTGGGGACACCAACCTTCTTCCCAGCCAAAGTCCTAAAATCTCTAGCAACATAAAATGCAGCATGATTTCAATGGATGAGGAGGGGTTAACTTGTTTTGCAAAGCTTATGGTTGTTCGGTTCTGTTCAGTCACTCAGTCGTGTCCAGTTCTCTGCGACCCCGTGACTGCAGCATGCCAGGCTTCCCTGTCCATCACCAGCTCCCGGAGTCCACCCACACCCATGTCCATCGAGTCAGTGGTGCCGTCCCACCATCTCGTCCTCTGGCGTCCCCTTCTCCTCTCTGAACAGAGGTCCACCAGGGGTGCAGGCTCCAGCCTTACATGCTCTGTATCTTCAGGCATCCATCAGTTTGGGGCCAGCGTGAGCATGAAGGGAGAAGCATCCCCTTTATCAAAGCGACTGACACCATTCGTGGCGAGTCAGGGCAGGACAGAAGAATCCAGTGCTTTTAGCAACTGTCAGAGTAGGAAGCAGGCAGAGAAGTCTCTGTCCCCTACTCCTAGGTCCCCTCTGGAAGGCAGAGCAGTGTAATAGGAAGTGGTGTGATGCTGACAAGCGGCAGCCCTGAATGTTGTTCCTGACTAGTTACTCAAAGCACTTCCTGTGTGGGACCTATCAAAGTTAATGGCTGCTGGAAGGAATAGAAGCATATATTATTATATATCTAATATTTACATTAATATTAATGTTATTAAAATATATTATGCATTAATATATTTTCTATATGTCCTTCAGTTAGAGTTTTTAAGGGGTCACTTCACTTCTCTGGGTCTTGCTTCCCTTTCATGAAAAATAAGGATAATTACTCTTGGAAACTTGTGAGAATTAGATGGTTTAATGTACGTGAAAGCAACTTGTAAAGAAAAAAAAAATGAAGGTAAAAACAAATTACTACAGGGTCCCCAAACTGGAGACACTCGCCTGACTGGGACACATGGCAGAGACCTGAGCTCCAGCATAATCCCTTCTTTGCTGTCCTTTTTGGGTCAGATTCATGACTTGTAAACTGACAGATGATATGAAATACCGTGTGCCTGGGAGAACTTTGTGTTAATCAGTGTCGCAGGCAACGTGCAGTGGGGACAGCCCCTTCATAACTGTCCCGGGCAGAGGGATTCTTTTCACAGAGACTCTCCTCCAGGAGGGGTGGGCACACAGTATGGCTACTCATCACAAGGCTCCCCCCTCCCAAAGCTTCGCTCGGTGGACATTTAGGTCACTCTTCACAGAGCTAAAAACGTAATCCCCTTGAGCAGAAGCTCAGGGCTTTGGAACCTGCAGGGAGGAGAGAGGCAGTCCTCTCGTGGTTTTAGAAGGGTCTCACTGCCCCATGTATGTCTCTCCTTGCCTTAGTGAAAGTCGCTCAGTCACATCCGACTCTTTGCGACCCCATGGACTGTCCATGGAATTCTCCAGGCTAGAATACTGGAGTGGGTAGCCTTTCTCTTCTCCAGGGGATCTTCTTGACCCAGGAATTGAACTGGGGTCTCCTGCATTGTAGGTGGATTCTTTACCAACTGAGCTATGTGCGTTATCTCCCCAGAATTCCCTCGGCTCCCTGGATTAAGTCTGTACCTTTGGCTAATGCATCAGTATACAGCTATGATTATTACTGCTGCCATTTTGAGCTTATTCAGCCTCTTGATTTATATCTGTGCCTTATTATACTGAGAATCTAATAACTAATGGTAAACATACTACACCCTGAATTCACATGCTTTGCCAAGGTGCCATGTCTCAGCCAATGCCACATACGTCAGCAAGCTCCCTTCATAATTTCTGGCCTGCATGAAATTTTAAAACATGTTTTCCTAAGGTCCCTTGGCTTTGAAATGGTTTCCTGTGGTTCTCCCTAAAGCACAGAATCATCTTGATTGGTATTTGCTTTGTTCAGCCCTATTTTCTGGGGTGATCTTGCTACGGGCTGAGTGCCATTTCATTCAGGACATCCTCTCTGGGGCCACTGTGTGTGGTTGGAAAACATAAGGGATTATCTACATGGTAAGAAGTTGGTATCTCCTCCACAGTGGACATGTCCAGACCTCGCCTGGCCCTTCAGGATTCCATGCATGCTAAAGATAAGGGATCTGCAGACAGACATCTAACCTGAATGAGAAATAGAAACTTCCCAGTTTGTAGGGAAATCTGGTTAAGGTTCAGAGACACTAAATCATTCAGAATTCCTGGGGGTGGGACTATGGGCTCTTCCTCAGATAATTGGAACGAACAGTCCTGGCCTAAGCGTAAACCTGGTTTCCCTGTGCTTTTTAAATACTCCTTAAGGCTGAGTTTCACGTATCCTGCCTCATGGAAGCCTTCCTCGTTCTACCTTACTGTGCGTGTGAGAAGCGCGTCACCGTGGCTGCCTATCGCGGGCCCATTGACCTGTCCCAGCACGTTCCTTTCGGGACTGTCTTTCCACCAGCCAGTCCAGCTGAGCTCCCTGTCATTCGCCCAGTGCACATAGCTGCTTCATGGGCCATGAGGATGGGACCGTGTCAGCCTCACTCACCGCTCTAACTCCAGCAGCCCATCCAGGGCTTGCAAAAGTATTTGCTTCACTGATGACTGAATGAGAAAACAAAAGTCATAAAGAAACGTTCCTTTACTACTTTCTCTGCTCAGGAATGCCTTCCCAGGACAATTCACAGCTTCCAGTGCCTTTCACGGACTCCTCCAAGTAAGACAGAGAACTCCTTCCTTTACGCTTGCTCTCTATTCCAACTGCGCCACCTACGACTCTTTCTAGCTCCTATTCTTGATGGCCAAGGAACAGAGGACCTTCTGCTGTTTGTCTTGAAAAAGAGGATTCAAGGGGTCCTGTAACTATCCTTAGCTGTCTAGAGGGCGGTTCGTACAGGAGGGTCAAGACAGGTCAGGCTCTGTGTGGCTTTAAAGGGTGCAGCGGGTGACCTCACAGGAGGGAGACTCGGGGCCCACGAAGCCAGCTGTCTCAGGTCCATCTTGAGAGGTAGCGAGTGCTAGGACTGGGCTCAAACCTCAGCTGTATCACTGTGGCAGGAGGATAGTAAATAGGATGTCTGAGGTGCATGGGAAGTTGGAGTCAGTTAATTTCAAGTTTTCTCAAACCTGGGCGGAGGTAGGAGAGTACAGGGGTTGGGACGGCCAGGTGTGAATCCTGGCTTGACCTGCACTAGTTCTGTGGGACCCTGAGCAAGTCAACTGATCATTCTGAGTTGTAGCTTCCTTAACTTCCGAGCAAAGTTATGATCCCTATCCTTTAGGGTGATTGTGAGGGTTAACTACAATTACACATGTGTGAAAGACAAAGCAGCAACAGGTACAGTAACAGTAACAGCACAGCTCGGCGAGTGTGAGTCGCTCCACTGGTCCCTGCCTCCACCTGTGCACTGCTTGCACAGGGCTTCTTACCTCCATTGCTCGGCTCTAAAGCTCCCCGGCCTGGACTGACTCCTCTCCATGCCCTGTCTGATTCTAGGCATCCTTTCAGACCAAGGGCGGCGGCCTCAGCCTCAGGCCTTCTCCTACCACCCCACACAGCCTTCCGACAGCGGGCTGCCCCCGGCGGAGGGCCTGGCACTGACACCTCACCCCACAGCCCCGAGCTCGCCCGTGACAGACGCTCCATGCATGTGACTGGAGCTTCAGTTTCAAGTCGGGGTTCCATGTCTGAACCAAGGCTGGACAAATCAGGCACCCACTTCCACCAACACTCATAAACACACCAATCTTAAATGCTAATGTTCTCGGGGCAAGTCCATTCTCTTGGACAAGAGTCTCCTTTTTGATATGTATCTAGATCAGATTTTTGAAAAATCAATGAAAATCTTCCCAAATGGACCATCATCACTGCTCCACGGCTTGCCCCAATACTCTGTCCTCTGACTTCCTCACTGGAGCTCAAGAATGTTTATTATTCCCCAGGCTTTCTTACTCAAATGCCAACATCCCCTGAATACCCAAGGTTTACCAGGAGCCATCTCAGGACAGCAGAACCCTTAAACTTCTGCTCAGACATGACGTTCCATGGGGGCTGGAATGTAATAAACCTCTTTGGCACTAAATTTCAAGCCTGCTTTCATTGTGTCAAAGCAACCTAGCATTTTAGTTCAAGATGCTTAATGATGTTAATTCAACCCAAAAAAATTCTCCATGAGAGAAGATGACGTGGAAGTTGGGAGGAGGGTAGACTACTGAGGCCAAATTTGTATGACAGCCCAGAAAGGATCGTTACCTCTGTTTTTCTCCTAATTATTCCACCAAGTGGT
>SJXQ01010640.1:108384-118857 GCA_006408695.1 Aepyceros melampus
GGAGCATTTACTGACTTCAATTCTCTCTCCTTTCCAATACATGAGAAAATGCCTAAAATGCTTAATGCTTTCCTTAACAGTTTTTCACTGTAATT
Source organism: Aepyceros melampus (assembly GCA_006408695.1). Taxonomy (NCBI): domain Eukaryota; kingdom Metazoa; phylum Chordata; class Mammalia; order Artiodactyla; family Bovidae; genus Aepyceros; species Aepyceros melampus. The sequence continues at coordinate 108,480 of SJXQ01010640.1, forward strand.
TCAATTGAGATGGTACTTTTGGAAAAGTGAGAGAACTATTACTATTATAATGAGGAGCTCAGCCCATGAACCCACAGAAAAATTTTTTTCTATTTTATCTTGCTGTGAGATTTATTAGAGTTTGGTTTCCTAAACACCAGAATTAGGGTCACCAGGCTCATGCATATTGACTCAGGGTTCCACTCAAAGCTTCCCATTATATTTGAGTGCAGGGCTCAGTAGTGGGCCTTTCTAGTAAGTCACAGGCCTACTGGAGTCCGAGACCCTTTGCCATCCTGCCGTGGGTCTGTAAGACTGGTGATCAGTCTGTCAGGAACAACGGGGTTATCTGAATATTCTCATAGTATACATAGCATTGGGGTTATAAGTCATATACAAAATGGAAGAGCTCTTGTTCTTAAAATGCGATAAAACAAGGACCCAAGAATAAACTGTGGAAGAGCTCTTATTCTTAAGATGCAAGGAACAAAACAAGGACCCAACATGAACCTACATTAAATCAGTATGCCATTTCACCAGCTGTATGCCCTGGGCAAGGCACAGAGCTATTGCATTTATAAAATGGAGATAACCATATGAAGCTGCTAAACATGGGGACTGGACCAGATGGTGTTTTGAGGTCCTTTCACCACTAGAATTCAGTATTTTATTTTACAGCTTAATTACACGAGTGACTTAAAGGTGGCAAGAGGCTGAGAGGTGGACCTGAGTCTGCAGAGTTACCGCTCAGGAAATGTTCCCTTCTAGACTGAGAAAGCCTCCTCCTGGGATGTCTGGGACTGAATCACAAAAACTTCCAGAATTCTGGCTTTCCTGTGGAGTAGCAGGGTTTATGGAGACTTGAGAACAAGGGTCCTGGGCAGGACAACCACCTTGAAACTCAATGCATTTAAAACATCAGTGTCTCTTTAAGGAGCGCCTTAAGGCTGAGAGTGGTGGTGGTTTAGTCACTCACTCATGTCCGACTCTTTGTGATCCCATGGACTGTAGCCCACCAGGCTCCTCTGTCCGTGGGTCCCAGGCAAGAATACTGGAGGGGGTTGCCATTCCTTTCTCCAGGGGATCTTCCCGACCCACGGATCAAACCTGAATCTCCTGCATTACAGGCAGATTCTTTTACTGCTGAGCCACCAGGGAGAGGTCCCCACTAATAGCAGACTAACAGTATCCTTAACCCTACACCAGAAGGAACTGAATTCTGCCAACTCTGAAGTGAGCTTGGAAAAAGATTCTTCCCCTGAGCCTCTGGCTGGAGAGGCCCAGATGTCTGACAGCTTGACTTCATCTTTGTGAATGCTTGAGCAGAGGAACCAGAGGACGAGCTGCAGCCACCTGCACTTCTGACCTACAGAACTGTGAGATAATAAGATCTTGTTGCTTTAAACCAAAAAATAAAGTAAAATAAACCATCAGTGTCTCTGGGGACTTCCCTGGTGGTCCAGTGGTTAAGACTGTGTTTCAACTGCAGGGTTCACAGGTTTGATCCCTGGTTGGGGAACTAAGATCCCACATACCGTGCAGGTGTGGCCAAAAGATAAAAATAAAAAACAAAATATAACATCAGGGTCTCATGAAAAATGCAGAGGAAGATCCCTTTCTCCAACAAAATCATCCCTCTAAATCCCTGCTGTAAAGAAAATCTGCCAAACCTGCTCTCTGCCTGACTCTGCTTGATGAACTCATACTCATCCTTCAAAACCCAGAACACAAGTGGTCTCTGGCCTGTAAATGTCACCAACAGCTTTCCTCTGGCTGTGACAGGGACTCTGTGCCTTTTTCCTCCCCAGCATTTCTTATAACACTATTAAGGCAAATGGGGACTTGCAAAAGCTGAGCTCGCAGCAGCCAGCTCCTGAGAGAAGGGACTGTGTCTTTTATTTACTTTGAGTTTGCAGCACCTAAGACATTGCTGATGGGCTTCCCCGGTGGCTCAGATGATAAAGAAACTGCCTGCAATGCAGGAGCTGGGTTTGATCCCTGGGTTGGGAAGATCCTCAGGAGGAGGGCATGGCTACCCAGTGCAGTACCCTTGCCTGGAGAATTCCACGGACAGAGGAGCCTGGCGAACTACAGTCCAGGGGGTCGCAAAGAGTCAGATAGGACTGAGTGACTAACACAAAACATTGCTGCCACCGCAGATTTTTACTGAATGAAACAAGCTTTCAGAGAACAAGGATTAATTAGCTGGTTTAGCTTCTCCTGAGGGTCTGCCCTGCCCTGTCTTGAACCTCTTTTGAACTGTGCTGTGAATTCCTGCAGGAAGGCTCTAGCAGACCTTTGGTGCATAAATCAATTTGCCTACAAAGGGAACCTAGGTGAGGTCTGGACAGCTGGCATTCATAAATCCTGCATGTTGGTGGCATCTGCCAGAAACACATTTCCCCTAGCATGCTTGCATGCTTGGAGTTACTTTGGAGCTAACTTACATACTCAATAGTTTGGACATCATTGCATCTCCACCTGATGGAAACACAAACAGAACTCACTGGGGACCGCAGAGGGAATAGCTCGCATGCTTCTAGGCTGTGCGGGGGTCACGGAAAGGTCTCCTGGAGGCAGCTGGGGCTTTTTTCCAATCAACTCATTCTCCAAAGGGCAACTCGAAACTCTCTGCAAAGGGAGAGGGTGAGGGCCCTGTCTGTCCTCAATGATCTAAAGGGGTGTTTTATGAATGGCTTCTCTTCTGGCCACAGTCCCTTTGGGCCAAGTTCATACTGGCTAGGAAAACGTTGGTGTGATTTTCTTCGACGAGGGCAGTGAATTTATAGCACCATGTGTCAGAGAGAAAAAGAGGGAGCGAGCAATGCTTCTTGCTGACCACCATGGTCGACTCTGTGCAGCTATGGCCTCTGAGCAAGGAAGGTCAAAGTTCAGTGACTCTAGTTACATCGACAAACAGGAACCATTCCATCTCCGCCACTCTGCGGGCCTAACCCACCCCCAATTGTGCTCCCGAACATCTGGCCCTCAGGTTTCACTCAAGCAAACCCAGCTGCTCTTACGCACCCTGGTAGCTTTTGAACTTGTTTCCCTGCCTCTGGCCCAGCCTGTCTAACCCATCCCCCCTTAGCAGTCAGCAAGCTCTCCGTGAAAGACAGACCTGATTCTGTGACTTCTCCACCTCAAATCAGCTGATGGCTCCCACTGCTTTGGGTTGATTTCTAGGACTTTATCCTAACGGCTCTTGTGTGATCACTGCTCATAAGTCTCCTTTGTCATCACCGAAAGCTCTTTCAACCCCTTGGTGTAGGCTACTTTCTTGCCCTTAAGCCTCATACAAACACCTTCTCCCCTGGAATGCTGTCCCTCTGCTACCTTTTTCACACATCTAATTCCTACTTTTCATTTTTTTAAAAAATGGAAATATAGTTGATTTACAATGATGTGTTAGCTTAGGGTATACAGCAAAGTGATTCAGTTTTATATAATAATATATATTCTTTTCAGGCTCCTCTCCATTGTAGGCTATTATAAGACACTGAATACAATTCCCTGTGCTACACAGTAGATCTTCTGTTGTTTATCTGTTTTGTATGCAGCAGTGTATAGCTGTTCATCCCAAACTCCTGATTTCTCTCCCCTGCCTTTCCCCTTTTGTAACCATAAGTTTGTTTCCTATGTCTGTGAGTCTGTTTCTGTTTTGTAAGTTCACTTCTGTCATTTTTTTTAAGATTCCACATATAGGTGATATATGACATATGATACAGCCACAACGGAGAACAGTGCGGAGATTCTGCAAAGAATCTAAAAACAGAATCTGAAGAATCTAAAAATCTAAAACTAAAAACAGCCACCATATGATCCAGTAATTCCACTTCTGGGCATACATCTGCAAAAGGTGAAAACTCTAATTTGAAAAAAAAAATGCATACAATGTTCACTGTAGCACTATTTACAGTAGCTAAGACAAAGAAGCAATCTATGATCAACAGATGAATGGATAAAGAAGATGTGGGGGGGGTGTGTGTGTATAACAGAACATTACTCAGGCATAAAAAATGAAATAATGCCATCTGCAGAACACAGACAGACCTAGAAACTATCATACTAAGCAAAGTAAGTCAGACAGAGAAAGACTAATTCCTGCTTATCTTTCATCTCAACCTAGAGAACAGTCCCTTCAGGAAAACCTCCCCTTTGATCAGGTCCCCTAAGGATGCTCATCGCAGGGACAATGCCCGCCCACTTGTATGCCTGGCTGCCCATAAGCTCCACGCTCCACTGGAGGGGGGCTGAGCCTGTCTTGTCACCCCGCAGCCCCGGCATCTCTCATGGTGAGAAGGCACATAGTGGGTGGTCCAGCGAGTGAATGAACAGACGTGCGTGCGTGCGGGGACGGTAGCCCAAGCCGCCTCACACAGCCTGGGCAGCGGAGGGGGCCCTCCAAGCCACACTCACCATCGCAGGTGCAGCGCACGTTCCGGTAGAAGCGCGGGCACACGAAGCTGATGCGGGCCGTGCTGTAGGTCATGAGCGCGTGCGAGTCCAGCGACAAGCCCTGCTCGCAGTGCTGCTCCTGACAGTCCAGCCCAGAGCAGTTCTTCTCCAGGATGGCCGAGATGCGCATGGCGTTCTCCAGGTGTCTCCTGGCGTTGGACAGCTTCTGGATGAGGTAGGCCGGCTTGTAGAACTCGCTGCTGTGCGTCTCCACCGCGAACAGCATGTCCAGCTCGCCGGTGCCTGCCACCGGCTGGATGCTAATGATGTGCAGGCTGTCCTGCTTCTGGGTCAGGACCGCGTTGCGCAGGGTGCGCCGGAACCCAGGCATGTGGAGCCCCACAAAGTCCTCGGGGGACACGTCCTCGAAGCGGATGGTGACAGTGTTCTGCAGCATGTCCTGCACCAGCTGCTCCACATGCACGACCACGTCGATAGGCACCTGGAAGCGGCCGTCGCTCACCGACACGTTCAGGACATACTTGCCGCTGTCCAAGCCCCCCAGGGCGATGATCTTCCCGTCATGACTGTTTACCTTGAACAAGCTCTTCTGCTCCGATTTCAGTGCAAATGTGAGGACATCATACACGTCCTGATCTGTGGCGTGGATCTTCCCGATGACCCCACCAGGAAAGTCGTCCTCCATGGTGACAATGAAAATCTCCAGGGGGATGGCTGTGGGCTTGTGGATACTCTCCTCAATGACCCGCACTCGGACGTAGGAGTGAGACACTTGCTGAGGTTTGCCAGAGTCTTTCGCCTAAAATCACCCAGCAGGGAGGGAAGACGAGGAAGTAAGGTAAAAGCCCACGATAATTTTTTAAAAGGCAATAAACCCGGATAGAAAGTGTCTGCTCCTTTAACCACATTGCTGCTCCCTCCATCCCTTGTCATTATTCTACAAAATTTGAGCATAAGTTAGAGGAGTGATTTATCACTTTTTGCGCCCATAAGTGCACTCTGCTATGAGAATAAAACGTGTCAACATAATAAAGCCCATGGGGGTGAACTGGGACGGAGGACGCAGGGTGCTGTGAGATCCACAGTGCCCCCAAAGAGGCTGGCTGTGTTTTAATTTTGGACAGAAGCCACAGGGGAGCCCCGTAACATGGCATTCCCGCTTAGAAGAGAAAGCTTGGTTGTCTTGGCGTCTTTGCTTTGCATGGGACCAGACAGCAGCTTTCTGCACATTTAAGAAACAACGTTATTTCAAGTGAGAAGGACACAATATCGAGGCTTAGAATAAAAGGTGGTGCAATGAGAGAAGCCTGAAAAAAGCCATTTTGTCTTCCTTCTCTCTGTAAGGACTGACAGAACCACCATCCCGACAGATCGTAACTGAGGACCTGCCACGTACAATGTGAAGGTGGTCAGTGCTGGAAGACTTTCTGAGAAGGGCAGATTCTCCGTGGCTGGGGCGCCAGCGGGGGCATCTCAGGATGGGGGCGGCTGGGTGACACCTCAGGAGATACGTCCTTGTACGTGGAAGGCAGCGTGAAAGCAGGAGCTTGGTCATCACATGACCCGAGTTCCAGTCTTTGCTCTGCCTCTTACTACGTGTCTGGCCTGGAATAAGACACTTACCTTCTTTGAGCTTCAAGTTTTGTATCTTATTTGAGTGAAACAGTCCTATCTACCTCACAGGATTCTTGTACTGTGAGGATTACGACTCACGTGATTGCAACATACTCGGCACAGACCTGACCCACAGAAGTACTTGGTGCATGAGAGTTAATGTGATTGTTGTTATCTTTATTATTTCCATAACCACATGCTTTTTCAAATGGATTATATGAACCAGAGATGCTAGAATGGAAAATTGACTTAGGGGGAGATCAATTTAGCAAATAGGATGAACTTGAAGTCAAACTCTGTAGAGCCTTGAAGGGCAGTGATGAGTTCAGACCCCATAGGTCAGAGGTTGCCCACTCAAGATCAGAGTCCAGAAAGGCAAGAAGCCACTGGGTGTAAGGTAACAGACCCACGGGCCTGTGGGCTAAGAAGAACTGGACAGTCATGTCTGCCTAAAAACCCTAAAATTCAGCATCTGAACAAGCCAGAATTCACAAGGTTTCTGGCAACAGGGAGCTCAGACGTTTTTAGTTTAGGGGTAGCACCCATTTTCTGTAAAGGGTGAGACAAGAAACACTTTATGTTTTGGGGTTATATGATCTGTATCAACTACTCAACTTCTAGCAGGAAGGCAGTCCAGAGCATATGTAAATGGACCAGAGAGGCTGAGTTCCCATAAAACTTTATTTATAAAAACAGGTTGAAGACAGGATGTGGTTCAGGCGTTATAGTCTGTTGACCTCTGGTTTAGTGGAATGAGATAATCAAAGTGGAATAATTAGCCTGGAACAGGTACAGAGATAGATCAGAAAGAATAAAGCTCAAGCCAGAGGAACACCTAGGAGGTTTTGCAATAGTCTCAGTATGGGACAACTTAGAATAAAGGGGGGAGATTGCAAAGGGTATATACCTGATGCATGCTGAGACATTCTGGAGATAGAACGTGGGCCTCAGTGGTAAGTTTAATATAAGGGACCAGGAGCAGAAAGCTCTCCATGGTGTTTACAAAGTCTGAGATGTGAAATATGCTCTCTAACAGCCAGAGAAGGCAGGCAAAGAACTCTACGGCTTCTGTGTGCACTCAAGTCACTCAGTCGTGTCCAAGTCTGTGAATCCATGGACTATAGCTCTCTAGGCTCCTCTGTCCATGGGATTTTCCAGGCAAGAATATTGGAGTGGATTGTCATTTCCTCCTCCAGGGGATCTTCCCTATGCAGGGATGGAACACAAGTCTCTTGTATCTCCTGCATTGGCAGGCAGGTTCTTTACTACTAGTGCCAGCTGGGAAGCCCCAGTAGCTTCTTGAGAAGGTACTAAAACTCTCTCCTTGCCCTTGAGGACCTCTAACTGTGATATAAAGTCATTCACATAATATTGTTGGAGGAGTGGGTGGCAACTGAAGAGTTTATCAATGTGCTTCGAGCCAAAAGTCATTAATTTAAAAGGTTTCATGGGGTAGGGTAAGCCATAACTTATCCAAAGAGATAAGGTACACAATTAAACTCTATATAAAGACTATTCTCATCATTGTCACTATTAATAATAGGTTGCTCTCTGTGCCAACTGTGCTTAAAAAACAGTCACTCAGTCTCACTGATGGGACCCATGTCTTGGGACTGGCAAAATTTGCAACCAGGGGCTTTTTGGCGCTCTCTCATTTCCTGCTTCTGTTCACGCCCTTCCCGTAACTGCCGCTTCTGCCTCTTGGTCTCCCTTCATTCGACATTGTGACCTTGAGGAAGCTGAAATGTTGGGAGGCCACTGCCACCTGAGTCCCTGTTCCTGTTTCCTCTCTCTGGGGAAGCTTACCAAGAAGTGTGGTGCGCCAAGTCTCCTCAGTCATGTCCAACTCTGTGATCCTATGGACGGTAGCCCTCCAGGCCCCTCTGTCCATGGGATTCTCCAGGCAAGAACATTGGAGTGGGTTGCCATGCCCTCCTTCAGGGGATCTTCCCAACCCAGGGATCAACCCATGTCTCTTACATCTCCTGCACTGGCAGGCAGGTTCTTTACCACTAGTGCCATCTGGGAAGCTCAAGCTGAGGTCTCTTAAAAAGCAAAGGCCATGAAATACTAATATGAAAATATTAATATTAATATGAAAAATTAATAGCTTCATCACACCAGGACAAGGATTGGTCATTTCTCAATTGAGGTGATCCAGGAAATACTTCTCAGTAGCAAGAAGTAATGGAGAAGAAAATGGCAACCCACTCCTGTATGCTTGCCTGGAAAATCCCATAGACAGAGGAGCCTGGCAGGCTATACAGTCCATAGCGTTGCAATGAGTGGGACATGACTTAGCAACTAAACGACAACCATCTCAAGTAGTAAATCTTGACTAGTGAGTTGTCTTTGGGGCTCATATGGATCCCCAGGAGCATTCAGAATACAGATTTAAGCCAGAGACCATCAGTCTGGCACACCCTATAGGAAAGTCCCTTTTCAACAATGATGCTTCCTTTCCTTCCTGTTCAATTTCACACACAGAGGCTGTTTTTATTGGTGTGAAATTGAATTTGAGATTAAAAGGGGAACACTCCTACATGGTAATGAATTATGTTGACTTGTTCAACAGAAAAAAACCAAAAACCCAACCAAGGGGCAGAGCCTGTAGTAGGAGAGAAAGCTGGCCTGAAACAGGTAGGGGATGAGGCCATACCTGGACACACAGCACATACTCTGGAGACTCTGTGTGCTGGAAGACCACGGCTGACCTCAGGATCCCGTCCGAGTCCAACACGAACGCCTCCTCTTCATTTCCCGACAAAATAGAGAAGGAGAAGGGAGGCCCATTGTGAAAGGAGTCTTTGTCTGTCACCATGAGCTGCAGAACACTGGTGCCTACCGGCTTATTTTCCTGCATAAGAGAGTATATTAAAAGGGAAGATAAAATTACACCTCTTTGCACATTTAAAAAAAACCCCATCATTACCGGCTGAGAGTGCTGGGCTAGAAAACAGAGCTTTTAATGGAAGGGATTCCCTGTGATATTATCTCGTCTTCTGAGAAATGCTGGTGTCTGTAAGCATCATCCCATCATTGGCTGCCTCCTCAGACTGCCCCGTGAGACAATGAGCTGCAGGTGAGAACACGAGGACTTGGCCTTGAGCTGCTCTGTAGGTTACAAGGATGCTGCCTGGCTCCATCTGTCCTTGAAAGGCCGGAATTGCCCTGAGTTCACCCAGATGGCTCTGGAAATCCATGGTGCTCATTAGCCTTCATGATGGCATCAGAAATCCTCTGGGGCCAAGAAAATATCAACAACCTTTTGGGATGGAAAATCCGCTGAGGTCCAACACAGTGACACAGTGTCATGATACTGGACTTTTAGGGAGACATACTGGAACTTCCTGGTAGAAATACAAAGGCATGTGTTGGGTGGAAAATGGAGCTTTAAATCCCATCCATCAGAACACAGTTCTTCTGTTTCTCGAGGGAAGAGAAAGGGGATGGGATATTCCTCAATCAGAGAACAAAGAGAAAAGACATCTACAACTTCATCAGAAATTTAGGAAGCCCAGATGTCCTTATGCCAATGTTATATTGCAGAAACTCTGCCTTCTATCTCAGATGGAAACACAGAGACTCTTAGTCACTCCTTCTTGGGTCCAAGGTTGTCCTCTGAAAACACAAAATTAAATTCCTCAGCGGCTTGGGCACCGGTTTCCTTGCTCCACCCTGTCTGGACTTCAGCATTACCAGAGTGCAGGCCTGGAGTCAGCTTCATTAGTTCAGGCCTTCTGATGAGACTGACCTTGGATTAACTGAATCTGGGTCACAGAGATGGAGACAGTGACACCTGGCATGATAATGATAGGAGTCACCCACAGGGAGGGTATACTCGTGTTTTAGGTGCTGAATTTGTCTTATAAGAACCATGTGTTGGAAAAAGAAAATTATTCTGGGGTGAGCAATGGGAGGAGCATTATTCTTTTTGCCAGAGAGTGAGGCGAGGAGAACCTCAGAGACCTCTCATTTGCTTCTCGTCTCAAGTGGCCTTTGGGTCACCAGGAACCAGACACTGGCTCTCTCTGGGATCAGTCGTGGAACCGCCCAGCTGCGCACAGATTTACCGGTGCACAACAGCAGCAGCCTCAGCACCGCACCAAACAGATTTATGGATTTGTTTGCTCTCTCTCTAAAAGCCACTTCCTCCGCAGAAGAGAGAGGGAGAGAGGATGTGTGCCCGAGGGGTCGCAAGTGAGGAAGGAGGCTGAAATACAGCACAGAGGGCCACGCTGCAGACAGGAGCCACGGTCACCGCTCAAGGGCTGAGTCTCTGTTCCTCCCTGGCTGACTTCCTGGAGTGCGGGTGAGGACAGGCCATCAGGCTGATCGATCGTGTCATAAAAGCACAGGTTGCTGC
>SJXQ01010640.1:119311-131953 GCA_006408695.1 Aepyceros melampus
GGGGTGCGGGGGGGTGCTATGGACGGCCAGACTCAAAGTCTTGAATGTTGCTCCAAAGGGGGTCTCTCGAGACCTGGCTCACTCTCATCTCCCCTTCTACCCACAAAGCCCTGGAACCCATTGGGGTGATTCTGAGGTTGATTTCCTAGAATATCTGCAGCCATCCCAGTACACATCTGTCCATCCCTGTCTCCTATAAATCCTCCACACTGACAGTATTCCTGGACTGGGTTTCCTGATCCTCCTGAAGTCGGGCTTCCAGCTTCTAGAAATGCTAGGAAATGGAAGTAGCTCAGTGCTTAGGACTTGTGTTCATGAGATATCTTTTGAATAAAAATAAAAAAGGTAGGATGAAAAGTTGTTCTCTCCAAGAGCAGAATACCAGCAGGAAGTCACTGTCTCCTGCAGTCTAATTTTAGAGAGCAGGTGGGCTTAAAGTGCTAAACAAACTGCTTATGGAAGACTGATTTCAATGAGCAGCAGCTCTAGCCTGATGGCCAGTCCCTCTTTGACAAATGGGATGGCTCCTATCAATTGCCCTTCCCTGCTGGAACAGCACAAAGTGCTTAGAGGCAGCCCAACATTGTGGGCAGAGAATACTCTCTTCTGAAGACAGACCTGAATTCAAATGCTTACTCCAGCACTTTACGGCTGCCTGACCTTGGGTGAGCTACGGAACCTCCCAGATCCTAACCCCCTTCACTCTAGACCAGGGGCTGGGCCACAATGAGGACAGATGGACAGAAAACACTTGAGAGAACCCCACTGGTGAAATTTTTCTTATCAATGTTTATTAGTCAGTTGCAGTGAAAGAAGCAGGCTCTTTTCATACCAGCTGGGAGAAATACCAACAACCTCAGATATGCAGATGACACCACTCTAATGGCAGAAATTGAAGAGGAACTAAAGAGCTTTTTGATGAAGGTAAAAGAGGACAGTGAAAAAGCTGGCTTAAAACTCAACATTCCAGCCATAGAAGGAACATACCTCAACATAGTAAAAGCTATATATGATAAACCCACAGCAAACATTATCCTCAATGGGGAAAAATTGAAAGCATTTCCCCTAAAGTCAGGGACAAGACAAGGGTGCCCACTCTCAACACTACTATTCAACACAGTTTTGTAAGTTTTATTGACAAATGGGATGGCTCCTATCAATTGCCCTTCCCTGCTGGAACAGCACAAAGTGCTTAGAGGCAGCCCAACATTGTGGGCAGAGAATACTCTCTTCTGAAGACAGACCTGAATTCAAATGCTTACTCCAGCACTTTACGGCTGCCTGACCTTGGGTGAGCTACGGAACCTCCCAGATCCTAACCCCCTTCACTCTAGACCAGGGGCTGGGCCACAATGAGGACAGATGGACAGAAAACACTTGAGAGAACCCCACTGGTGAAATTTTCTTATCAATGTTTATTAGTCAGTTGCAGTGAAAGAAGCAGGCTCTTTTCATACCAGCTGGGAGAAATACCAACAACCTCAGATATGCAGATGACACCACTCTAATGGCAGAAATTGAAGAGGAACTAAAGAGCTTTTTGATGAAGGTAAAAGAGGACAGTGAAAAAGCTGGCTTAAAACTCAACATTCCAGCCATAGAAGGAACATACCTCAACATAGTAAAAGCTATATATGATAAACCCACAGCAAACATTATCCTCAATGGGGAAAAATTGAAAGCATTTCCCCTAAAGTCAGGGACAAGACAAGGGTGCCCACTCTCAACACTACTATTCAACACAGTTTTGTAAGTTTTAGCCACAGCAATCAGAGAAGAAAAAGAAATAAAAGGAATCCAGATTGGAAAAGAAGAAATAAAACTCTCACTGTTTGCAGATGACATGTCCTCTACATAGAAAACCCTAAAGACACTGCCAGAAAGTTACTAGAGCTAATCAATGAATATAGTAAAGTTGCAGGATATAAAATTAACACACAGAAATCTCTTGCATTCCTATAAAGTAACAATGAGAAAACAGAAAGAGAAATTAAGGAAACAATTCCATTCACCATTGCAATGAAAAGAATAAAATACTTAGGAATAAATCTACCTAAAGAAACAAAAGACCTATGTATAGAAAACTATAAAACACTCATGAAAGAAATCAAAGATGACACAAATAGATGGAGAAATATACCATGTTCATGGATTGGAAGAATCAATATAGTAAAAATGAGTATACTACCCAAAGCAATCTATAGATTCAATTCAATCCCTATCAAGCTACCAACGGTATTTTTCAGAGAACTAGAACAAATAATTCCACAATTTGTATGTAAATACAAAAAAACCTTGAATAGCCAAAGCAATCTTGAGAAAGAAGAATGGAACTGGAGGAATCAACCTACCTGACTTCAGACTATACTATAGAGCTACAGTCATTAAGACAGTATGGTACTGGCACAAAGACAGAATCACTACCAATGGAACAAAATAGAAAGCCTAGAAATAAAACCACGTACCTACAGGTAACTTATTTTTTATAAAAGAGGCAAGAATATACAATGGAGCAAAGACAGCCTATTCAATAAATGGTGCTGGGAAAACTGGACAGTTGTATATAAAAGAATGAAACTAGAACACTTTCTAACACCATACACAAAGATAAACTCAAAATGGTTTAAAGACCTAAATGTAAGTCCAGAAACTATAAAACTCCTAGAGGAAAACATAGGCAAAACACTCTCTGACATAAATGACAGAAAGATCCTCTATGTCCCACCTCCCAGAGTAATGGAAATAAAAGCAAAAATAAATGAGACCTAATTAAACTTAAAAGCTTTTGCACAATGAAGGGAACGATAAGCAAGGTGAAAAGACAGTCTTCAGAATGGGAGAAAATAATAGCAGCTCCTGCAGCTCAATTCCAGAAAAATAAACAACCCAATCAAAAAATGGGCCAAAGAACTAAACAGACATTTCTCCAAATAATAAATATAGATGGCTAACAAACACATGAAAAGATGCTCAACATTACTCATTATCAGAGAAATGCAAGTGAAAATCACAATGAGGTACCATCTCACGCTGGTCAGAATGGCTGCTATCAAAAAGTCTACAAACAATAAATGCTGGAGAGGGTGTGGAGAAAAGGGAATCCTCTTACACTGTTTGTGGGAATGCAAACTAGTACAGCCACTATGGAGAACAGTGTGGAGATTCCTTAAAAAACTGGAAACAGACCTCCCATACAACCCAGAAATCCCACTGCTGGGCATACACAGCAAAGAAACTAGAATTGAAAGAGGCACGTGAACCCCAATGTTCATCGCAGCACTGTTTATAATAGCCAGGACATGGAAGCAACCTAGATGTCCATCAGCAGATGAATGGATAAGAAAGCCGTGGTACGTATACACAATGGAGTATTACTCAGCCATGAAAAAGAATGCATTTGAATCAGTTCTAACGAAGTGGAAGAAACTGGAGCCTATTATACAAGTGAAGCAAGTCAGAAAGAAAACTACCAATACAGTATATTAACACATATATATGGAATTTAGAAAGATGGTAACAATGACCCTGTATGTGAGACAGCAAAAGAGACGCAGATGTAAAGGACAGACTTTTGGACTCTGTGGGAGAAGGTGAGGGTGGGATGCTTTGAGAGAGTAGCATTGAAACATGTATAATATCAAATGTGAAACAGATCGCCAGTCCAGGTTCTATGCATGAGACAGGGAGCTCAGGGCTGGTGCACTGGGATGACCCTGAGGGATGGGATGGGGAGGGAGGTGGGAGGAGGGGTTCAGGATGGGGGCATATGTACACCCATAGCTGATTCATGTCAATGTATGGCAAAACCACCACAATATTGTAAAGTAATTAGCCTCCAATTAAAATAAATAAATTAATTTTTTAAAAACCTCAACATTAAGAAACCCAAGATCATGGCATCTGGTCCCATCACTTCATGGCAAATAGATGGGTAAACAATTGAAACAGTGAGAGATTTGATTTTCTTGGGCTCTAAAATCACTCTGCTGATAAAGGTTTGCATAAAGCTATGGTTTTTCCAGCAGTCATATGTGGATCTGAAAGTTGGACTATAAAGAAGGTTGAGCACTGGAGAATTGATGCTTTCAAACTGTGGCTCTGAAGCAAACTCTTGAGAGTTCCTTGGACAGAAAGGAGATCAAACCAGTCAATACTAAAGGATATCAACCCTGCATATTCATTGGAAGGACTGATGCTGAAGCTGAAACTCCAATACTTTGGCCACCAGGTGTGAAGAGTCGACTCTGGGAAAGACTCTGATACTGGGAAAGATTGAAGGCAGGAGGAAAACAGGACAACAGAGGATGAGACGGTTGGATTGCATCACCGACTCAATGGATATGAGTTTGAGCAAACTGTGGGAGATGGTGAAGGACAGGAAAGCCTGGCATGCTGCACTCCATGGGGTCACAAAGAGTCGGACATGACTTAGGGACCAAACAAGAACAACAAATGATGCGATGAGTGATATTAGGCAGAAACCCCAGCAGAGGATGGAGGCTGAGTTGCAACAGCACAGGTGCCTGGCAGGCCAGATTTCTTACCTGAATTACAGCGGTAACATTAGCAGGTGTAAAGACCGGGCTGTTGTCGTTCACATCAGAAATATCGATGTTGACAGTGGCAGTTGAGGACATCGGAGGCATGCCGCTGTCTACTGCCTGGATGAGCAGGGAGTATCCAGACACCTACCAAAGCACAAAGGGCCCACAGTAAAGATCACGGTGCCTGCCTCCTCCTGGGCCCACACAGAGGTGCTGTGGGCTTGCTCTGCTCTGCTAAAGATGAGCTGTCTTCGCTCTGAGTCTCTGGACCTGGTTTCTCAACCTGGGTGCCAGCTGGCGTTTGGAGCCAGATCACTCTTTGTTGCCAGGGGATGACCTGTGCATTGTGGAATGTTTAGCAGCACCCCTGGTGTCTACCCACTAGAAGTCAATATTGCCTCTGACCATTTGTCAGAAACAAAAATGTCTCCAAATATTGCCAGATGTCCCCTGGAGGTACATCGCCCCTGTTTAGAAGCACGGCTCTTGCCCTTTGTTTAAATCACACCAGTTGTCACCACTGATCTGTCTCATGTATCAGTTTTGATACTTCAGGAGTACCTGTATCACACAGTGAGATCTTTCTGTTTCTAAGCATCATGTCTATGGCATCTTTTCCCGTATTTTAACTTCATTTTAAGACACATTTTTGGTCATAAAAGACAATGTTTAGAAACTTGGTTTCGCCTTGACAGAGGAATCTTCTGGATCATTCTTTCTGACCTAGATACCTTCAGGTAGTCCTTTTGTGTCTGTTCACTTAGGGCCAATGCTGCTCATGAAATCAGGACCACAGGATCCCAATGTTGAATGTACTTTTCTGCCTTCTTGCTTTGGAAGGACAGAAATTCAAACCATTCAGAAATATACACTTCTGCTTTTTCTTTAAAACCTCCCTAAATGAGAAACCATCAGTATCTACTGGCAGCAAGTTCTTTCAAAGGTTTAATGCAAACATTCCCTGCTGCATTTCAGCCCATTTCTATTTACTCCCATTATTTAGAATGGAGAACGCTCACATGCTCAGTTGCTCAGCTCTGTCCAACTTCTGGCCACCCCACGGACTGTAGCAGTCCTGTGTCCTGTGCAGCCCACCAGGCTCCTCTGTCCATGGGATTTCCCAGGCAAGAATACTGAAGTGGGCTGCCATTTCCTTCTCCAGGGGATCATCCCAACCCAGGTATCAAAATCGTGTCTCTGAAGCTCCTGCATTGACAGGTAGATTCTTTACCACTGAGCCACCTGGGAAGCCCATTTAGAATGGAGAACCTCCCTGCTTATACTCACAGAATCCATGCCTGATTTCAGTGAAGGGGGGGGGGGTTGTGGATGTGAAGGGAGCAGGCCTGAACTAGCTTACCCGTTCCCGGTCCAATTTCTTCTTAACTTTCACAAGTCCCAGGACAGGATCCACAGCAAATTCATTATCCCGATCTCCATTCACAATGGAAAAACGAATCTGTCCATTGGGCTGGCTGTCTGCATCTTCTGCAATTAGCTTCACAGGACACAAACAAAGCAAAGATATGGCAGGGGAGACCGAGAAAAGTTTTATTCTTAGGGTCCAGGTCTAGACAAACGGGCACTGCTCTGACAGGTTTCTTAGGTGCATTGCTCACCAGTGCCAGTAATCAGGCCCCAGGGGGAGAGATTTTGGGTTAGCCTAAGAAGGAAAGCACCATTACCGGAACTGTTACTTTATTTCTCTTTATTTTCATCTGAATGCAGCCTGATGCTTGTTAGGCCTGATTTCCCTCAGGCCTTGAGCCAGTTAAGACAGACTCCAAACTTTGGTAATTCTTTCCCAATTCTGCAAAACAATGATCTCTGCCACTGAGTTGGATGTTTTGTAAACCTATGCACTTCATGTTAAGGAAGTCCAAGAGAACTTCCTTTCCCACACGGCTAACATGCAGACCCACTGTCTCCTGCTCTGCATTGCTGATCTGGCATTTGTATGTACAGAATAGTCTCATATAGTTCCAAGCCCAGTAGAGAGGGCCTGCGGGGTCCACCCGGGAGGTGTAAAGAAGGAACGTCCCCAGCCTGGTGCTGCAGGAGCCAGGAAGGCATCCTTCCAGCCCAGGGGTGGTGAGGGTCCCAGGACGGGGCTCCCTGTTTCTCGATGTAACGTCCATATCTAAGAGAACCTGTGTTCTCCTCACACGTGTTCTTACTGCTATTAGAAAAAAGTTCCTTCCAGAAAGAGCTCCTCTAAGAGTGGCCAATTGATCTTAAGCTTGATCCTATTTGTAGCTGCCTTACCGTGTGTGTGTGTACGTGTGTATGTGTGTGTGTGTTTGGTGTGGGGGACGTGGAAATAATGTTTCTCTGTCCTTCGACTTGTCATCTAAGTTACAAACTAATAGCAGCTATTAGGAATTAATTCCACGGTCTGTTTCCTTGAAAAACATCCACTCCTGGGAGGAAAGTGGTTAAAGATTGCCTACCTCTTGCTGTAAATGAACTTATCAGACCCTCTCTAACAGACAAAATGGGGGAGGAGCAGCTGAAAGACTGGTGTCTGAGTAGAGTTCTTGGGGACCAAAGGGAGCCTGAAAGGAGAAAGTGTGAATCCAAGATGGACTTTGCTCACTTTTTCACTCTCTTGAAGATCATTCCTCCGAAATATCTAGACCTCCTGCTGGCACCTACCAAAATGACTGAGTCCCCGACCAAGGCGTCTTCACTTATGACAGCACTGTACATGTCCTGGCTGAACTCGGGAGGGTTGTCATTCACGTCCGTGAGGTTGATGCCGACAGTGGTCACAGCGCTGAGGGCGGGCGTCCCGCCATCTCTCGCTTCCACCACCAGGTAAAACTTTCTGCAAGATTCATAGTCCAGGGCCTCGGATACAGAAATACCCCCTTCGAAGAAAAATGGGGAGTTTTAGACTCAATTAGGAAAAAAAGAAACACTCTAGTCAGCAGCTCCACAATCATGGTAATATCTGTGACATCGTCTCCAGCCAAGACTCTGAGATATCAGGAATTTGTTTACTTAATGCCTGCTGAAAGCACCTGAGAGTCTGATTAATGCTATCAGTTAAAACACAGCTACCCACCAGACACAACACTGAAGAAACTGAGTCTTTGTTTATTTCTGCAACAGTGTCAGAACCCCTCAAGCAGCTGGAAATCTCTGGCATTATTCACCCTTATGGGAAGAGGGGCGGGAGCAAGCGGCCCCTGGAAATGTCTCCCCAGGATTCCTCCAGAAGACCCAGGCAGACTGAGACTGAGCCAAGATGCATCAGTGTGATTCTGTGACCTCAGCCCTCATCAGTTAGTGTACCTGTGTGCCTGCTAAGTCACTCCTGTCGTGTCCGACTCTGTACGACACTATGGACTGTAACCCACCAGGCTCCTCTGTCCATGGGATTCTCCAGGCAGGAATACTGGAGTGGGTTGCCATTTCCTCCTCCAGGGGATCTTCTCCACCCAGGGACTGAACCTGTGTCTCTCTATCTCCTGCGTTCACAGGCAGGTTCTTTACCAGTAGCACCACCTGGGAGGGACCAGTTAGTAAATACTTGTGAACTTCCCCTAAGTCTTAAATTGAATTACCCACTAAGGTGCTTACCTACTTAAAATGTGCTTATCTAAAACTTTTAGGTCACAGAGGACAAAGAAAGTTGAGGATACTATAACATGCTGGAGAAGGAAACACTTGGGAATCTGTAACCAAAAGAAGGGTGAGTTTAGTGTCCACAACTACAGAGAAGAGCTAACACTCATGAAAGTGAAAGTGAAAGTCACTCAGTCGTGTCAGACTCTGTGATCCCATGGTCCATACACTCCATGGAATTCTCCAGGCCAGAATACTGGAGTGGGTAGCCTTTACCTTCTCCAGGGGATCTTCCCAACCCAGGTCTCCTGCATTGCAGGTGGATTCTTTACCAGCTGAGCCACAAGGGAAGCCCAAAAATATTGGAGTAGGTAGCCTTTCCCTTCTCTAGGGGATCTTCCCAACCCAGGTCTCCTGCATTGCAAGCAGATTCTTTACCACAGAGCAATAAGGGAAGCCCAAGAACACGGGAGTGGGTAGCCTATCCCTTCTCCAGTTGATCTTCCCAACCCAGGAATCGAACCGGGGTCTCTTGCATTGCAGGCGGATTCTTTACCAACTGAGCTATCAGAGAAGCCCAACACTCATGGTACAGAGTTATTTAAGCAGATAAAAAAGGTGAAAGCAGCTAGCTGGGTGGACCCCCACAACGGGCTCCCTGAGTTCTCTTTCCCACCCATCCTAGTCCTTTCTGGTGGGCAACCTAGTCCTGAGTTCAGCAGTTGGTAGTTGATCACTGTGCCATTTGCAGGAAAGTTCTCAAGGGCATTTCCCTGGTGACTCAGATGGTAAAGAACCCGCCTGCAATGTGGGAGACTCGGGTTCAACCCTTGGGTAGAGAAGATCCCCCGGAGAAGGGAACGGCTACCCTCTCCGGTATTCTCGCCTGGAGAATCCCATGGACAGGGGAGCTTGCTGGGCTACAGTCCATGGGGTTCCAGAGTTGGACACGGCTGAACAACTAACACTTTCACCTGGAAACATTCACTGAGATCAAGGTGAGTACATTTCGTTCGTTCTCTTTCCAGACAGGCACTGTCTCTAGCAGCTAAGGCTGCCTCTATTTAAGGTGAGAAGCAGAAGTCATGCTCATAACAAGGGCCTCTTTCTTGCCATAATTAAGTTTTCTTAGCAATTACCACCTCTAGTGCTTTATTTTACATCCCAGTCTCATTATCCAGAGCCATATTTAAATAGTACTTAACCACTTCCTCATGGTATTCATATACAATGGCCATAACTAGACAAGCTAAGGCTAACACCACACATATTAATTTGAAGTAATGACCTTAATAAACAGGGTTACTGCTGGAGGAAGCAGCTACTGCAATCCTTTCATTAGTTTTCACCCTTCCATTCTAAGGGCGAGGACTATTATCTCCTCCAGTTTTTTCACCCTCACGGCATAGCTGTGTTATATAGAGGTTAGAGAATGTATCCCAGAGTCAGGAAGCTCTGAATTAAATTCTGGATTTCCCACTCCCATCCCCACTTACTCTCACTGGAGGAATTATTTAACCTCCCTGAAGCTGCTTTTCTCATATGGAAAAAGGGTGAGATAACTAGCAGGAATCAGAAAATAACAGGAGTCTGGCATATTGGCCATGTTAGATGACAGTGCTAATTATGATAGTTTCTTGTTCATATTTACTGGATTATCCAACAGAAAATGGAACTTCTTTACCCTCCGGCTCAAGAAGCACATATTCCTTGAGTGACAAAGGGATGATGTCCAATGGCCAGAAGGCGTCAGAGACTCACTTTTCTTATCTGTGAATAAGGGCCTGCCTTGCTCATTCATGGGGGAGAGGTAAACAGATGAGGACAGCCATGAAAGAGCTTGGAGAAC
Organism: Aepyceros melampus; assembly: GCA_006408695.1. Taxonomy (NCBI): domain Eukaryota; kingdom Metazoa; phylum Chordata; class Mammalia; order Artiodactyla; family Bovidae; genus Aepyceros; species Aepyceros melampus. The sequence continues at coordinate 129,275 of SJXQ01010640.1, forward strand.
ATTGATAGAAACACTATGAAAATACAAGGATGAGCATGTTTACTTTCCAAAGATCAGCCAAATTTTTTTCTGAATTATCATCTTCGTTTACTCAAAGTAGCCTTAATGCATATTAACTCGCTCAGGAAAAGCAAGCCCTGGGGTTCTATTTCTGTTCTCCTGGTTTCTCTCTAGACATCTTTTCCCAGGGGACGCTGCATCACACCCCAAGTTTGTAAAGGGTGTGGTGAGGAATGGAAGTGCTCCGGCCAGGAGGGGTGAAAGTGAACATGTTAGTGGCTCAGTCATGTTCAACTCTTTGCGACCCCATGGACCAGCTTCCTCCATCCATGGGATGTTCTGGGCAAGAATACTGGAGTGGGTTGTACCCAGGAATCGAACCCGGGTCTCCTGCATTGCAGGCAGACTCCTTACTGGCTGAGCCACGAGGGAATTTCCAAGGATGCCCCCTGCCAAATATCAGCTCCATGCTGTGGGCTCATGGGGGCAAATCCTTGGCCCATAGATTTGCTCTTGGATTTTTCAGACAGGAAAGCTCAGGAGGAGTAGTGTGGTTCAAGATGGAGAGATAGTATTTGCAGAGGGAGCCTAAGGGTTTGACTGGGTGTTTCTCTTTCCTGTTGGCTTATTGTGTTACCTGGGCTGTATGTCTCTCTGTGTGAAGTGCTCCTGGAGATCTGCCTCTGCTTGGCCTGTCTGCACTCAGGCTGTGGGTCTCCAGTCACCTCCCAAGGCAGATGTTAAAGAGTGATGAGTGTGGTCACCTTGAGACCTTCTCAACTCAGCACCTGGCCAGCTGGAATGGCCACTGTGTTTGATTCTAGCCCCTGGTTGAGGGAAATGGCAACCCACTCCAGTATTCTTGCCTGGAGAATCCCATGGACAGAGGAGCCTGACAGGTTCATGGGGTTGCAAAGAGTCGGACATGACTGAGCAACTTCACTTCATCCTTAGAACAGAGCATCAGAGGGCACTCTGGAGTCTGAGTGTAGGTCCTGCTAGGAGATTTGTTGGTCCACCAAGAAGGGCGATTGATTAGAGAAGGCTAGGAGGAGAAGCAGGGTATGGCAAAGCCTTGCATTCTAAGTAGGTTGCTGTTTACCCACCTGTCTTTGGATTGATCCTAAATTTCCCCTGCTCATTTCCAGACCGGATGAGATAGGTAATCTCAGCATTTGTGCCTATATCTTTGCTGGTGGCAAAAACAGCGAGGACTTGGGTGCCAGGGGAGGTGTCCTCGGGAACCGACACCAGGTAGTCCCTCCTCTCGAATACGGGGGGGTTGTCATTGACGTCCAGGACGGTGATGCTGACGGTGGCCAGAGAGGACAGCACCTGGCCAGGGCTCTGGTCGGTGGCCCGCACACGGAGGGTGTAGGACGACTGCTGCTCTCGGTCCAGCGGTCGCTCCAGGACGACGATGCCGGACGAGCTGTCCACCGAGAAGAACCCGTCCGCCGAGTCCGCCAGGGAGTACACGACCTTCCTGTTGATGCCTGCGGGAGACAGAGGCGGGCGTGAACAGGGGCGCGGCGGACGCTCTCCGTGGAGGACGGCTCTGCCGAGCGCCTAAGGGCCACACAAAGGAGCGCGGGAGCTGTAGCATGGCTCCCACAGCATCGGTCCCACGGCAACTTCAGTTTGTAAAATATATACACCAGACCAAACGGTAAAGAAATGGAAAATACTGGCCACGAATATCAGAAAGAGCTGGATCTAAAGCAGAATGCCTTGCAGGTGTCACACTGCTATAAGTCTTTACTTTAACTTATGTTTTCAAATACCTGACTAGCTGTCTTGATCATGTTAGAGAGACTGACTTCAGTTCTTTTGGCTCATGTGGTTTGCAGAAGTCACAATCTTTCTTACCTGCCTATGCAAAATAAGATGAAAATGATTTGGAAAGAGGAAAGAATATGTAGGCTATAATTATTCAAACCCTCGACCAATTTCTTTATATATTTATAATTCCCATCTGAAGCTATTTTACTGAGCATTACCACATATCTTCTAATAAACAAGCCAGAGCCAAAAAAAGAAAAAAAGAAAAGAAAAAGAAACAGTTGAATCTTCTTAATATATTAAAGAATCCCATGAATTTAAACTCTAAGATACCAGTAAGGGTCAAGACGTGCCACAGAAAGAGAAGTATAAATTAATGAATTAATTACTTTAACACATTTTTATCTAGAATCTATCAGACATTATTCTAGGGGCTAGAGAGTCCCATAATGGTAAGAGTCTAACATTTCATGAAGGAAAATATTACATTCTGGTGACTGTAAATAAGGCATGAACAAGAACAACGAATCTGTGAAATATATGGGATGTGAGGGAGGAAAAGGGAGAAAAATGAAGCCGTCAGTGGGGGCTCATGAGTGCTGGGGGAGAGGGAGCTTGGGAGCTGGAGGGAAGGGGGTGGTTATTTCAATGCAGTGGTGGGAAGTTTGCACTTGGGTGAGGATGCAAAGGAGGGGATGAAGGGGCAGCACAGACTTCTGGGGAAGCAGACGGCAGGTAGGGACCCCCAGGAGCAGGGGCTTTCATGAGTCAGGCTGGTGTGACCGAGGAGATGCGGGAGCAGATCCACGTAACCAGAGCTGAGGAGAGACACGCAGAGGGAGAGAGACTCAGGAGGTGAGAGATGTGAGACGAGGGAGACACGGGAGGAGAGAGATG
>SJXQ01010640.1:132930-202884 GCA_006408695.1 Aepyceros melampus
GAGTGCTGACAGCGTGGGGCAGGTTTCATGGGCGGTGGTCCCGGCGGTGAGGTGGGCGGCGTGGTGGCTCTGGCTCTGAGGAGGGGGCCCGTGATGTGACTCGGCTATTCACAGGCGTTCGGGCGGCTGGTGGTGAACAGAACCAGACAGGAGGCAGAAGAGACGCAGGCCTCCCAGTGTCCAGAGCAGCACTGTGTACAACAGCCAGGACATAAAGGCAACTGAGGTCGGCATCAAGAGACGAACGGATAAAACAGATACAGCACATATTACAATGGAATATTGCTCAGCCGTAAAAGGAATGACATTGGGTCATTTGTAGGGGTGTGGATGGACCTAGAGTGAAGTGAGTCAGAAAAAGAAATATTGGACATTAATGCATGTATGTGGAATCTAGAAATGCGGTACAGATGATTTTATCTGCAACAGAGAAACAGAGCTGCAGACATAGGAAGCAAATGTATGGACGCTAAGGCAACAGAAGGGGCGTGGGGTGGGATAAACTGGGACTAGGACGGACATACACGCTGTTGATGCTACATACAAAACAGGTAACCAACGAGAACCTACTGGGTAGCTTGGGGAACCCTACTCGGCGCTCTGTGGTAACCTGGATGGGAAGGAAATTTAAAAATGAGGGGATATATGTTTATATATAGCTGATTCACTTTGCTGAAGAGTAGAAGCTATTACTATTAATTATTAAATAGTACAACATTGTGAAGCAACTATGCCCCAATAAAATGTAGGAACAAGCAAAAAGACAGGAAGTGGAGACCTGCTGGCAGTCCCTGCAGGAAGACGGGCAGCGATAAGGGCAGCTGGGACAGACGGTGGAGCTGGGGGGTGAGAGGCAGCCAGGTTCCAGGTGTACTCTGAACAGGCAGGAGTGAGAAGTGAGGGGCCAAATGAATTCAGAATTCGGAGATGGGGAGAATAGACAGCCTTCTCATCATGGAGCTGGCAGGGCATGCATGTAAATGTCAGAGAAGATCCCAGAATAACTCTTGGGTTTTCACCTGAGCTACTGAAAAGATGGAGTTTTCATCAGCTGCCATGAAGGGCTTCTCAGGTGGCACCAGTGGTAAAGAATCCGCTTGCCAATGCAGGAGACGTGAGAGACGGGTTTGATCCCTGCGTTGGAGGAGGCAATGGTAACCCACTCCAGTGTTCTTGCCTGGAGAATCCTATGGACAGAGGAGCCTGGCGGGCTACAGTCCATTGCATTGCAGAGTCGGACACAACTGAAGTGACTTAGCACACACACATGCCATGAAGAGGGCTGTAGGAGGCTCAAATCTGATCAAAAGATCATGGGCCCCAGTGGGATAGATTGAGTGTGAGATGGGTGGAGATTCAAGTAGAAAGTTTGTACAGGAGGCTGGAGATCAGAGGAGAGGTCCAAACCAGAGTTATATTTTGAAAGGTCATCAGCATTCAGAGAGCCAGCAGATCCATAAATGGATGTGGCTGTAAGGGAATATAAAGGAAAAAAAAAAAGAAATCCAATGGCCAGTAAGCCTAGAACATCCTATCAAAGAAGGGAGAGATTTTGTCAGAGGGGTTTTCCAGTTCTATGACTCAAAGAAATGCACTTCGTTATCAAAATGTCATTTTACCTTAATATATACTAAAGCTAAAACATACAAACCAGGAAATGTCCATTAACAATCAACAAATCAGAGAATGATGATTGGATCAACTTTCGGTTCTGAAGATTCATTATACTACTTTTATCCTAGGATCTCAGCACTTCAAAATGTTTATTATAAGCCTCCAAGTCTCTAGGAGTTATAGTTTATAAGCAAAGTAGAACAACTACATGGGTGGAAAAGCATCATGTTGTCCTAAATGCTCTTAATGAAGACAGTATGACAGCTACCTGAAAATGTCTTTTGTGAATCACAGATCCTTAGAATATAAGCTCTTAGAGGGAGGACCTACATACTGGCTATTTTCTATTATAGCATCTCACCATGGGGACAGGCCTTTGGCATTAATAAGAGGTAAACACTTTATTCCCTCAGTGTACAATTTCCCTTAAGCCAAAATTCCCAGCAAACCAATAAAGTCACATATCTGGAGGGAATGACATAAACTGCATTATGTGGCTTTAACCAAAAGGTCAACATTGAGAGTCTGCTCTTGGTTCCATTCCAGAGAGCCCATTTTGCCCAAAGTTTCATCATTTACTTTTATTTCTCTTTCAAAACCATCGCCCTGTGATATATAAACACCAACCTCTGATTTTATTGGTGCTGGGATTAAAAACAAGAAGTCATTCCTATTTCCTTGCTGCCCCTTGAAATAAGGCCCAAAGCAAAGCTTTAGGGATGCTTTCTGGCTATTTTTAGAAGTGGCTGCAAGACTAAATTTTCCATCATACACTCCTGGGGTGAATACATGGAGGACTGCAGAGGTGGTCAAGCTTGTAGCTGAAAGACAATAACCCTGCCTGGGTGTCTGAGTGACTGTGTGTCCTGGAAGCTGCCCTGACTGATCCGATGGCCTTGGGATACCTCTCAAAGGGCACAAAGATGCATTTATGGAAACACACCAGTGACTGACAGAAATATACCACCTCCTTCCTTGTTAGTTGCTTAGTTGTGCAAACTCATGTTTGGGCATTGTCCAGGGCATTTTCCAGGGAAGAATACTGGAATGGGTTGTCATTCTCTTCTCCAGGAGATCTTTCTGACCCAGGGATAGAACCCAGGTCTCCCAAATTGCAGGCAGATTCTTGACTGTCTGAGCCACCAGGGAAGACCAAGAACACTGGAGTGGGTTGCCATTTCTTTCTCCAGGGGATCTTCCCCACCCAGGAATCAAACCTGGGTTTCCTGCATTATAGGTAGATTCTTTACCAACTGAGCCCCAAGGGAAGCCCAAATATACCACATGGGCTTTCAAATCACATATTCCCTGGGAATTTGACTCCCTGCCAGCATATGGAACACCACTATCACCAACAATAAGGCGTGGCAGGATATTCACGCGGGACCTTTCATCTGAGCATTGGCCAACAAGATCACCCTCTTCAGAGATGCACAAGCTGAGGGCTGGGCGATCTGCCCGCTGCCGCAAGCATTTTTAGGTAAGCATAAAGGACAAAGTCCTCTTTCCAGGAGATCTGCTTCTGGATAAGCTTCTTCTTCAGGCTTGAAGACCATGCAGGAAGAAAGCAATTTCTGACTCTTCTGAAAGCCAGCATGCTCTGACCCGCTGAGCTGGGAGAGGCAGGGGCTGGGTTTGTGCCCTGGCACTCTCTGCGGCAGCAAGACCTGAAGGCGAGGTGCTTTTCATGGCTGCCTGGGTGTCCTTCACTGGGACGGAGAGTGAAATCTAAAAATATTCCTGTGTTCCCAGCCTGCAGATTTCTCTCCCAGCCTTCGGCTCTGCACAGACACCCATGCAGGAGAGGCGGTGTTCTCTGAGCGTCCAGCCCTGTGGCGGGAGCCCCGTGTTTACAAGGCTGACATCAATCAGCAACGCAAAGACCACGGCTCCCCTTTGGGCAGGTTCTGTTAATTTAAAACTTGGTGACAGGGTTTTTCTGCTTTAGCACAGCGGAAAACCATCCCCTGTCCCACACGTTGCTGACCCCAAGTCCCCGCCCCCCATACATTGTTTCTGACAGTATCCTGGGCATACACACCAAGAGGGGCAGGGAGAGTTATAGTTGCCTTCACCTTCCTGTACCAGTCAGACAGACATGAAAGCAGCGCTAGAAAAGGTGGGGGCAGAGCACCCAAGCCACACACCTGCTCAGAGGTGTCACTTACGATCTGGTAACTGAAGAAAAGAGCAGGATATATTTTTGGAACGTATTAAAACTCCAGTTTAGACACAACTGAAACAGATTTCAGTAGTTTCTAGCTATGAAGTCAGATGCATAAATGCCAATGTGCAGGCAATAATTTTGGAGGAGCCCTTGGGTCTCTGCTATATTACTATGTGATGGAGGTGGTCTTTGTTAAATGAACGCATGTCCTATCACTAAAATGGAAACTTTCTATCCAAGAGTGTTTGATAAATGCCATCCTTCAAGTCTCGATCCTTTCCCTACATACCCGGCAGAAAATCTGAACCTGAGCAGAAGGCTTGCTTGCTAATTGGCCTCATGCTCTCACTGCATGTCATGACGTGTTATATTAAGGTATAACATTAACCCATCGTTTTGCGTCTATGTTTTTCAGTATGTAATTCTCTTCTCCAATTTGTACCTAATTTAATGAGGATGGAGCTATTTAGCTTCTTAAGATGCTGAAATGCCAGGCTACCAAGTATGATTTTCATTGCATGTGAAGTTTCTGCACGTTAACTGTAGCAAATGGAGCAGGCAGGCCTTCAGAGGATTAAATCAAGTAAAAAGAGAATGACTAAAATCCCAATCTGTTCGAGGAAGTAATAGGTAGTGGCATTTTGTGGAGTGGGCTGGGAGGAAAGAAATAGCACATGTAAGTTCCCAGGAGGGAAGTCTGTGAAATCCAGGGGTGGGGGGGTTTCCAAGGGCTTCTATATTCACTTCTTTTGAAGGTTTCTAAGTGGAGGTTAGGTTCCTTTCATTTGGGCCAAATGGAAATGGATTATTTGGATTGGGGGCATGGATTGTATGGAGAAGGAAATGGCAACCCACTCCAGTATTCTTGCCTGGAAAATTCCATGGACAGAGGAACTTGGCAGGCTGCATGCAGTCCATGGGGTCACAAAAGAGTAACCTATGACTTAGTGACTAAACAACAGACAAACGGACTGTATATAAAAGTCAAAGTTTAAAATGAGAGCAGTGTGCTCCAATCCTGAAAGACAGGAGACCTTGCTTGTAACCCAAGTACACTTGAGTAGCTTAACCTTGTTGGGTCTCAGGTATCTTCATTTTTTTTTTTTTTAAATTTAAATTTATTTAATTGGAGGCTAATTATTTTACAATGTTGTATTGGTTTTGCCATATAAAATGATAGAACCTAGGTCCATTGAGATCGAAAATGATCTCCCAGCACTACTTTTTATTTGCAAATTAAATTAATTGGTGTTGGTTTCATTTCTGTTTTCAAAGGGATCATCCTCTTCTCCAACTGGCCATTAAATCGCTGGACCTCGGCATCCCTGGGCAGAGTTAGCAAAGGAAAAGTCCACACTAAACCTGATGATGATGAGCTACTGGAATCTTCTGGTTGGGATGAAAACTTAACACAGCAGATTCATGCCATTTAGTTACGTGTTGAGAGTTCACACGTATACTTTACAGCAAGGCTTTTACATCTCAGCAAGAAATAACGTCCACTGCCAGGATCATCTGCAAGGATCTCACCTAGTGTCAGAATAACTCAGCTTGATAGTTGAGATTGTTAAAGGTGTTAGAATCAGCACCAAAACCAAAGGCCAGAGCAGTCAACACAGCAAGATTGCTGAGAGTTTTTTTAATCTGGTCTTTAAAAAGCATTGTCTCCTCTCCCTGTAAGAGCAAGCTCCCTGAGCTTCGCAAACCTATAAGAGCACTGCTCTGACTCTGGGGTCTCACGTGGCAGCTGCGCTGACCCTGTCAGGGCAGGGCCTTGTCTGTGGCATTCACCTTCCACCCTCCAGCGGCTGCACAGGAGCTAGTCTGTTCATGGCACACAGAAAAATGTGGACTGTACTAAATTGCTATAAACTGGCTTTTATAAACAGACATGAATTTATACAGAATAGATATCTGAGGGAAGATAATTTGAAATAATCTCAGCAATCAGACTCTAGTAACACTTTACATTTTGGTTCTAATCACTTATTTTTATATCAGCTTGTTATATAGACGTGTCATAATTTATATGTCTGACCAACATACACCTTCATGGAACCAGTGTCCTCAGAGCATTTCAATTGCCCCCTAATGTTCCTTTATGTCCCGTGGCTGTCTGTCCCCAAGTTCCATGACCTAGGCAAGCTAATAACTTGTTTGTGAACCAACACTTTCTCCCGCCTACATGAGTGCCTATTCATCAGTGCTTGAAATCCCACAAGTACATTTAGATTTCGGTCTTTATGACCCAGGCTTGGTGATTAAGGCACATTCTTATTTAAGCTATAAGGATTATCTTTCAAAGAAAAATGCTAAACAAAGCTTTGGTTCTTGAATATGTCATTACATTCCTTTGCAACAGCCTTATCCTTAAAATATAGCACTTTTGAGAGACGCGAGAGTTCTGTCTGTCTCACTGGAGACCCTGGTTATGACCCTCCCATTTAATAAGGATTTGTCAAGAGCCACTTGTCTGACTATCACAGGCACCATGTTGAGAGAAGTAGAGCCCAGAAGACACCTCCTTAACTCCAGGAGCTTAGCAACTTGACAAGGAATTACTCATACTATTAACTATGTATTTAAGTAATACCTAAACTATTTGCTTAGGGTTAGAATGCGAGTTCTTTTGATTCTACCTCTGAGAGCTGTCCTGAATGTTTGTGGCCAGAGCTCAGAGTCAAGTAAGGCTCCACCCTCTCTCACCTACCCGGCTGCAAGAGACTCCTAATTGCAAGCTCAGACTCCATTCTCTCCTGACTAAAGCTAACCAGAGTTAAGCTCCTAAAACTCTGGGTCCAGTCCTGCCCCAGCTGCTCAAGGTTGTCACTGCCTTATCACTTCTTACAGCAAGAAGTAAAAATGAGGCACTTCCCTAGTGGTCCAGTGGTTAAGATTCCATGCTCCCAAAGCAGGAGTCCCAGGTTCCATCCTTGGTCAGGGAACTAGCTCCCACATGCCACGCCACAACTGAGAGTTTGTGTGCCTCAGCTGATTTTGCATGCTGCAACTAAAATCCAGAGTGCCACAGAGGAAGATGGAAGACCCTGCCTGCTGCAATCTGAGACCCGGCACAGCCGAGTAAATACAAACAGAACATTAAAAAATAAATAAATAAAAGGTAGAGAATGGCTTTCCAGTCCTTTGCAGTCTGGTCCCAACTCTCACTCGCCATGTCATTTCCAGCTCCAGTTCCACAGTGGACGGTCTATTCGAGTCTCTCCTGAGGACACACGCGCATTCACTACTGCAGTTTTCTGCTCACACTCTCACTTCTACTCAGATCACTGTCTTCCCCTCTTTGTCAAAACCCTGCATGTTCTTTGCAGGTTCTCCTCTGGGACAGCCTCCTTGATTTCCCTTCTTTCTGCTTCCTTAACATCATTTCCACATTCTCAGTAGCTATATTTATGTCCTCTCTCCCACTAGATTAACATATCATTTAGGCAGAGGGACTGGGTCTTTTTTTCCTTTACATTTTATCTTTTACCCAGTTTTATTGAGATATAATTGACATACAGCCTGTATAAGTTTAAGGTATAAAACATAATGATTTGACTTAACATAAATCATGAAACGATCACCACAGTAGGTTTAGTGAACATCCATCATCTCATATAGATGTAAAATTTTTAAAAAAGAAAAAAAATTATTTGTGATGAGAACTCACATAAGATTTACTTTTAACAGATTTTACATAAGACATGGTATTGCATGCCTGCTCAGTTGTGTCCAACTCTTTGCAACGCTTTGGACTATGGCCCGCTACGTTCCTCTGTCCAAGGGACTCTTCAGGCAAGAATATTGGAGTGGGTAGTCATTCCCAACTCCAGATCTTCCGACCCAGAGTTGAACCCATGTCTCCTGCATTGCAGATGGATTCTTTACGTGCTCAGCCATCAGGGAAGCCCATATATTACATACAGTGATGTTAATTATATATGTCATGTACATTATATCCTTAGTACTTAATCTTCTTATAACTGGGAGCTTCTATCTTTCTACTGCCTTCATCAATTTTTCCCACGTCCACCCACGACCAAAGGACTGTGTCTTATCTTCGTACCCCGGTACTGAACCCAGGGCCTGGCACACAACAGGAGAGGATGGGGCCGAACTGCAGAGGAAGCAGCCAAGGGGCCGCAGCAAGTGCGGGATGAACCTGCTAGCATGACGAAGGCCGGGCTGGTGTGCAAATGGCTCTTGCACGTCCACCGCAAACGCATCTGCCCAAGAACGGAAGGGCCTCACAAAAGTGCCGAATGGAGAAGTCAGGGATAGTTAATGGTAAAAAAGAACATAAAATACTCATAGATATATACAAGGTTGTTGCTAAATAGATACCTGCATTTGTGAAAACAAAACAAAACCAGTAACTACTCAATTTTCCAAGAATAAAAACTGATTGAATAAATTATATACATTCAGCTACTGAAAAAAAGTGAGTTATAAAACAGTATTGAGTTTAGCAGCACTTGTGTAAAGGAAAGGGCAGAATACACTTTTATCAAAATGGAAACAGTGATTAGAATTCACTTATTTTTTCTTTCTGCCTATCCTTCCAGACTTTAAACAGTGGTCACAGACCATGCTTGCAATAAGTAAAAGAACTACTATAAAACTCAGGTACATAGAAAACAGTTCTTTATATCAACCTTAGAGAGTGTCACATTTTCATGTTATTTTCAAATCTGTTTAATCCTCAACATATACATTATGTGAAATAATTGTAAAAAAAGATGCCCATCTATTCGATAAGATTCTTTTCCTGGATATTTCCATTCCTCACTTTAGCTTTTATAGAAAAAAGATTTTTTGGTCAAGGTTCTCATTATAAAGTTATTTCAAGGGATACATTTTTAAAACCATTTTTTTACGCTTAATTAAGCAGTTGAATAAAATTGCTTGCCAAAATTCTTCTCTCATTTGTGGGAGGCAAATAAAATTCCCTCACAGTGAAGGAACTCAAGCTGACCATTCTTTTCTGTCTTTAAGATATGCCTTCAGATGATAGGAAATAAAACAGAAAGTTGCCATGAGGAGATCCATGGAATTGCAATTACTTCTGAAGTCAGAAATGACTTTTAAATAGACTCTCTAATTAGGTCTGTTTTAAGTGCCTTTTAAAAGTTTTTCTTTGGGTGATAACTAATCCTGGCACATTCCCACAGGCAAAATACCAACTCTGGGGGTCAGTAGTCCCCTTTCACTGTTGTTGTGAATAATCAAAAAAAAAAAAAAAAAGAAAGAAAGAAAGAAAAAAAAAAGACAGAAGGCAGCACCAGATGCAGAATCAGGGAAATCTTGACTGTACCATAAACCTCTTGGGGACTTGTCACTTGGGCTGGCACCGGCTCTGCTGGGCAAGACTGGCACACCATGTGAGGTCTCAGAACATGAAAATGCGGGCACCCTTGTTTAACAGATGCTAACAAACGAGCTCATTTATGAAACAGAAACAGGCTCACAGACATTGAAAACAAACATGGTTATCAAAGGGAGAATGAGGGGGAAGGATAAACAGGAAGTTTGGGATTAACAGATACACACACTGTATGAAATAGATAAACATCAAGGGCCTACTGCTCTTACAGCACAGGAAACTATATTCAGTATCTCCTAATAACCAACAGTGGAAAGGAATCTGAAAAAGAATATGTGTACACGTACATAGGTATCTCTCTCTCCTCTCTCTCTCTCTCTCTCTATATATATATATATATATATATGCATGTGTGCTCAGCTGTGTCCAACTCTTTGAGACCATATGAACTATAGCCTGCCAGGCTCCTCTGTCCATGGGATTTCCCAGGCAAGAATACTGGAGAGGGTTGCCCTTTCCTACTCCAGGAGATCTTCCTGACCCAGGCACTGAAACCACATCACCTGCCAATGCAGGTGGATTCTTTACTACTGAGCCACCTGGGAAGCCCTTACACACTCACACACACACACACACACACACACACACACACACGTCATTATCTTTAAATATATCTCTTTTTTCCTACACACCTGAAACTACCGGAATATCGTGAATCAGCTATACTTCAATTGCAAGTAATCTCAAGGCATCAAGGCAGCCAGATCACAGCATTAAACCAAATGGGCCCTTTCTAAGCAGGAGGCCCTGCACAGTTGCAAAAGTTGCACACTGATAAAGCTGGCCTCATTCTGAGACTGCTTTCCATGGTTCCTCAAAAGCTGCAGCTCATTAAGCTAAACTCAAGCATCTATGCATCTATAGTTTGCTAGTTTGCTAACTGGGATAGCCAATAAATAAATAAAATTAACCCATCAACCAAGTACTCAAAACTTCATCCCTGCTGGGGCATAGAACTTCTAAACTGAACAGCTCCTCAACAATAATATTAAAACTGTTTCTTGAGTGAGTCACTGACTATGGCCATTTATCCATTCAATAAACATTCACAGGACTTTCCTGTAAGGTAGGTGATGGGGATGTGAAGCAGACTGGGTCACAGCATCTCGACCCTCAAATGTCTCCTATTTCTAAAGAGACAAACATGCATACAGTAGATTGTCAGAGATGGGTGGCCGAGGGAAGTTCCCCAGAAAAGGAAACAATTGAATTGATCCATGAAGGACATTCAGGAGTTGAAAGGAGCACCAAAGTGGGAAATTGACAAGCACAAATGGCATTTTGGGTGTGTGAACATATGTGAAGTTAAGAAAGATGTAATAGTAACAGAGCACTCAGAGAAGGGTTAAGGGATCAGTATTTCAAAATTCTAAGTTTAGAAGGGCAGGTTTTGAACCTTTTTGGAGCCACTAGGAAATTACCAGGGCTGCTATTAATAATTATAGCTAAAGTAAATAAAAATATGGGCACAAGTTAATGGATGTATCAGCAAAAAGAGAAGAAGGAAGATTGGAAGGAGTGAGCTGGAGTGAGTGTGCAGGCGGGAAGCACTATGTAATATATGGGAAGTTATTCCAAAAGCTCCTCACAGACGATGGACAACATAATTGCACCTGTCAAGGAGGCTTCACAAGGTGAAATGATACCACGTATCCTGAGGCAAAGCTGATAAGCACACCCCACTGAGCTTCAGTATATCCTGCAGAGGCACCAAGCCAAAGCTGGGGTCCTCAGATTCTGCATAAATTACTCAGAGGCAGATAAAAATTCCCTCTGACACTCTAGCACTCCCTTGGTCCTGTCCTGCGTGCTGCTGCGTGTTGGAGCAGGGCTGACCCAGACAGCTCAGAACCCAGTCCCCGGCGTGAGGCATCTACAGATGAGGCAGCATGTGGATGGGGGAGCTCGCAGGAATGAATCACTGAGATCAGTTCTTAGAAATCAGAATTCCCTGCCCGTGGGTGCTGCTGGAACACTTCACTAAGATACTCCTCTCTGAAAGGAATGTGCTGTTTCATTGATAAGGACTGTTTCGACCCCCTGCTTGGGAGATGTTAAAAAGAGTAATAATAATAGCTTGTATGTGTCCAATGCAAAGACTCCTAAACCAGGCAAAATATCCCAGTCAATTCCAGAAAAAAATGCATGCCTAGCCCCATCCCAGACTTTCCCAAACAGACTCTGGAGATGCAGCCCTGCCTGTCTGTTTATTTTTAAAGGCTCCCACGGGGATTCTGATATGGATCCAGAGCTGACAGCCAGTTTGTCTTGCTTTTATGCATTATTTTATCTCTGCTGTTGGATCCTGGATTTGGGACGGGGTGGTCCCTAAGGCCCTCATCAACTGAGGCATCCTATTTTCTTGGGCACATCCTATTTTCTTGGACACATCACACTATTCTCCTGTGTGACTAGCCAAAATGTTTGTTGGGGTTTTTCTATAACATCTTATGGAAAAACCTGAATGGACTTTTTAACCAACCCAATATTATCTCCGATGGAACTGGAGAGGGGAATTTTCAGCCTCGGAGATTCCTACACAAGGCAGCCCAGGCTGTATGTATGAGAAGCCCTGAGGAAGGAATCCACGTATGTTCTAGATATGACATTAGGGAATTTAGCTGGAATGTCACAGTTCTGTCACTGGGAAAGGAAATGGCAGCCCATTCCAGTAGTCTTGCCTGGAAAATCCTGTGACAGAGGATTATATAGCCTGGCAGGCTATAGTCCATGGGGTCACAGAACAGTCGGGCAGGAGGGAAGTGCCTGAGCACGTCTTGCTTCTCCACACTCCAGCAGCTCAGCAGACCTACACTGAGCATGTCCTGAGTGGCTGGGGCCTGGCCCCTGCCGGGCCACAGAGGCAGAGAGGCCGGCACATCAGCCTCCCTGGAGATCACAGTCTGGAGAGAACACAAGGAGCTCATAGCTTGTTTTTCCAGGGAGGAAGAGGAATTCAGAGGGGCGGGGAGACTTGTTTCAGGCTAGAGAGTTAGCAAGGATTGGAACTGGGATATCTAATCTGGTCTCATCCCAAAGCTACTGTGTGATGTCAGTTTTCAAAGTGCCAGGACACGTGACCCAGAGACGACGGGGTGTCACAGCCTGCAAGGTCACCAGATGTCCTGCGGAAGATGTGTTGATGCTGCTGGTGGGTAGAGAGGTCAGGGAGAGATTTACGGGCCAAGAGTCATTTACTCAGGACTACCACTCATCTCACAGATGCTTGAGAGGGGCCACCTCGCCTCTTTGAACCGCACTTTCTCCATCTGCTGGCAGGAACGTCAGCGTCTATTAGAGCTGTAGCAAGATGTCAGGTGTGAGGGTTTGGGGCTCTGCGCACCAAGGCTAAATTATCTGTTTTGATATCGTATGACAGGATAAGGCTTTTGCCCACAAAGTGCTCCTGAGAATGGCTCATGTCTCTGTCTTTAGGGGCAATTATTTAGCTTTTACAAACATTTTAATAGTCTCTCAGCTGCCTTCAAAGATTTAAGACTTCAGAAAATAACAGAGCTTTGGGGAAGGAAAAAAACATATTAAATCACTTGACTTGTATAGCTTAGAGGTAATAATTTCTAAGGTGTTAAGGAAAGACATAGAATATATGATACTTGAGAGCAGGCAGGTTGACATCAGACTTGAATCCTCCTCATAACATCTTTCAGTTCAGTTCAGTTCAGTTCAGTCGCTCAGTCGTGTCCGACTCTTTGCGACCCCATAAATCACAGCACGCCAGGCCTCCCTGTCCATCACCAACTCCCGGAGTTCACTCAGACTCGCGTCCATCAAGTCAGTGATGCCATCCAGCCATCTCATCCTCGGTCATCCCCTTTTCTTCCTGCCCCCAATCCCTCCCAGCATCAGAGTCTTTGCCAATGAGTCAACTCTTTGCATGAAGTGGCCAAAGTACTGGAGTTTCAGCTTTAGCATCATTCCTTCCAAAGAAACCCCAGGGCTGATCTCCTTCAGAATGGACTGGTTGGATCTCCTTGAAGTCTAAGGGACTCTCAAGAGTCTTTTCCAACACCACAGTTCAAAAGCATCAATTCTTCGGCGCTCAGCCTTCTTCATAGTCCAACTCTCACATCCATACACAACCACAGGAAAAACCATAGCCTTGACTAGACGGACCTTATTCGGCAAAGTAATGTCTCTGCTTTTGAATATGCTGTCTAGGTTGGTCATAACTTTTCTTCCAAGGAGTAAGCGTCTTTTAATTTCATGGCTGTAGTCACCATCTGCAGTGATTTTGGAGCCCAAAGAAATAAAGTCTGACACTATTTCCACTGTTTCCCCATCTATAGGAACATGTATATTTATATGGATATATGTATAACTGAGAGGCTTCCCAGATGGCTCAGGGATAAGGAATCTACCTGCCAACAAGGAACATGGGTTTGATCCTTGGGTCGGGAAAATCCTCTGGAGAAGGAGATGGCAACCCACTCCAGTATTCTTGCCTGGAGAATGCCATGGACAGAGGAGCCTGGTGGGCTACAGTCCATGAGGCCACACAATTGAATGACTCAATACATATGTATAACTGAACCACTTTGCTGCATACCTGAAATTAATACAACATTGTCAATCAACTATATATCAAAAAAAGTTTTAAATAAAAATAAAATTCTCACTTCTGTCAGAAAAACTCATGATTGTATTAAAAGCTATTAAAATGACATGAATGGACGTGAGTCTGAGTGAACTCCGGGAGTTGGTGATGGACAGGGAGGCCTGGCGTGCTGTGATTCATGGGGTCGCAAAGAGTAGGACATGACTGAGTGACTGAACTGAACTGAACTTGCCACTAAAGAAGTCTCTTTACCTTTGAGCCCCAGCTTCCTTCTCAGAGAAAGAAGGGTTTAAGTGAATTTAGCCTTCCATGCATAGCACCCCAAGATTTGCAGAGGCTCTGACTCCCACGGGGACTGGGCCAGGTGCCCCATGGGGAGGTGCGGATCCGTGAGAATGCCGCAAAGAGCAGCCAGCAGCTGTTACGTCATCCTTCCCACGGTCTGCATCACTGCGGCTGTCTGGCTAAGCCCCTCTGTTTGGAGGGAGGCCCTGTGCCTCACCAGCCCGCATCATGCGGGGGCCCACGTTCCTTCAGGGTGAAGCCCTTGGGAGAGAACAGCCATGGGAGAATTCTTAGGACCATGTGGGGAGAATTCTTAGGACCATGTGGGGAGAATTCTTAGGACTATGTGGGGAGAGTTCCAAAGGCCCATGAACTCACACTCGTCTGTTAGTTCTCTACTGCTCCATGCCAAACAAGCCCAGAACTTACCGGCATAAACAATAAATGTCTAGTATCCTATGGTTTCCACGGGGCAGGAATAGCTTAGCTGGCTGGCTGTGGCTCAAGGCTTCTCACGAGGCCTGAGTCAAGCTGCTGGGCTGGGCTGTGGTTTATCTGAAGGCCCCAGAGGAGGCCGCATTCTCTCAAGCTCACTCGTGCAGTTGCTGGCAGGCCTCAGGCCCTTGAGCTGTAGGCCTCGCACAGGACTGCCTTCCCTGCCTCCCCAGGGGAGTGATCCAAGCCAGAGTCAGAGGGCCTGCTCTGCCCTGAACTGTGTCCTTCTCAGATAGACCCGGGACCTGGGGCTCCTGGCTGAAATGCTGCAAAGCTTGTACCTGGACACACCTCTGTCTGAGTTAACAATACAAAGAAATTATACGCAACAAAAAATAACTGTGTGCACGTGTAATTGGGGCAAATTCTGGACCAAAAATATTCAAAAAGACAAAAATCAAACAAGAACAACCTGATTGCCATTTCAGAGAAGCTGGGAGCAGGTGTGTAAGAGGGTGCTGTGCCTACTCCCTGCACTCAGCACCATAAAGGGGTGGGCAAGCTACACAAGCCACCCATCTGGCCCAACCGCTGGACACACCCCTTCCCTCGCTCCATGTAATGCACCAGTCCCCAACCATTTTGGCCCCAGGGACGGGCTTCATGGAAGCCAACTTCCCATGGATGGGGTGGGGGATGGTTCAAATGGGGTCATGTTAGCAATGGGAGTGATGGGGAGCAACAGATGAAGCTTCAGCCAGCTCACCTGCTGCTCACCTTCTGCTGTGACCCCATTCTAACAGGCCACAGACTGGTACCCATCCTCAGTCTGGGGGTTGAGGACCCCAATATAAGGAGAAGTGATGCTCACCCCTCCTGGGGAAGCAAGCAGGGGAGGATACTGCTTGTTTTTGTTCCCTCTTGCAGCCAGCACAGGAGCCCCAGTAAAATTTTGCCTGAATTTCTTGTTTGGCCTCCAGTCATCTTCCTCCAGGGAGAGCCAAGAATCCTAGTTGGTATCACCCCAACCCATAAATCCATATGTTGAAGAGTTAACCCCCTATGTGACTGTATTTAGAGCTAGGGCTCTTCAGGCATTAAGGTTAAAGAGGTCAAAGGGTAGGGTCCTAACCCAAGAAATTGGTGGTCTAGAAGAAGAGGGGGACAAAGAGCGCTCTTTTCCTCCTTGCACACACCAAGGAAAGGTCATGTGAGCGCCCAGTGGAAAGGCGGCCACCTGCAAGCCAGGAACTGACTGCGCTGGCACCCTGAGCTGACGTCCAGCCTCCAGAACCAAGAAAGTGAATTTCTGCTGGGTAAGCCACTCAATCTATGGTATTTCATTATGGCAGCCCGAGCAGACTGAAACAGAGAGCATGACCAAGAGGGAAGGAACAGTCTTTCTGTAACCTGATCTCAGCAGGGATACTAGCCATCACTTCTACCATATGCTATTCATCAGATGTGAGCCAGGAGACTTTCCTGCTGGTCCAGTGGTTAAGACTCTGTGCTTCCAATGCAGGGGATGTGGACTCAGTCTCTAGCTGGGGAACTAAAATCCTGCATGTTGAATGGCTTGGCTAAAAAAAAATTATTTAAAAAGATTTAAATAATATTTGAAAAAAGGTGAGTCTGGATTCAGTTTAAGTCCATTCAACTTTCAAAGAGAGACATGGGACTACTAAGAGGTGAGGGGTCATAGAGGGTCATCCTTAGAAGCTGCCTGCAACACTGGGAATAATTTACATCTTTACTTTGATTAACCTCTAACTGGACTTAGCATTAGCATCACATTCAATTGTAAATGCAGGCAACCAATCACTACAGGATGAGAAGCACCTGTGATCTGGTAACCAATCACTGCTATTTTCATGTTGCTTTACAGTTGTGGCATATATCCCTGTTTACCACCACTCCAAAATATCGAAATTATGAGATCTACCATGTTAGATCGTATTTAATCTACTAAAGCAGACTTTCATTTTACTATGCACTATGTGAGAGTTGGACTCTGAAGAAGGCTGAGCGCCGAAGAATTGATGCTTTTGAACTGCGGTGTTGGAGAAGACTCTTGAGAGTCCCTTGGACTGCAAGGAGATCCAACCAGTCCATTCTGAAGGAGATCAACCCTGGGATTTCTTTGGAAGGAATGATGCTGAAGCGAAGCTCCAGTACTTTGGCCACCTCATACGAAGAGCTGACT
Source organism: Aepyceros melampus (assembly GCA_006408695.1). Classification (NCBI taxonomy): domain Eukaryota; kingdom Metazoa; phylum Chordata; class Mammalia; order Artiodactyla; family Bovidae; genus Aepyceros; species Aepyceros melampus. Next base: position 149,594 of record SJXQ01010640.1, read on the forward strand.
CACTGGAAAAGACTCTGATGCTGGGAGGGATTGGAGGCAGGAGGAGAAGGGGACGACAGAGGATGAGATGGCTGGATGGCATCACTGACTCGATGCACATGAGTCTGAGTGAAGTCTGGGAGTTGGTGATGGACAGAGAGGTCTGGCGTGCTGCGATTCATGGGGTCACAAAGAGTCGGACACAACTGAGCGACTGAAATGAACTGAACTGAACTGAAGACCACAAAATACCTGGATGCACCATTTCATTTCTGACCTTTTGCATTTTACTTTATGAAGTGTAAAACATTATTCTGAGAAACAATCTGTAGGTGTCACCAAACTGTCAAAGTATTGGTGGCACAAAAAGTTTGGGAATCCTTAAGCAAGTGGCTCTGCAAGTATGGTCCTGGGAACAGCAGCATTAATTTGCCCTGGGAATTACTCTGACACACAGATGATCAAACCTCCTCCCAGACCTGACCAGAAACGCTGGGGGCAGGGCTAGTAATCCCCAGGGTTAACAGGCCCTCTAGATGACTGGTGCATACTGCAGGCTGAGACCCACTGGTCTAGAGTCCTTCATTCAGAGTATGCATTTCTAATAAGCTCCCTGATGAAATTAGTCTGGGGACTACTTTTTGAGAGCAGTGCTCTTGACTAAAATATAAGCCATCTTGACCATTAGCTGGATATCTGTTAACCAAGTCTCCTTTGGTGCCACTAACTAGTCTATTGTTCATGACAAGTTAACCCTTCAGAGTTTATTCATGTTAACTAGAACAATAACAAAAAATATCTGCCAACTTTCAGACATTGCTGTGAGAACTGGAAATAATGTATCTGCAGTAGCTGGCACAGTGCCTGGAATGTAATAGAAGCTCAAAAAGCAAATGTCATTAGTCACATTATGTTTATTACCATTTAAAATTCTTACCAGACCCGTTTTGCCTAGCAGGGTTTAACAGTAGGAGAGAAGAGGTATGTGAGCAGTTCCACATAGGAAAATCTCGAGATGCTGCTGGAGACCCGGCTGCAAAGAGGGCTGGGTTGGCAAAGCAAGCATTATTCCTGTGCTCCTAACATTATAGAAGAGCAAACAGTCTGAGGGAGACCAGTGACTGGCCCAAGGCACACGCCTGCATAGTGCAGGATACTAATCATCCAAGGCTTCCCCCAGCTACGTGGCCTCTTGACCTCTGGTTATGAGATGTGTCCCTTAAGGACGCTGGGGGGATATGCAGGGTCCAGAGGAGCCTGCTGGCTTGGCTGGGGTATGATGTTAACAAGATGTCTCCTTGGGAAGTCCTAAAACAGAAAAATGAGGGTCCACCTGCACACCTCCATTGTGGGGTACATGGGCATACCTAATCTCCTTCACAGACTCCACACCCTGGCCCTTCTCTCCCGTGTGGGTGAAAAAGAGGTGCTTCAGAGTTTACCTGTTTGGTCAGGTGTAACATTTTTCTTTTGCTTTTGGGGTAGGCCTGGTGCAAAGGTAAGCTAAGCCCTTCCAAGAGTACACGCTGAGTGAATACTTGTTTTCCTCCATGAGACTAAAAGGTGGTGATGAAAGAGTTCACATCAAACCCCATTACGGGGACCTCCATGAGACCAGAAAAGCGATGAGGGAATACTGAAGATCTAACTTCATCCCAGGGACTGAAACTTTGGCCACCACATGGAAGGTAAGGGAGAGCTCCACATGGAGACAAATGTTCCTGACTCTGCACTGGGTGGCATGCACGACCGTCCCTCAGATGTCGTCCCAGGATAGGAGACAGCCAGCCTGGAGCACTGGACTGACGTGCGCTTCCACCAGCCTCCCAGCACTTCGCGGGGCCCTTCACTCGTCTCTTAGCTGTTCCTCCTGAGTCTGCTCATGGTTCTAACGAGTGAGGGACACACGGCGAGGACATGTGAGAAGAAGCAAGAGATGGTGGGGGAGATTCATTTAAAGCAGCCCGGTGAGGAAGCCCTCTCTTTAATAGCTCTCAGCAGTTACTTTTGTGAACATTCCTCTCGGTAAACAAGTTCCTGCTCCTTCATGGAGCACAGCATACTCAGATCTAATGATGCCCTCAGACACTGGGCCAGCCTTTTTGTCTGACAAGATCTGTGCTCTGGAAAACCAAGTTCATTCCCGCTTTTGCCCCATGAGAGCCCATGTGGGGTCAGGATGCCATCTGTCTCTCTCCCTCATGAAATATGCAGAAAATGAATCCCCAGCAAGAACTGCGAGCTTACATCACTACAGTGAATGGCAGTGCAAAATTAAGGACGCTGAGGGCTGCTGGAAAACAAACTCTTGCGTAAAAATGGAAAAGTTCTGTCAAGAGATAACGTTTTCTCTGTTTCCTTCCTGTTCTCTGCTAATAAGAGGATCTATTGATGTTAGAGGGAAAGGCATCATTCTGGAACACTCTGAGAGAGAACTTCTATCTTTTCTATTCATGAAATTCACTCTACTGGTTGGGTCTGTAACCCAGTACCTACAGAGCCCTCAGTGGGGGAGGGCCTTTTCTTCCCCATTTTTCAGTGACTCCCTCGCAGGTTGCCTTCAGCCCCTGAAACTAACTCCCTGTGCTCGCCTCCTGGCTGCCGCCATGTTAGTCTCTTTAGCTGACAGACCCTCTTACCACACGGAGATGTGCGCCTCCCAACTGGGTTTTCCTCAGCCTCTCCCTCTTAGTTTCTTTTTCTTCCTTTGAAAGTCAGTCTTGTTTCTTTCTGCTTCTCTCCTTCCTTTCATGTCAAGGATTAAGTGGTTGTGGGCTCTCCTTGTGGCTGAGGCTCACCCTCCCTAACCACATGAGGAACGCCATCTTTGCCCACTTCTTTGAAATGTGATAGGGCAGTTTCTCTTTCTTGCTTTCATTACTGTAGCAGAGACATGCGTGCTCACCAAATACCCTGGGGCCTCCCCTATACCTCCCAGCATCACCTGACTAGTTCCAGTCGATGGACAGTGACAAAGTGACGTGGGTCTCTCCCAGGCTGAGGCGGCAAAGAGCTGACATGCCTTTTTCATCCTTCTCTTCTTTTGTGCAGTGACCTTGTGAAGCAAAGGTCACGAAGGTGGTATTGACCCAATGGAGGGACCAGATTTCCACATTGCTGAATGGACTTGCACTGACCTGCTCCCCACAGGAGTAAGAATTAAACTTTTGCTGCACTAAGGCACTGAGATTTTTTGAAAAGTTACCTCAGTCTAGTCAAGGCTATCTTAGCTAATACAATCCTCTTTTGCTACTAGGTCTTTCCCCTCTTATTGCCCCAACATCAAGCCCCAACTCTTAAAACCTGACTGGAATGCAAATACCATTTTGTGAATACTTTCTGAGTTGTCCCACTTGGAAATTCACTGCTCATGTTTTCATGTTTCCACAGAGACCTGAGCTAGCATTTTACATGTGTCTGACTAATCCTTTAAAAATCCCTACTTTTACAGATGAAGTGACTCCGTTATAACATTGATCCCATTTTCTTTGAATGTTCATTTGTGCTTGTCTCTGAATGTTCATTTGTGTCTATTTCCCGTAATGACTGGAAGCCCCTTGACGGCAAAGCCTCCCTACTCTGTCATGATTAGCAAACTTATCTTCACTCCTGAAGGACTGTAATTTAATTCCCGATGTGTCTCCAATTTTTTAATTTTTTTTACACAAGGTCCTTCTTCAGGCCACGTAGGCTACCTCTGTCCACCTTGTACTGGAATTTGAGTTCTCGCCTGGCCAGTCCATTGTGCCTTCAGTCCAGTCAGTTGCCAAAATTGGCAGATTTCACATGTAAAATTTCTCTCTCATCTACTTCTTCCTTTTAAATCCCAAGCTACCACTTGAATTTTGGTCTTTGTGGTCTTTCTCGATAATCTCCTAGGAGCTTTTTTCACATCCACGTTAGAGGCTTCCATCAGATCAGCAGTTCCCAAACCCAGAACTGATGAACTTCTTTTGTCCTATGGGTGCAGTGGTTCTTTTCCATCTTTTTTGTCCACCTTGTACTGGAATTTGAGTTCTCGCCTGGCCAGTCCATTGTGCCTTCAGTCCAGTCAGTTGCCAAAATTGGCAGATTTCACATGTAAAATTTCTCTCTCATCTACTTCTTCCTTTTAAATCCCAAGCTACCACTTGAATTTTGGTCTTTGTGGTCTTTCTCGATAATCTCCTAGAAGCTTTTTTCACATCCACGTTAGAGGCTTCCATCAGATCAGCAGTTCCCAAACCCAGAACTGATGAACTTCTTTTGTCCTATGGGTGCAGTGGTTCTTTTCCATCTTTTGGTTTAAGCACAATTCCTGGCTTTTGTGAACCCCCACAACTGGGCCCAGATGCCTTTTCTCATCTCACTGTCCAGCTTTCTGTCCTGACCATGTGATGCTCTCCCAACTATTTAGTTGAGTCTAAAGAGATGCAAAGAGTTGACTCATTGGAAAAGACTCTGATGCTGGGAGGGATTGGGGGCAGGAGGAAAAGGGAACGACAGAGGATGGGATGGCTGGATGGCATCACCGACTTGATGGACGTGAGTTTGAGTGAACTCTGGGAGTTGGTAATGGACAGGGAGGCCTGGCGTGCTGCGATTCATGGGGTCACAAAGAGTCAGACATGACTGAGCAACTGAACTGAATTGAACTGAAAGAGATGGGAATACCAGACCACCTTACCTGGCCCCTGAGAAGCCTGTATGCAGGACAAGAATCAACAGTTAGAACTGGACATGGAAAAACAGAGTGGTTCGAAATTGGGAAAGGAATACATCAAAGCTGTATATTGTCACACTGCTTATTTAAGTTATATGCAGAGTACATAATGTGAAATGTCAGGCTGGATGAAGCTCAAGGTAGAATCAAGATTGCCGGGAGAAATATCAATAACCTCAGATATATAGATGAAACCACCCTAATGGCAGAGACGAAGAGGAACTAAAGAGTTTCTTGATGAAGGTGAAAGAGGAGAATGTAAAAGCTCCCTTAGAACTCAACATTCAAAAAAACTAAGATCATGGCATCCAGTCTCATCACTTCTTGGCAAATAGATGGGGAAACAATGGAAACAGTGACAGACTTTATTTTCTTGGGTTCCAAAAACATTGTGAACGGTGACTGCAGCCATGAAAGATGTTTGCTCCTTGGAAGAAAAGTTATGACAAACCTAGACTATTTTAATACTGAAAAGCAGAGACATCTTTGCAGACAAAGGCCCATATAGTCAAACAAAGGTTTTCTTTCAGTAGTCATGTATGGATATGTGAGCTGGACATAAAGAAGGTTGAGCACTGAAGAATTGATGGTTTTGAATTGAGGTGATATAGAAAATTCTTAAGAGCCCTGTGGACAGCAAGGAGATCAAACCAGTCAATTCGAAAGGAAATCACCCCTGAATACTCATTGGAGAAACAGATGCTGAACCTAAAACTCAATACTTTGGCCACCTGATATAAAGAGTCAACTCACTGGAAAAGACCCTGATGCTGGGTAAGACTGAGGGCAGGAGGAGAAGGGGCAACAGAGGATGAGATGGTTGGTTGGCATTACAGACTCAATGGACATGAGTTTAAGCAAACTCAGGGAGACTGTGAAGACAGGGGAGCCTGGAATGCTACAGTCCATGGAGTCACAAAGAGTCAGACACAACTGAGCAACTCAACAAAAACAGCACGTTCCCAGCTTTGCAAATTTATCTTCCTGGTTCCTGTCTTCCTGAAGGCCTTCCTCCCTCTACCTATTGAGTCTCATTCACTCTGGATTCTGGAAGTTCTTCCTTTTATGCCAGGTGTGTGTGTTCCAGGTTTATGCCCTTCACTACTGCACAGGCCCTGGGCCTGTCACTGCGTATTCCTCGTATAGCTCCTTCTGTAATAGCTGCTATGTACTTACTCATTAAATATCAGCTATATTGAGTGGAAAATAACTTTAATGTGTGTTACAAGCTTCCAAGTTTCTCCAAAATCCCTGAAAACAGGTCTAAACTCTGTAGGAAATATTTTACAGGAGAGGAGTGAACATGTTCATTAGAACATTTCCTTGCTTTATGTCCCTGATGCATAAGAGGAAAAATATATCCTCTTAAATCTCAAACATCTGGACATTGGCCTTTCAATAAATCATGGACTCTGACACATTTTCCAGTGCAAGTTTACATTTGATTTTCATGTCACTTTGCCTAAAATGGTCACAGATTTTAGCTCTGATTTTTATCACTGCATATTTCCTTTGTTAGTTTAAAAAATCCTTAATACTGAGAACCTGGACACTTAACCTTGCCTTAAGAGGTAGAGTAAATAGCAAAATATGAACCCCAAAGAGGTGGTGCAACAAAAAGTCTCCTAATGTTTACCGAAAGGATTAAATTTTTATAAATATTAGGTCACAAAGTCACATCATTTGTTCATGGGATGGAGGATGTTTCCATTTTACAGGAAAATGAAGAATTTAATGCTAAAATCTAGATAGTTGCCATGCTATTGCTTAGAACTCATAAAATCAGTGCTAAAGTAGTCTTGTCTTCCTGTTTGTTTTTTTTTTTCCTGATCTGGGCAGTTACTCTAGCGCTAGCATTGGTTCATTACAAATAATGAATTTGGCATAGCAAAAAGTTGTTTGGCTAAAAATAATGATATAGACACATACATATATATATATACACACACATACATGCTAATTAGAAAACCAGGATATGAAAGGTTAGCAAGAGATTGTAGGAATTTTGAATTTATGAAGTAATGGAATCAGACTTCAGGTTAATATATCTTTGTCTTTTTCCTGCAGTTTATAGTGGCTTAGTATAGCTGTAGCCAAACACTGATGAAATCGTTTGTAACTTTAGGTAAAGGAATATGCTTGACAAAAGAAGTTTCATGAACCAAATGGCCCTGTCATTTATACAAATGGAGACAATGTTCTTCACTAGGATCAAAAACCAATTAGACAACTTGGATGGATCTCAAGGGAATGATGCTGAGTGAAAAAGGACATTTGGACAAGGTTACAAGCTGCACTATTTCATTTAAATAACATTTTTGAAATAACTAAATTATAGATATGGACATTAGTGGTTGCCAGGGATTAGAGACTGGGAAGGAAGTGTGGGGAGAAGGTGGGTGTTGTTATGAAGGGGCTGCGAGTAGATGAATGGGGTGGTGGTTACATGAAGTTACACAGGTGATAAAACTGCACAGAGCTACATGCACACACTCACACACACACACACAGACACCTGTGTCAAACTCCAAGTGTACTACAGTTATGCAAGATGGTATCGCTGGGAGAAAAGATTGTGTGAAAGGTTAATGCCATTTCTTGTACATTTTTTTGGCAAATTCCTGTGAACTTATGGTTATTTCAAAGTTAAAAGTTGTTAAACATCAGAATTTCCTTGTCACTTTAGAGAAGGGGCCTATGCAGACCAGGCGGAAACCTAAGTGAGATGGCTGGGAAGGTGAAAACTGGCTGACGGCAGCTTCCAACCATGGTGGGACTGTGTGCCTGGAACTGCTGAGTCTTCTGAGTACTGTTTTTAGAAAATGCCAGAAATTGAAAATTCAAATAAATATCTCTTGACTTTTATTGGCAATTAATCCATACTGTTTGGAACACTCTATATAAGCCAGACTAAAGACACTTTTGAACCGTGGTGTTGGAGAAGACTCTTGAGAGTCCCTTGGACTTCAAGGACATCTAACCAGTCCATTCTGAAGGAGATCAGCCCTGGGATTTCTTTGGAGGGAATGATGCTAAAGCTGAAACTCCAGTACTTTGGCCACCTCATGTGACGACTTGACTCATTGGAGACTCTGCTGGGAGGGATTGGGGGCAGGAGGAGAAGGGGACGACAGAGGATGAGATGGCTGGATGGCATCACCGACTGAATGGACGTGAGTTTGAGTGAACTCCGGGAGTTGGTGATGGACAGGGAGGCCTGGCATGCTGCAATTCATGGGGTCGCAAAGAGTTGGATACGACTGAGTGACTGGATTCAGTAGGGTTGGATTCAGTCTTAATGATTCAGGAGCAAACTCAGCTTTAGGCCAGAGGTTAGGTTTGGCCTCCAGATGATTCACCCAGCCCTGCCTACCCCAAACTGCTCATCTCAATGTGTGGTTCACGCTTCTCTGTGCTGACTTACAGCAGACTGAGAAGTGGGGATCAGGCCACTGATGAAAACGGCATAGGCACCCCCCAGTCACTGATACTTGGGACTCTGGAGAATATGGGTTTACTATGGTTCTCCCTGCAGGCTCTGAGCAAGACCTCCACCCCCACCTCCTGAGCACGGTGCCTAGAAACAGCAGGTGCTCAGTTTGCCTTTTTAGAGGAGCTCATTTGTTCCTCCCCAGCTGTCTTAGGTGTTATTTTTAAAGCTAAATGACATGTATAAAAACTGAGAATATGACCTAGAATCTGGTATCCTGTGCTATAGTTTTCTGACCTGATGAACACACAGTACGAACAGCACCCATAACCTCCATGTTGGTCTGAGACCATGAATGTGAGCCTTCTGCTGATTGGTACAAAGAGCGGAGAGAGGTGCTGATAGGTTATTATGGGTCTAGTGTTTGAAAGGCTTCATCATCTCTGCCCTTGCTAATGCACAGAGTCCAGTCAACCCTTCTTCCCCAACTGCCAACCCGGACAGCTGACTCGGCAGAATTGAGCAACACAAAGCTAGCTGCCTGCCCTCTATGGCAATCACATCTGTCAGTGGATAACCTCCTGCCTCCTGCCTGAAGCATAACATACTGATCAGACTCTCTCCGTGTTCATTCTCTAGTAGACAGAGCACACCCAATTCCTTTAGGAAGGAGGTGAATAGAAAAATTCCAATGTTCTAAATTGAACTTTTAATTTAAAAAACTTTCAATCTTAAAATTTCACCTCTGGTCCAATTATACATTCTCAAAGTTCAATTATTAATGATTCATCCGTACAATTTCTGTCCTCTTTTCTCCAAAAGCTTGCTATCAAGAGTCTAGGGAATGTTTTCTAATCCTCCTTTAAAAAGGAGTATTTGTAAATAATTCATGATTATAGGTCAATAAAAGAGTCTTTTCCAGAATTCCCTGGTGGTCCAGGGTTTTGGACTTCATGCTTTCACTGCTAAGGGCCTGGGTTCAATCCCTGTCAGAGAACTAAGATTCCATAAGCTGCATAGAGCAGCTGAAAAAAAAAAAAGTCTTTTCCTATTTATTATGTTTTTTACCAAGCTTTACAATATGCAGATTTTTAAAGGGTTGGTTCTCGCCTCGAAAATTATGCTAATAAGGTAAGAACAATAATTCATAGTATAGTCACTAATTTCTCTAAGGGGAAATATGCAGAGACCTTGGGCTTTGCGTTTGTTTTCAACTAATTATCATATATTTACTTTTCCATTAGTCCAATAATTTTTCTTTCAATTCAGAATTAAGCAACAAGACACTGAATTATATAAAGGCCTGTTTATCATAACAGACACACCCCATCATTCCCCAGTCCTCTGATTTACAGCTCTTAACATGCACAAGCCAAGAGTCTGTCTATATGCCCTTTTGTATTTAGATTCCATCATGCAGTCACCTCAATAACTTATGCATTCTCAGAAAGGCTACCTAGCAATTAACTCCAGTCTTTTCTAACTCACCATCTCATTATGCAGAGTGGATCTGAACACAAACTTTATTAGCAACTTTCAATTCTAATTCCTTATTCCCCCCTGCCACTCCCACCCCTCCAAGTAATGTCAGTTCATGTGACCAAAATACTCTGGAAAATGGCAGTTAGAAAAAACCCACATTGGGCTGGCAGCACATTTAGTAATTGGTCTTTTCACTATGGGGCACCACCATAAATCGAGACTGTCATATTTCAGCTAAAGCATGGGTTGCGATTCTTTATAGAAATAGAAATGAATTCTCCCCACCACACAACATTGAACTATGTTCAAGAGGAATGAGCAAGTAGGAAAGCTATGGTTTTTATTCTAAAGGTTAAAAGAAACCCCGCAAACTCAAAACCCTTTGTTAAAAGTTAAAGGAATTTACAGTATCGCTTCTTTAAACCCTACAAAAAGCTAGGAAGATGTCTTGCAGATTTCTTTCACGTGTGTGAAGTACATCAGCCAAAGAGCCGAAATGTGGTTTAGTGTACTTGTCCTGACGGGAAGGAGCCCAGGTGGGCTGATGGAGCTAGAGGACAGGCAGCACCTGAATGTGTGAAACACGCAGACAGGGAGGCCCCCCACAGCGGCGGCTGACTTACCAACATCCGGATCCACCGCTTGAACCTGGTCAACAGAGCCTTGGTGGCCGTGTTCTCATAGACACAGGCGTTATAGTGGTCGGATGAAAACACCGGGGGGTTATCGTTCACGTCCTCCAGGGTCAGACGGACGTCGGATTGGCAGAATCGGCCACCCCCGTCGGTGGCCCTGGCAATGAGGCTGTAGGCAGGGACCTTCTCTCGGTCCAACGGAGCCAAAGTTTTTAACTCACCTGTGAAAATAAATGGCCTGGCTTTTCAAAACTGTCTTTCTTCAAAGAGCAGAGAATCAATTACATACAGAACCGGAGTGTAGGAAGGACTGCTGATATTTGGCTCAAGAGCTTCATACTTTGAAAAATAGAGCAAGTTCAAATTTTTTAAGCATCAGGGAAAAATTTATGGGATTCTGGATACAACAGGAAGCCAACAGCATGACCTTCAAAGGAATTAATTCCACTGTGAAGTCTCTTGTGTCAGGGATTCCTCCTTTTGGCAGGATGGAGAAGCTCCACACCTCTTTAAACCTCTCAAGAACTGCTCAGTTCTCTGATGGTCAATCAGGTCAATGGTTTTTAGACCCAGAAGGGTTAGTCTCTCTGCTTCCAGACACTTAATCTTTTTTTACCCTATCTTCTAGAGGAAAACACAGTCCAAACAGGCTGGCTCCAGCAGAAAGAGGTTACAAAGGAGTCCTATTGTGCCAGGAAAATCCCACTTGCTGGGAGAGTGGAGGGCCAGCAGTTGTTGGGGGGAGGTCCCAGTGGGGGATAACTGAGGAGTCCAGAGCAGACATGCAGGAAAGGGATTTCATGACCATGGAGGGATTATTACTTGTACTGGTCCTGGGTGTCAGTCCCTGTGGGGATTTCATTGCTACTTAAATTTCAATGGATAACGGGAATGAGCACAATGACAGACCTGAATAAATGCTGTTTGGTGAAAAGTCAGAATCATGAAATATTATTATGTACTGTTAGTAAAATCCGCAGATATCACAGGGAGCAAGTCATCAGTACTTACAAAGCTGTTCTTCTTACAGCTTCCGAAGGCAGGCAGTTCTCAAATACAGGCTGGATCATTTCCCCCTCCTCAAAAACATCCAGGGGGTTTTCAGTTGGGCATTCAGGACCCTCCAAGATCCGACCTAGAGTTATTTCTCCCACCACTTTTCTGGCGAATCCAGTGACAGTGCTGTACACGGCATTTCCTGGAGGCGCTGTGCTCTCTGGCCACGCTGCGCCCATGGCCGGCAGTGACCCGCTTTAGCCCCTAGAATCCTGGCTCAGTTTAAATGCCGGTTCTTCTTTACAAGCTTCCTTTTCCCTCTCATCAGAACATTAGCTGCTTTTTCTTCTGTGCTCAGATATAACTCTCTTGATATCTCTCACAGGCATTCATGTCATTCTTTCATAACTATTCTTATTTCTGTTATTATTATTACTGACTTACTGCTCTGTCTTCTCCACTGGGTTACAGTATTGCTCAGAGATGCTTTGAGGTGTTCATGTCAGAGTCTATCACAAATATTCCATAAAGTGCTTTTAGGTCTAGTAGTTAATAAATGCTAGCTATTCAATGGAGAAGGCAATGGCACCCCACTCCAGTACTCTTGCCTGGAAAATCCCATGGACGGAGGAGCCTGGTGGGCTGCAGTCCATGGGGTCGCTAAGAGTCAGACACGACTGAGTGACTTCACTTTCACTTTTCATTTTCATGCATTGGAGAAGGAAATGGCAATTCATGTCATTCTTTCATAACTATTCTTATTTCTGTTATTATTATTACTGACTTACTGCTCTGTCTTCTCCACTGGGTTACAGTATTGCTCAGAGATGCTTTGAGGTGTTCATGTCAGAGTCTATCACAAATATTCTATAAAGTGCTTTTAGGTCTAGTAGTTAATAAATGCTAGCTATTCAATGGAGAAGGCAATGGCACCCCACTCCAGTACTCTTGCCTGGAAAATCCCATGGACGGAGGAGCCTGGTGGGCTGCAGTCCATGGGGTCGCTAAGAGTCAGACACGACTGAGTGACTTCACTTTCACTTTTCATTTTCATGCATTGGAGAAGGAAATGGCAACCCACTCCAGTACTCTTGCCTGGAGAATCCCAGGGATGGAGAAGCCTGATAGGCTGCCGTCTATGGGGTCACACAGAGTCGGACACAACTGAAGTGACTTAGCAGCAGCAGCAGCAGCAGCAGCAGCTATTCAACGAAAAAGTGCCAGGCCTCTATATCCAAGTAGTATAGTGTGATGCAACTAAGCCCTTCCCAGTAAGATATAGCTGACATGGGAGTAGGTTACTGAGAAGCCAGTACCTTCTGGAAACTCAGTAGTTAGTGATATTCACTGCAACCAATACAATGCTGGAAATATGCAAATTTTTTAATCATTACACTTCAATTAAGAATTGTCACTGGATGGGCCAATCCAGTACACAGCACTGTAATAATTTACCTCCATAGAAAATGTTTTTTCCTTAAGCTTTGGCCTTCAGTGTGGGCATCTGCTTTCAGTGTACATAACCTTTCACCTTATGAGCTTTACCTTAACATGGAAGCAAATCTGAGGTCTCACAACTAAGCAGAAATGATGAATAAAGACCAGACAAGTGTGTTAATAGGCATAGGAACCAAAAAAGGTTTCAACAAGGTGAAACTCTCCTTACGGTGCTCTGCTGTCTGGTTTGCATGGAAACCTGCACTTATAATTCTATATATACACCTAATAGGGCAGCTGCTTTAACTCATGGATATGAGAAAGAGGAGACACAAACAGACACATCTGATTCCCTGGTGCTACTACATGTAGGTAAAGTCAGGGCAAGTTTATAAGTCAAATGAGGTTTGTGTCTTCCAGACACAATGTGCCACTAGTATTTCTTAGGAGTCCAAGATAACAGAGTGTCATATTAAGGCTCTTAGATACCAACTACCCCCTACTGATAAGACCATGTGAAAATTAACTTCTCTTGTGGATTAACAATGTCATTTCAGTGAATAAATTTTGCCTTACCACTTTCTGGATCTAGAAAAAATTCATTGTTTCCAGGTCCATAGAGTGAGTATCGTATATCTCCATTGGGTCCAATGTCAGCATCCTTGGCACTGACCTTCAGGATGATTTTGTTTGATGGAATGTCTTCAGGAAGTGACGCTGTATATGCAACCTGGGTAAAGGCAAAATCATTAGTATGTGTGGGGCGATTGCCATATTAGCCTTATAAATGATTTCTTTAAAAAGGCACTCGCATAATTCATCTTCAGTTATGTTTTTCCTTTACTGCAGAATCATCTTACACCATCAGATGAAACATAAAATATCTCTTGCCCTGCCCCTCCCATGCTCATTCATTCAACAAATGCTAATTGAGCTGCTACTATGGGCGAGGTACTATTGAGATGCTAGGGGTACAGTGCAAAAGAAAACAGACAAAAATCCTTGCTCCTGTGGAACTGTGATGCACATCAGATAATGATCACATCAGAGAGTGATCAAGCACCAGGGAGTGCTTGGGACCCTTCAACTTTAAAGAGCCACTACTAACATCTGGCATTAGTAGGATTTGCAAAATTTTCTAAGCTAAAGAACACCAATATTGTCTCGCAGTCCACATGTAAGGAAAAGGTACATGAAGGGTGATTTAATTTTGGTAAGAAAGAATATAAAGTCAATAATTGACACCTTGCATTGGCTCTCATGCTTTGAACTATGGGAGCAATGACACTTCATGAGAAGCCTGGAGACCCTGCTTCATTACCAACATTGCTGCCAGCCAGCTGTATAAACTTACAGAACAAAAGTAATTCATGCTTTTGAGTGGCCCATTTTTCTTTTATGAAATCAGTAGTTTAGATATGAAAAAATCACCATATGCTTTATGATTCCTTAGAAAGCCTTTTATTTCAAGAGTCTCAATTTTATTTTTTGTTCGTATTTTTTAATGGGCAGAATTAGGTACTAATGGTGCTGCCTATACTCTCTCCATGCTTACAGTATTTCATCCTCTTACACACTTACATAAAATTGGACTGCACTAATTAAGGAGAAAGGAACAGAATGGAGCCAGGTTTTAAGGAGAAAAATGGAATGGGTTTTGACTTGATTTTAGAGAAGCAGAGTGAAAAGCAGCAGTGCAATATGGCCACGAACCTCACCTGATCACACACAGGGCTGTTGTCATTGACATCGCTGACAGTCACTTCCACCACGGCCCGAGTGACAAAGAGCCCGTCGGTGGCAGTGATATTGAGGAAGTAAATGTCTTGCTCCTCTCTATCCAGATGTCTCTTCACGTAGACCTTCCATTCGCTCTGCACCAGGCCCAGGGCAAACCTTCCTCGGGGGTTCCCTCCTGCAGTGAAAAGAGAGTTTCTGAAGATGAGCAATGAAAAGCTTTGATCTCCACCTACGGCGAGAAGCCTGTGCGAGGTCAACTAGGTGCTCTCAAACTGCATCATTTACGAGACTGGAAAAAAAAAAACTGACACTTCCTTTTGATTCTCCTGCAACAAAGCATGATATTTATATGCTTGGCTTGTGTGGAAAGTAAAACAGTAACTTTCCAAGGGAAGAAAATGCACTTAGAGAAGCCGGAGATGATCTCTTGTTTAGCCCCCCTTAAGGACCATCAAATTCAAACTGTGAACAATCAGTCTTCTTCTCAGATGATACAATTGTCTTCCCACTCCGTCTCAAGAGAGGATGTAATACACTATAGCTCTTGTTACCCAGACAATTTCATTAGCCGTTGATTATGCAATCAAGGAAAGGCAGTCAGCTCTATTAAGGAATGTTTTAATGAAGAATGTTTTACTGTGGCTCTTCTTCCAAGGACTAAAATCTGGGGGAGAAAAGTTTGCATGACAGAGGAAGACCCATTTGGAGTAAAGAGCCCCAATGAGGGGTTATTGAAGGAGGCGCTCAAAGATAAGCACTGCAATTAGATCAAATTTATCAGAGGGAAGCTGGTGAAAATGGAAGAAAAGGAGAAGAGTTGGAGCGGAACCACTTTTGATGAGGCTGAAACAATGAAAGTGGTCCCAGCAATATTCCTTTCGCACATCACTGAACTACATGGAGACAAAAGCAGCTTGGAGGAAGGAAGAAGAAAACCATCTTGACCTTCCAAACGTGAAGAAGGAGATAACGTCACTTCAAACATGGAGGAAGCGTGGAAGAGCCAACTGGCCTGAAGCCCAGACTCCAGTTAGATCCTCACCATTTCTTTGGTTTGGGGGCATTCAACACATATTTGTCACCTGCTTTGGACCATGCACTGTGCCACACAGTGGGGTTACAGCAGGGAACAAAAGTGACAATAATTCCTGCTTTTGTGGTGGAGTTCACTTTCTGGTGGGAAAGATTGACAATAAACAAATAACGAAAGCCTACTGCCTGTTGGCTGCTGCTGCACTGAAAAAGTGGAGCCATCTCACCTTCTTACAGTGAATCTTTAAAAGAGTCAAGCTAAGAATCAGTTGTGCCTGCCTCTTTGTGACCCCACCAGGCTCCTCTGTTCATGGGATTCCCCAGGCAAGAATACTGGAGTGGGTTGCTGTGCCCTCCTCCAGGGGATCTTCCTGACCCAGGAATCGAATCTGCGCCTCTTTGTGTCTCCTGTGCTGGCAGGTGGGTTCTTCATCACTAGCACCACCTGGGAAGCCCTGGCTTGGACGCGACTGTAACCAAGCAGGGTCCCACGAGGCCTTTCCAGAATAGAGCACACCCATGTTCTGTCCTCTGCCTGCTTTTTTAAAATTTATTTTTTTATTGAAGGATAATTTGCTTTACAGAATTTTGTTGTTTTCTGTCAATCTCAATATGAATCAGCCATAGGTATACACATATCCCCTCCCTTTTGAACCTCCCTCCCATCTCCTGCCCCACCCCACGTCTCTAGGTTGATACAGAACCCCTCTTTGAGCTTCCTGAGCCATATAGCAAATTCCCATTAGCTATCTATTTTACATATGGTAATGTAAGTTTCCATGTTACTCTTTCCATACATGTCACCCTCTCCCCATGTCCATAAGTCTATTCTCTATGTCTGTTTCTCCATTGCTCTCCTATAAATCTGCCTGCCTTTTCTCTGTAGGAGTACTTTAGTCAAAGAATAAATTTAATCTGAGAAGTGAGAAAATGCAGAAAGGAAAACAAGCAAGAAAAAATGATAAATGCTTTAGCCATTAAACAAAGTAGAGGACATTTAGTTCCTCCTCGGGGACTATAGATATCATTCTGAGCCATGTCCTTTGAGTTGTTTTGCAGATATGGAATCTCCCAGGTCAAAGAAGTTAACTATGCCACCCACAATCACGTAGACCCCAAACCAGTTGGAACCAGAAGGTTGAAGATGCTGACTAATCATCACCATATCAACTAACTGGAAGAATGTCCACAAGCTGCTCATGCCCTGCTCCTTAAACACTATAAGGCTGCTCAGTGCCCACTCCCCAGGGTGGAACACACAGTCTTGGGGGGCATTGCCCACTGTGGCCCCCTTTGCCTGGCAAAGCAATAAAGCTTTCTTTCTATGTTGCCCCAAACTGTTTTTGAGATTTAATATGGCACTGGTGCATAAGTCAGTTCAGTCCAGTCACTTAGTCGTGTCCGACTCTTTGCGACCCCATGAACCGCAGCACGCCAGGCCTCCCTGTCCGTCACCAACTCCCGGAGTCCACCCAAACCCATGGCCATTGAGTCGGTGATGCCATCCAACCATTTCATCCTCTGTCATCCCCTTCTCCTCCTGCCCTCAATCTTTCCCAGCATCAGGGTCTTTTCAAATGAGTCAGCTCTCTTCATCAGATGGCCAAAGTATTGGAGTTTCAGCTTCAGCATCAGTCCTTCCAATGAATAGTCAACTGATTTCCTTTAGGATGGACTAGTTGGATCTCCTTGCAGTCCAAGGGACTCTCAAGAGTCTTCTCCAACACCACCATTCAAAAGCATCAACTCTTTGGTGCTCAGCTTTCTTTATAGTCCAACTCTCACATCCATACATGACCACTGGAAAAACCATAGCCTTGACTGGATGGACCTTTGTTGGCAAAGTAATGTCTCTGCTTTTGAATATGCTATTTAGGCTGGTCATAACTTACCTTCCAAGGAGTAAACGTCTTTTAATTTCATGGCTGCAATCACCATCTGCAGTGATTTTGGAACCCAGATAAATAAAGTTAGCCACTGTTTCCACTGTTTCCCCATCTATTTCCCATGAAGTGATGGGACCAGATGCCATGATCTTCGTTTTCTGAATGGTGAGCTTTAAGCCAGCTGTTTTACCTCCCCTGTAACACTGGTGTACAGAGGCTGGATTTTGGTGATTCAACCACGAGCTAAATGAACCACAGTGGATGGACAGTGCAGAGAAGCTGAGGGCTGCACATTCCTGCAGGGCAGTGATTCTCAACTGGGAGTGGCTAGTCCCATATCCCTGGGACATCTGTCAATGCCAAGAGACATTTCTGAATGTCCCATTGGGGTGATGCCAACGGCTGGGCTACTGAATCTACTGGGTAGAAGCCGGTGGTGCTGGTAACCATCCCACACTTCCACCTGCAGCAAGGAATGGCCGCCCACAGCAGAGACTTATCCAGCCCTCAAGGCCAATCTGCTGAGGTTGAGAAAAATGCTTTGGTGAGGCACCGGTTCTCCTTGGGATATCACTTTCCTCCACCACTGACTAGGATTCAATTAGGCTTCAGTCAAATATGATTTCAGCATGCACAAATGTAACCTCTCTACTAAACGCTTTCCATGCAAGCCCACACTGCTCTTTTGTGAAATAAAATGATTAATGGTCCTTTGTTCATCAGTGGCAGCACAGCCAAGTTGTGTTACATCAAGAGCAGAAGTTAAATCTAATTAAAATCAGTTGGTGGTTGGCACGGCTAATAGTAACAGTAGCTTGAAGCCATTCCGTTCTCATTACTTTGGTAAAGTCGATGGGATGGTCCCTTAAACCATCCACTGAGAATTCAGAGACAACGTGCAAATAATTAAAGCTGAGTATTTAACTGTTCTTCCAAATGGAAAAGTATCCCTCCGAACGCCTAAGAAGCTTTTTGTCTGAAACTGAATGCAAATAAATCAAAGTGATACTGTACTCACTTTTCTCTCCTCACCATGGTCGCTCATGTCTTTACTGCAGAAATATACATTTTAATGAAAAAAAAAACACACACACACACAATGGAAGGTATCAGAAAAAGCATAAATGCATTAAGACCTTTAAACAGAAAACAGCCTCAAGAAAGCAGTTGAGTAAAGAAGAGGAGTCTGCAGGGAGATGTGAGGGTCCTGAGCACAGGCACGGATGCTCTCCTGTGGGTCTTATTCTGCAGTGATTAATTAACTTTCTCACTAAAGTACTTAAGATTTTGCGTCCTAAGGGCATTCTAATTAATTCATTTTTCACTTTGAATAATGTTGTTTTTCTAAAGGGAAGCCACCTGACTACAAGTATGGATGGATTCTTTGAAATTTTTTGGCACTTGGCTTATGTTCTGCCTTTGAATGGCACAACACAAAATATTAGCTTTAGAACCCCCAAACAGGAAGACTGCTCCCACAACACCAACCTCTCCTCTTAGAAGTTGAAGGCTATCACCCCTGGAAAGCAACCCCCGATTGGTGATACTCCATTTTCACTCTGACACAAGATGCTCAGAGCAATGGTGACGTGTGTGTGTGTGTGTGTGTGTGTGTGCACGCATTCTGTGTGACCTCGCTTGTCTATCCTGGCTTTCCTACTGAACTGCTATTCACTATTTGGAAAGACAGAAAAGGGATCCCAAAAATTTGTCATGTCAGGACACATACCCATTGACTTGGAGTTATAATTTAAGATTTTTCAGCAAAAACAAAAAACATGCTCTCTGATTTGTATGTGTGCATGCATGCGTGTGTGTGTGTGTGTGTGTGTGTGTGCATCTGAGTTTTTATTACCAGGAAAAACTTGCAAATAAAGCTATTTATTTTCTTACCATAACAAAAAGTAGGAAAAAGGAATATACTTAAATTACTCTATCAAAGCACAAATGCATTAAGACCGTTAAACAGAAAACAACATTAAGAAAACAGCTCCATAAAGAAAAAGAAGAGTAGTGTGGAAGGGAAGTGTTGGGGTTTTTTTCCATTAAAATGTATACTTCTGCAGTAAAGACATGAGTGATAATGGTAATGGAAAGTAAAGCTTCATTTTTATTTATTTATATTCATTTCAGACAAAAAGCTTCTTGGGCATTCTGCTATTTTTATTTCTTCAACTGGGATATTTGGCTGGACTCTTTTTAAATTTTATTTCTTTATTTTGGCTACTCTGTGTAGCATGTGGGATCTTAGTTCCTTGACTGGGAACTGAACTTGTGTCCCTTACAGTGGAAGCAAGGAGTCTTAGCCACTGAACCACTAGCAAAATTGGACTTTTCTCCAAATGATAAAAATTGACTGAGTATCAATCTGGGTCATCCGTCACAAGCAAACTAATGAACTTCAAAATAAGGCTGAGTTAGTAACAACTACAGAACTGAGTTGTCTCAGACCCAGAAGGTAAGATAACTCCTCAAACCCTCATCTCATGTCTTTCTCCCCTCCTCTTACCCCTCTGCCATGCATGTGTGGGTGCTAAGTCGCTTCAGTCATGTCTGACTCTGGGACCCCATGGACTGTAGCCCGCCAGACTCCTCTGTCTGTGGGATTCTCCAGGCAAGAACACTGGCGTGGGTTGCCACGCCCTCCTCCAGCGGATCTTCCCAACCCAGGGATCGAATCTGTGTCTCCTGTGGCTCCTGCACTGCAGGTGGATTCTCTACCACTGAGCCACTAGAGAAGCCCGCCCCCTGTCACCTTCCATCTTTCTTTAGGAAGCCAAGCATAACGTGGACACCGTGGGCGGCAGACTTACCTGTAATGTGGTAGCTCACTTGGCGATTGACGTCAGACGTGTCTCTGTCCCATGTGCTGAGGACAGCTACCACCTCGCCCGGAGGGTCGCTCTCCTTCACATTCCCTCGGTACACCTCGTGGGCAAAGACTGGAGCATTGTCATTTATATCTGTCACCGTGACAGACACCAGTGCCGTGGAAGAAAGAGAGAAGGCTTCCCCGAGGTCGGAGGCCACCACGGAGAAGGTGAACACAGGGTCTGTCTCGTGATCCAGGTCCTTCAGGGTGCTGATCCAGCCTGTGTTGCTGTCTATGCTGAAGGCTTCCATCACCTTCTCGGGCTGGGCGTCCGAGTGGAGGGAGTAGGTGACCTGCCCGTTGGCTCCCCAGTCCACGTCCAGGGCCCTCACCTGTGTTAGTTTGGTGCCCACGGGCATCCCTTCCATGATGATCGTCTCGTAGTTTGAAGTTTCAAAGACGGGCCTGTTGTCATTCAGGTCCAGCACCCGGACGTCTACATCCACCGTGAACACAATGTCTACTTTGTCCAGGGGTACAGTGGCTGCCACTTTAAAGCGAAAAGCGGGGCTGACCTCATGGTCAAGACGCTTGTCCAGCTTGATCGTGCCTGTTTCCTGTTCTATGATGAAGACATTTCCTTTGTTATTTTCCAGCCGCTCCCCATAACTGTGCTGAATTTGACCTTCTGAGTGGGCAACACCCTCAGGGTATCCACCGTGCTCCCGATGGCTGCATCTTCTGGCACGGTGAAGGAATACTGAGACTGGGTAAAGGAGGGCACGGACGTTTCAGGGGGTAAGACGTGGATGTAGACAGGAATGAGGGAGTGCTTCACGGGGATGCCCCCGTCCACTGCTTTGACAAAGAAGGACAGCACTGTGTTCTTCAGCTGGTTAAAGTGGCCCTTGGTGACCATCCAGCCATTGTCAGGGTCAATTTCCAGGAGGTCAGCCACTGAGACCGAGGCCTCGCTATAGAGGGAATAAGTAATCCTTGCATTTGCTCCATCATCTGGGTCCATGGCTTGGACCTGTGTGACCAGGTAGCCCCGCCCGACATCTGCCCTGACGCTGGCTCTGTATTCCACTGTCAAGAACTGGGGGGCATTGTCATTTTCATCCACCACAATCACCCTCACCGTACAGAAAGTTGTTCTTCCTCCGCCGTCAAGGGCCCTCAAAAAAATACTGATGTCTCCTTCCAGAGGGTTTTCCCTGTCAAGCCTTTCTGTTGTGGTGACCTGTCCATGGCCATCTATGAGGAATCTGTCCTTGGCAAAGTCATTGATGATGGCATAGCTGATCTGCCCATACATCCCTGGATCCCCATCCGTGGCTCGAACGTGGATTACCTTCGTCCCAGCGGCTGCGTTCTCTCTCACCTCAGCTACATAGGTGCTCTGTGAAAAGGCAGGGCTGTACAGGTTGGCTCCAAGGACCCTGATATGCACTTGGGCAGTGCTCGTGAACAACCCATCAGAGACCGACACGTTGAGACTGTACAGAGGCTCCATCCGCTGCTTGCGGTGGTTGGACAGTGTAATGATGCCACTCTTGCTGTCCATCAGAAAGCTCGTCCGGTCATTCCCAGATAAAATGCTGTATTCCAACCGGTCAAAGTCAGAGCTGTCTGCATCAGAGGCTTGCACACAGGTTACAAAATGGCCCCGGGGGGCTAACTCACTCCGTATGACTCATAAATGAGCTGATTAAAGACTGGAGGGTTGTCGTTCACGTCCGAGATGTAGATATGAACCAGGACCTCGCTGCTCAGTGATGGGAAGCCGTTATCTGTGGCTCTGACCTTCAAAGTGCAGTGCTGCACTGACTCGTGGTCCAGCATCCGCGCGGTCAGGATCAAGCCACTTGCGCTGTCTATGTGAAAATAATCCGTACTGTTGTAAGTATCCTGGACAATCTGATAATGGACCATTTTATTGTTCCCTGAGTCTGCATCAGTAGACACAACTTGTAAAACAGGTGTCCCAATGAGGGACGCTTCTGATAATGTTGTATTGTATGTGGGTTGACCGAAAATAGGGGGGTTGTCATTCACATCATTAACAAGCAGGTCAATGGTAACTTCAGCCCTGGCCCCAGTAAGCGCATCACTGGCTCTTACTGTCAACTTGTAAACTGATGTCACTTCATAATCCAAAGGGCTAATGACTTTCAGGACCCCCGTGTCAAAGTCAATGTTAAACTGTTTATACAGATCCCCATCAATAATGATATATATGATGCCTTGCCCTTCTGGACTGGTGGCGTTGATGCTTAGAATGGGGGTGTCCATGCCGATATCTTCATTGACAGATGCTGTATAAAAGGGCTTATCAAACACAGGCATCGCTTTGTTGACAATAGTGATGGGAAGTTCCACGGATGTGGACAAAGAGGGCTTTCCACCATCTCTAGCTAGGATGGTGACTCCATACTCAATGTTGGATAAGTCTGAGTTGAATGCTTCTTTTAAAATAACATTCCCTGAATTGGGGTTAATTTCAAAGTGGCCATAGTCGTCCTGCAGGACGTAGGTCACTTCTCCATTTGCACCTTTGTCTTTGTCAATGGCTGTCACTCGGTAAATCAGAGTGCCAGGCTCAGCGTCAACCTGCACGGCAGCATAGTAAGGGAGACCCACAAAGACTGGAGAGTTGTCATTTATGTCTTCGATGCTAACCCTGACCACCACTCTCGCCACCCGTAGAGGTCAAGCTCTCGGCTGGCTTCCACCACCAGCTCATATAATTCCTGCTCCTCGCGGTCGAAGGGGATTCCGGTGGTCTGAATGACCCCTGAGGTAGATTTTATCTTGAACTTATTTCCTGGGTTTAAGATGCTATATTTTAAGGGCTCATTAAGGCGATTGCCAACTGCGTTGACGATAGCAACTTTGGTTATGTTAGTGTTGTTCTCTGAGATGGAGGTGGAGTAAAAGTTTTGAGTAAAGTGGAGGCCACTGTCCATGGCTTCTTTAACCAAGATGGTGACCATGGATGTGCTGTAGAACTTTCCATCAGACACCTTCACTATCAGCATGTAGTGATCTTTGGAGAGGTTGTTGTTTTTCACGGTGAGCACTCCACTATTTGAGTCAATGAGAAAATGATCCATACTGCCTTCCATCAGGCTGTATGTCAGTTCAGGGGGGACCTCGGAGTCAGGATCCGTGGCACTAACTTTCAGAACCTCCACTCCGACATAGGTCGGTAGAAGTAAGACAGTCTCAAACACAGCCTGAGTGAACACAGGCGGATTGTCATTCACATCTGTCACCTCTATGTCAACCTCAACAGGACTCTCCGCGGTCAGCTGCGGGCTGCCACTGTCTCTCACGTGCACGTGGAAAAGGAAATGGGCGATGGCCTCATGGTCCAGGTTGGCGATTGTTCTGATGGCCCCTGTGCTGGAGTCCACTGTGAAGAACTTCTTGGCCGTGGACTCCACAATCTGATACACAAGCAGCGCGTTCCGGTTGCTGTCGGCGTCCGTGGCTCGAATCACCAGTGGGCTGTTATCCAGGCTCCTGACAATGCTATTGATGGGGGCTGCCTCGCTGAGGCTGCCTGAATATTGAGAAAAGAGAAAAACTGGTGCATTGTCGTTTTCATCAACAATCTGAATGTTGACTGTGACATTGGAAGCCATTCCTGCCATGTTGGTGGCCTGGACGATGAGCTGATAAGAGGAAGTCCGCTCATAATCCAGCGCCTTCCGAGTGGTGATGACTCAGAATAGGGGTTTATGGTGAAGATCCCATCAACATTTCCATCTTTCACTTCATAAATGAGAGTGGACTGACTGATGGCAGAGATTAGAATGACAGATGTTCCGACATCAACGTTTTCACTCACTTCTGCCTGGTAGTCTCTGTGCGTGAACCTGGGGTTAGAATTATCAGACATGGTGACAGAAATGCGGACAATGGCGGTGGCAGACATAGGTGGGGACCCCTGATCCGTGACTTTGACTGACAGGACAAACTGACCCACTGTCGTCATGTCTGGCTCTTTCGAAACTGTGATGATGCCCAGGACCGGTTCAATCTTAAATGTGTTCCCAGTATTCCCTGCAATAGAGAAATCAACAAGAAAATGAGTTCAAGTGGGTCATTTTCTGAAGATTAACTCTTTATCTTGAGACTACTTTACACAGCATGGCAAATAGAAGCAATTATTTGTTTTCACTCCACCTTATCCTGAAATAAAATGAGAGACTTCCCTAAAGGGATATTCAAAAGACTTTGAAATGAATTTTCCAGTACATTGTGAATTTCAGATTAGTATCTTCTTAATCCAGGTTAACAAGAAAAACAGCCCAGCACTTATGTAGTTTCAAACTGGGAAATAAGAGTTTGTAGGAAAGACTTTTCTGGTAAGAATGCTTAGGATTTTCTTATTCCCAGATTGGGCTGGCACATGCCTTTTTGCACACTGGTAAAAAGGCATTTATCCCTAAATCAGTGCCACAATTCCATGTTCTATGCTGTAAGAAAGAAGGTCATAGGAATCGCGTCAGAACAGTATCACATAATCATTTGGTTTAAGATAATCCCAAAGGTAAGTTTTGCTGCATGGAACTGTTATTGTTTCATATCATCAGGATCAACTTCATTCCCAACACTACTTGGGTGAGGGTGAGGGGGTCTGCTGCTCAGGCCTGGAGAATTCTCAAGTCATCATTTGCTCTGTAAGCTGTGAGAATTTCTTCTGAATCACCTACACTCCAACACACACACACGCGTGCACACATGACGTATCAGTGGACATAAACAATGACAAGGCGCTTGTTTCAGTCAATAGCCATTCTGTCTGCCAAACTTTTGAGAGGTTTCTGGGGAAGCACAGAACTGTTGGTCAGAAGGGGCACTGAAACCAAGAACTTGAGGCATGAACCTCAGGAGACTGAGGGGAGGCAGCCTCTGTGCGCCCTGTTGCACCCTGATGCTGCAGAAGCTGAGGGGCTTGTCTCTGAGACAGGCGGGGAGTGACATCCGGGACTGTGGAGGGAGCGTGGGGGACCCAAAACGCGAAGAGCGCCAAGAACGCGGCACACAGGTCACTACAGTGTGGAGTAGCACCCTGCACCATAGGGCTTTTTGCTTCTTGTGGGGCTTTCCCCTACTTCTCAAACAACACACATACTTCCGGGTCCCCATTCTTCTACATCACAAGTTAAAAATCTATGTTATTCAAATATATCTGAGTTTTTCTTAATTTTTGAAGTTCTATAGCATGGCAACATACAGAGAGTTTAAATGTCATTATCATCACAATAGGATCCAGGATTGAGAAGGCAGGTAAGTACAGTGCTTATTGAAATATGGAGCTTCCCTGGTGGCTCAGTGGTGAAGAATCTGCCAGCCAGTGTAGGAGGCATGGGTTCGATCCCAGACTCAGGAAGATCCCCTGCAGTGGGAAATGGCAACCCACTCTAGTGTTCCTGCCTGGGAAATCCCATGGACAGAGGAACCTGGTGGGCTACAGTCTCTGGGGTCACAAGAGTCAAAATATACAATAAATACAGCTATTTACCCACTTCCTACTATATACTTACTAATTAAACTTTTCCAAGTCTGAAAACAAAAATGTCATGTTCCTGTGAAGTCTATTTGTATGTTTGCTTATTTCTCGAGAGGGAGCAAATCTAACAGGGGTAAAGGATTTGATTCTGACCCCAAATGTGGACATGCCACCTGAACATGACAATAAGGCCAATGAGCTCAGGAACAAGCTTGCAAATTTTCAATGAATGGTACTGTGGAATCGAGTGTGTCCAATATTTGATTCACAGACCCTCATAGGAAGGCAGGACTCATTTCACTTCAGCATCTCAGGGGAGGCAAATACAGAGACACCTGACATGCAGGCCTGAATGCTACATCCTCATTAGGGGGCCCCACGTGGAGTTTTCAGGTGAGACCTTTCTTCCTTTATGTGAGACCTTTCTTCCTCCAGGCCCAGGACATAACAGCAAGATACACACGGCAGGGATGAAAGAGGCCCAGCCTTTGACCCTGAGTAGCACTGTTCCACTCTGCGGTCCTGTGGCTGTTGATCTCCTTGGTACCCTACCCCAGGATGCTGTCCAGCAGCTGCTTTGTCTCTCTCTCTTCAGCACACTGTCTTGCTTACTTGGAACCCACTTCCTGCTTACTCTCTTCTGCTTTACTTGAATCTTTGGAAGCTAATCTCTGCTTGTTTTCTTGGAATTTATGCCAATGCAGGAGATGTGGGTTCTATCTCTGGATCGGGGAGATCCCCTAGACAAGGAAATGGCAACCCTCACCATTATTCCTCCTAGGAAAGCCCATGGCCAGAAGAACCTGGTGGGCAACATCATGGGGTTTCAAAGAGTCAGACATGATTTAGCAACTCAGCAATAACAACAGCATGGCTTCTTATAGACTTTCAGCAACTGGGCAAAAGCTGTGCTGATGTTACCTACTATTATGAATCTGGTATACAGCACACTGCCTGGCACAAAAAGGGAGCTCAATAAATATTTGTTGAATGACTGAGAGAGGTAGCCCCCCAAAAGATCAACTGTCCGTCTGTATCCATCTTGGAGTCTAATACGCTCCCTCCCATCGTAACTTAGCTCTTTCCTAGTCCTGGCCTCTCCTGTACTGCCCTCTCTCCAAGCCACTTGTGAACCACTGCTGGCACCAAACGTTAACCCTGAACTAAATGTAAGACCTGAAGTTCTGCACTTGATTGTACTTCAGTCCTTTGGGTAAAAACAAAAAGCTTCATGGACTTCTTTGGAGATCCCATGGCTGGGACTCCGAGCTCCCAGGCAGGGGCCCAGGTTTGATCCCTGACTGGGGAACTAGATCCCACGTGCCACAACAAAAGATCCCTCAGGGTACAACCGAGACTTGGTGCAGCCAAATTAATTAGTTAATTTAAAAAAAAAAAAGCTTCAGTAGTTACTTCAGGCCAGGCAGGAGATAGGAAATGTATTCCTGTTGTTTAGTCACTCAGTCATGTCTGACCCTTTGCGACCCCATGGACTGTAGCCCACCAGGCTCCTCTGTCCATGGCATCTTCCAGGCAAGAATACTGGAGTGGGCTGCCGTTTCCTTCTCCAGGGGATCTTCCTGACCCAGGCATGGAACCCAAGTCTCTTGTCTCTCGCATTGGTAGGCAGATTCTGTATCATTAAGCCACCAGGGAAGCCTTAAATACGGACCACCAGTAAACAGAGTGAAATCTTATGTATTGGGCTTTGCGAGAGCACCTAACTGAGTTGAGTTGGGCATGACTCAGCGGCTAAACAGCAACACCACTTCACACCAAACTCTTGTTATTTGCTTCAAACTCCTGAACTAGCTGCGATCTGCCTGTCTTCTACCATGATCTGCAAAGAAACTTGGCTTAACCAGAGCCAGTCCAGGTCAAGCATAGGTCGATCTGTCCTGTAATTCTCATTAGCTTTTTACACATCTAATCAAAGTTTATTCTTTGAGATACGAAGCATGCCTTGGGTTTTGCGGAAATTCAAGTTTTCTGTATGAAAGAAATTTTAAGGGAAAAAAAACCCCAAAACTTTCTGCCTAGCTTTAATTGAAGAAATGACTGAATTATTTCTCTATGATCAGCACTCGGCTACAGTCTTTGGAAGCTGAAAGATAAATGATGCAGAACTTTCAACTTTCTACCCTTAAATTACTCTTTGAGAACCCCCAAACCGGTTTTGAAATTGTCTGGTTATCTGAGAGGAGAAGTAGTAGCCCTAATGACAAATATAAAAAAACAAGTAGACACATGGACAAACGCTCGGAAAGTGTTAAGCAAAGTAGAAATAAAACCATATTCCAAATTATTACAATGACATAAAAGAAGGTATATGCATAAATGAATGAGGAGGAAAGAAAAAACGCACGTGATTAGGGGAGAACTACAGAATGAATATAAAGAGTTATTGAACTGCCACATTTCCTGTGGCAGTATTTAAACATTTATTTGTTAAAGTTTCCCTATATTATTTGTGAAACTAAAGGAACAAGGACTGAATAACAAAATAATTAAAATGGCCTGTGATAAACAAGAAATGCAAAATAGCGTTTTAAAAAAAGTACTGTGAGGCTTGGCCTTCCCAGGTGGCACTAGTGGTAAAGAACCCGCCTGCCAAGGCAGGAGACATAGGAGACATGGGCTTGATCCCTGGGTCAGGAAGCTCCCCTGGAGGAGGGCACGGCTCCCCACTCCAGTGTTCTTGCTGGAGAATCCCATGGACAGAGGAGCCTGGCAGGCTACAGTCCACAGGGGCACAGAGCTGCACAAGACTGAAGCAATTTAGCACACATCTATGCACACACGCACTGTCAGGCTTTAGGCTGAAAGGAAACTCTATGGAAAATTGGAAAAGAAATGGACAAATTCTCTTGAGGCACCTGGCTGTTATGAACCTGTGTCTTTTCTTGTTTTCTTATTTTTTTTTGGTATAGAGTTTACACAGACTCATGTAAAATGTCGGTGTCTAATACAGGAAATAGTTTTATATTGTCATTCAATAGAGGGGCTATTTTTAGAGAAGTTTGTTGGCTTTTTTTCCTAAAAATTTTTAGTCCAAAGTTGTCATTCTAGCATTCATATTTTAATTCCACCACTCTCAAAAATGCTCCTTATTTAAATCAAGAGAAAGAAGCCTTTCCAGCACTAGCATGAAAGGAGACAGCATTTTGTATTATGCATGACAGACATAATGTTGCAGAACATTTTGGAAATATGTGGCCTGAATGTTCAAAAAAGACAGAACAGGGAAAGGGAAAGCTGAGCAGAGAAAGAATCTTCGTAATGTTTAGGCTCATGGTCCTCTCCTTGCTTGGACATTCACTCTTCTGTCATAAGTATTTTCTAAGTGTCCATCTGCAGACCATCAGTAAACTATAGTATTGCCTTCTAGTTATTAAAATTATTGAATTTTTAAAATACTCTCAAGTTTTAACAATGCAAGAGCCTGTATTTATTTCTCTGTAAGGTTAAGCAGGCTGTTGAGCCCCTACCCACCGCTATGCTACCCATATCACCTCCAATGAAGGGAGTTTGTGCTAACTAGGGTGTGAGGGGTGTAGGCATTTTTGAAGCCCACAGCCCACCTACTGACAAGTAAACAACGATCTTTAAGATTCAATTCACAGAACTGTCTGGCAGCCCTCCTATGATGGGAGGCTTTGGTTATTTCAGTCTGAGGCCGCGGGCTTGTTGACCCATCAGAAAAAGCCACAGAGTTTATTATGTAGTCTTCTCTCTTCTCCATTCCAGAAACATCTGAGATTGAACACAATAAAAGGAAACTCTTTCTTTGCTGTCAATGATGAAAAACATATTACTGAAATGCCAAGAACTTAATACACTATCACTGAGCTAATAGGGCAGTTGCTTGGCCAAAAAATCCATTTGGAGACCTGCCAGTGGTAACTACGAGAATTTTACATGGTGATAAATACTACTGAGGGTCCAGTGCCATGCCATGCATGACGCTGCCGTCTGCAACAGCTCTCACCTGCTTCTATGGTATACATGAGTTCTGCATTTTCCCCTTTGTCTTTGTCCAGAGCCGTCACCTGCAGTACAGCTGATCCCAGAGCAGCCGATTCAAACACAGACGCTTCATAGAGTGGGTTGGTAAAATAAGGGCTGTGATCGTTAGCATCTTCCACATTCACAATGACTCGGGCCAAGTTTCTTCGATAAGGAAACTCCTGATCTCTGACCTTGAGGCAAAATACAAGAAGCAATAGGACTAAAATCTTTAAGTTGCAAAGAATTCACATGGCTGTGCCTACAGTGAAATCAAAATGAAATCATACACGGAAAGTGCTTGACCCATTCCCAGGCCGAGTAGGTTCTCAGTACCAACAGTGCTTCTAACAAGTGAGGACGCCGATTGTGAACACGGTGAGAGCTGGGACCACACTCTATTGCTCAGCATTATGCCTGGCCTCTGGCCTGTGACCAGTTCGTGATTATGGAACTGAAGCCTGAATATCACAAACACAGCACTTCCTTTTGGTCTCCCTCACCCAGCCCTCTGTAATTTGCCTAAACAGTTGCTAATGGAATGGTGGATGGCAGCTCTTCTAAAGGGGAAACTGAAATGTGGAAGTAATGAATGCAATGTAAGCACTGTCATTCATTCATTCATTCAACAAACATTTACTATCATCTATTATCTATTAAGCTCCAGGATGGCCCCAGGTGTTTTAGCACTGATTAGATGCAGTTCCTGCCCTCAGTAGTTGACTAGGGAATGCAAACAAGTAAGTAGTCAGATAAAAGGCAAAAAGATAAATGCCAAAATATGAGTAAGCAGTAAGAAGAATGTAGCCTAGCTTACAAAACCAAGCAGAAGTGGTAAAATGCTGGGGGAGGTGGTGTGTGGCATACATTTCAGGCAAGAGGAACCAACATAAACAAAGGTCCAGAGCTAAGAGAGAACCCTAACCACTGGGAAGATGAACCAAATCTTAGTTTCTAAAATGTGACACCCCCACACGGTGAAATACCAGAGAACCTTGCCTCATTGCTTTAAAGTTCTCCCTGGTTTGCATATGGCAGGAGCTTAGTTCAGTTCAGTTGCTCAGTCATGTTCGACTCTTTGTGATCCCATGGACTGCAGGATGCCAGGCTTCCCTGTCCATCACCAACTCCCAGAGCTTAGTAAAACTCACATCCATCGAGTCAATGATGCCATCCAACCATCTCATCTTCTGTCATCCCCTTCTCCTCCTGCCCTCAATCTTTCCCAGCATCAGGGTCTTTTCCAACAAGTCAGTTCTTCACATCAGGTGGCCAAAGTATTGGAGTTTCAGCTTCAGCATCAGTCCTTCCAATGAATATTCAGGATTGACTTCCTGTAGGATGGACTGGTTGGATCCCTTGCAGTCCAACGGACTCTCAAGTCTTCTCCAGTACCACAGTTCAAAAGCATCAGTTCTTCAGCATTCAGCTTTCTTTATAGTCCAACTCTCACATCCATACATGACTACTGGAAAAAATATAGCTTTGACTAGATGGACCTTTATTGGCAAAGTAATGTCTCTGCTTTTTAATATGCTGTCTAGGTTGGTCATAGCTTTTCCTCCAAGGAGCAAGTGTCTTTTAATTTCATGGCTGCAGTCACCATCTGCAGTGATTTTGGAG
The DNA here is from genome assembly GCA_006408695.1 of Aepyceros melampus. Classification (NCBI taxonomy): domain Eukaryota; kingdom Metazoa; phylum Chordata; class Mammalia; order Artiodactyla; family Bovidae; genus Aepyceros; species Aepyceros melampus. The sequence goes on from SJXQ01010640.1 coordinate 180,877, forward strand.
CCCAAGAAAATAAAGTCTGTCACTGTTTCCATTGTTTCCCCATCTATTTGCCCTGAAGTGGTGGGACCAGATGTTGAGTTTTAAGGCAGCTTTTTCACTCTCCTCTTTCACTTTCATCAAGAGGCTCTTTAGTTCTTCTTCACTTTCTGCCATAAGGATGGTGTCATCTGCATATCTGAGGTTATTGATATTTCTCCTGGCAATCTTGATTCCAGCTTATGCTTCATCCAGGCCAGCTTTTCACATGATGTACTTTGCATATAAATTAAATAAGCAGAGTGACGATATACAGCCTTGACGTACTCCTTTCACAATTTTGAACCAGTCCTTTTTTCCATGTTCAGTTCTAACTGTTGTTTCCTGACCTGCATACAGATTTCTCAGGAGGCTGGTCAGGTGGTCTGGTATTCCCATCTCTTGAAGAATTTTCCAGTTTGTTGTGATCCACACAGTCAAACCAGTCTATTTTGGTGTAGTCAATAAAGCAGAAATAGATGTTTTTCTTGAACTCTCTTGCTTTTTTGATGGTCCAACAGATGTTGATCTTGTGAGATGAGGGTACTTGTGCGGTAGTTTGAGCATTCTTTGGCATTGCCTTTTTTTGGAATTTGAATGAAAACTGACCTTTTCCAGTCCTGTGGCAGAAGCTTGCAACTAATCAATTCTATAACACATGATTTTGCTATAATTGTATGTAGCATTAATCCAATGTGTGCTTTTTTTCTCGTTCAGGTGTAGATCCCCTAACTTCAGAGAATGTGAAGAAATTAGAAAATCTACCAAGGAAGGCCCTATCCCTTACCCTACCTTTAGATATAAGGGGAAAGGGTTTTCAAAAATAGTACCTGAAAGGAGTTGAGCAAAATGACTACAAGGGCTTAGCTTGGAGAAAGGCAGCATAAAGGAGCTATTTGCTCTGAACACTCAGTTACATAAATGATAAATGATACAGGGTGAGCACACTGAACTCTGAGTTATTTAAGGAAAGAATGAACAGACACAGCTTGAAGAATGGTAAGAATGGTGTTAGTCGCTGGGAGGGGATTTCTGTTCCTGAAGAGATACACATAAATGCTAGCCAGTTAGCATGCTAAGTTCCCTGTCTATAGACCAGCCTGCCCCACCTAAGGGCCAAGCTGGACTCTGTACTTTGGGATTATTGAAATCTAGGTCTTTTCCAATCGAATGTCCAAGGGTGCAAGGACTTTGTCTCTTTTATATCCTCAGTGCCTAGAACAGAATGTAATACACAGTGGATGCTGGAGAAATATCTGTTCAATGAATGCATGAATGAGCAGCCAGAGGAATGCGTCTGATGAACCTGAGTCCCTCCTCCATTCCCCGCACACTCCAGCTGGCAACGACAGCCAGCACCATGGCACTCAGCTTTCCTCTTGCCCAGAGAGGTTTCCAGACTTGGAAAGAAAGAGCAGCACTTACTGGAACATTACTTCAGCTGCTTGGGAACTGATAGCATCTTAGTGCATCTTGGAGTCTATCAGTACAGAAATTAAGTCTCTACCCTTCTACCCCGTCTTAAGGAACTCAGGGGTCTCTGATAGACAGGAGCTGTGAAATTGCCCAGGGGGCTCTTGGCTAGTTAAAGGGACAGGTTTTAGGTCATAAACAAGGGTGTTTTCTTACTAATCTTTACTTCTCATTTATGCAAACTCATCAAACTTTGCTTTATAATGAAAGCGACTTCTACATAATTTCGAGACCCTATGAACCCAAATTTAGACTTATTTCTCAAGGCTTTGGTGAGTTCTGAGATCTCTTTGTGAGCCAGTATTTATTGCTAGGTCCAATGCCAATGCAGTAAGTAATAAATCAGTCCTCTAAATGCTTCTAAGGACTAAGGACTGTACAGGTCAAAAAAGGATTACCCGGCGATTATCTTCTCGAGGAACTTCTTTTAAAATTTCCACCAAATCTTCTGGACATGAACCAATACCACAGCCTCGGAGATTTATGGAAACACGGTCTGTTACTTCCCTCTCAAGTCAGGCTGTCATGAGCTTTTACTGTACAATTCGTCTAAATTTCAGTTTGGCAAAATAGGGAGTCACTACCTAACAATAGTAATTCCTCGTTAAAGTAAAAAGGCAATAATGAAGGCAACCCTGCGGTGAAAAGATCAAATTTACTACTACTTACAAAATTCAAGGGCCCTGCCCGCCTGGCGGCTAAGGCGTGTGCTTAAGAAGGAGCTTCTGCTAGGAGAGCATTAAGCAGTCTGGTCCTACCATTACGTGCAGGATGTGCTTGTCTTGCGCCTCGTGGTCCAGCCTCTCAGCCGTGTAGAGGACACCCGTGCTGGGGTCTATGCGGAACTTCCTCATGCTGACAGAGTCAATGCTGCTGTGGACAGTGTAGCTCAGCTTGTGCTTCTCGTCTCTGTCTGTGGCTTCAATCTGCAGGATTTCTGTATCAGGAAGCACATCCTCGGAAATGGTCACATCGTAATGTGGCTGAGAGAATTCTGGGCCGTTATCATTATTATCCAGCACTTTGATAAATACCTAGAGTTGAAAGAAGACAAGAGTGATGACCAGTGCCAATTTACTCACTGATAATAAAAGAGGCCCCTCCCTCTCTCTTCCCTCCGTGTCTTGGATCCTAGCTTCAAACAGCTGTTTTAATAGGTAGGGAGATTCTTAGGAAAGTGCGCTGTAATTAGAGGTTGACAATAAACCAGCAGTCCACAACAACAGGAAGATAAGCTGTGAGGATCAATATTCTCACTATTAACTGAACAGATGAGATGACCCCAGGAGGATGATAATTCCGGAAGATTATCGAGGTCAATGTAGGACATCCCAAGGTGACCTCAGTTTGTTAAGTTCCCATTATCTTACCTTCTGGTTATGTGCTCTGACTGCTGTTAGTGGACTCAACGTGGAGGCAATGACAAGACAAGCAACAAGGGAGAGGCAAAGAAAAAAGAGGAGAGAGCAGAGGCACTTCTTCGGATAGAGGTCTACCGAAGAGCACAGTGCTAAAGCTAAAGGTAGCTAGAGCACGGTCCCAAGTAGTTTCTTTTTAGAAAGTATTTTGTTTCCAAACTTTTCAGGAGAATTTTATAAAAGTCATAGCTTGATGAACCCTTGAGTATTCATCACCCAGCTTTGGCAATGATCAGTTCATGACTAATCTTGCTTTATCTTTGTGGCCGTTCATTCCCATCTGCTCCCTTGTATTATTTTGAAGCATATCCTAGCCATCATGTAATTTCAGTGTACATCTCTAAAAGACAGGGAGTCAAAGTAAACACACATATATTACACACACTCACACACTCACAATACCACTACTGCATCTAAACAGAGAAAACAACAATTCCTTAATGTCTTTAAATATTCAGTTGGTCTTCATACTTCTGTAATTGTTTAATGGCAACCCACTCCGGTGCTCTTGCCTGGAGAATTCCGTGGACAGAGGAGCCTGGTAGGCTACAGTCCATAGGGTTGCAAAGAGTTGGACACGACTGAGCAATTTCACTTTCACTTATATGCTTGTGTACTTGCGAATATATATTTTCATTTGACCAAGATGTGCAAATAAGGCACACGCACTGCACCTGATTGATGTCTCCTTCAGTCCTCTCTTAATCTGTAGCTTCTCCCCCTACTTCTCCCTTGCACTTTTCATGTTGCCGTTGTTGTTAATCAAAAAGCCGAGCCATTTCTTCTTTTGTTCCCACAGACTGAATTTTGCTTATTGTATCCCTATAGTTTTGTTTTACATGTTCCCTGTATTTCTTATCTTGGCAGTTTTATGTAGAAGACTTAATAAAATTCCCATTCAATTTCCCTCTTCCTTTTTTTTTTTTTTTCTGACAAAAGCCCCTCATGGGTGAAACTGTGTATTTCCATCTGAAGATACATAATATCTGGTTCTCTATCTTATTCTGTGATATTGGCCATTGATGATCATGACCCAATGTTAATTTATTAAAGGGTAAAACAGCACCATTTTAATTCTATGATTTCTTCCTCAATTATTAGCTAGAATAGTTCTAAAAAGAAACTTCTCTTTAATTATTTGGTCACTTCGAAGTGCACTTCATATAAGGGCTTTCTCGGTGGCTCAGCAGAAAAGAATCTGCCTGCAAAGCAGTAGATGCAGGTTTCCTGGGTGGGGAAGATCCCCTGGAGGAGGGCACAGCAACCCACTCCAGCATTCTTGCCTGGAGAATCCCATGGACAGAGGAGCCTGGTGGGCCACAGTCCGCGGGATTGCACAGAGTTAGGGCATGACAGACGTGACTTAGCATGCACACATGTATACACACTTCATGTAGAAAAGGACTATATTTATTGATGGACACACGGTCCTTCTTTGGCCTTCCCAAGTTGGCTCTTGTGATGTTCTGACACAACCCAAGCAGTCTTTGATAGTTTTCTTGCATTCCAGTAACTGCTACTGGTAATTTTTTCAGTCATTTTATACATATACCTGCTCCATTCTTGATTTATCTATAACTTCAAGACGTGTTGGTTTCTTTTTAGTTAGAAGTGGCATTGAGAAACCATGATCTGGTGTTAGGAATGCTTATCGCTGTCAGCTTTGGTATTTTTTAGCAGAGTCAGCAAAGCATTTTTAATAATTATATCATGAGTTCATATTGATACTACCAATTCAAAACTAAGTTGTTGACAACTCTGTCCATCAGTGGACTGGCACAGCCCGGGCCCATTCCCCCACCCCTGCCCTGAGCCATGTGGCCAACTACACTGGGATCTGACCTTGTCTGGAGTAGGCCATTGGCCACTGCAAGTGGCAGGGCCTGGCAGCTAACAGGGATGACAGCCAGCCTGCCCACCAGCACATCCACAGTAGTTACCGTCACAACAAAAGAGCCCATGCAACCCACAAAGGAGGCATCACTAGAACATACAGCCCTTGTAACAAGAGGCTAGTATGTTGCTGAGCTGCAAAGGCCGTCTCCTGCACAATGTGACTTTTCCAAGATTGAGAAACATAACTGAACTACCTAACACATAAAACAAATATAGAAAATATAGAAAATGAGGAGATGGAGAATATGCCCTAAATGAAAGAACAAGACCAAACCCCAGAAGAACTAAGCAAAGTGGGGATGAGCAATCTTCCACCGTCGAGTTTAAGACGATGATCATAAAGATGTTTAATGAGCTTGGGAAAATAAAATGGATGAGCTGAGTGAGAAGTTTAACAACGATTTAGAAAATATAAAGAAGAACCAAACAGCTGAGGAATACAGTAACTGAAGAAAAAAAATACTCCAGAAGGAATCAACAGTAGATTAGGTGATGTGGAGGAAAGGATCAGGGAACTGGAAGATAGAGCATTGGAAATTCCAAGCTGAACAGAAAAAACAAACAAACAAAAAAGAATTAAAAAAAAATAAGGATAATTTAACAGACCCCTGGGGCAACATAAAACACACTAATAAACACACCAAAAGTCCCAGAAAGAGGACAGATAGAGAAAGGGGGAAGATAGTATATTTGAAGATATACTAGCTGAAATTGTTCCTAACCTTGGAAGGGAAACAGACATCCATGTACAGAAGCACAGAGAGTCCACAGCAAGACATATTATAATTAAAATACCAAAATTAAATATAAAGAAGGAATCTTAGAAGCAGCAAGAGAAAAGCAACTAGTTATAAACAAGAAGACTCTAATAACACTATCAGCTGACTTTTTAGCAGGAAATTTACAGGCAAGAAGTAAATGGCATGATATATTCAAGTGCTGAAATGGAGAAAAAAATCTATCACTCAAAATAACCTGTCTGGTAAGGTTTTCAGAATTGAAGAAAAGTTTTAAAAGACAATCATAAGCTAAAGGCATTCATCACCACTAAGACAACTTTACAAAAATGTTGAAAGGATTTCTCTAAGTGGAAAAGAAGAGGCCACAAATAGAAACTTTAAAAAAAAGGCTATGACTGGAAAAACCTCACTGGAAAAGGCAAAATATAGGAAAGGTAGTGGATCAAAACACTTATAAAGCTCAGTAGGAAGGTGAAAAGACAAAAGTAATAAACCATCTTTATCTATAATAAGTAGGTAAGTAATACATAGAATAAAATGATGTACAATGTGTTGTCAAAAATGTGGGAGCAAAGGAGTAAAAAATGTAAGTCTGTTAAAATGCATTCAAGCTTAAGAAATAATGAACTTAAAATCAATATCTATCAATAAAGATATTATATATAAATCTCATGGTCATGGTGTTATATATAAAGATGTTATATATAAATCACAAATCAAAAGCCTAAAATAAACACACACACACAAAAATAATAATAAAGAGAAAAGAACCTAAATAAATACTAAAGATAGTCATCAAATCACAAAATAAAAAATAGAACTGATATATGATCCAACAATTCCACTTCTGGGTATTTTTCTGAAGAAAACAAGAGCACTAATTTAAAAGACATACGTTCTCTTATGCTCATTGCAGCATTGTTTACTATAGCCAAGATATGGAAGCAAATACACACACATCTTGCCCTTTGTAATAATATGGATAGCCATAAAGAATATTATGCTAAATGAAATAACTCAGAGAAAGACAAATACCAGATAACTTCATTTACGTGTGGAATCTGAAAAACATAACAAAACAGAAAAAAACAAACAGAACAAATATAAACACACAAAAAACAAACCTAACAAAAACAACCATAACAAAACAGAAACAGACTCATAGAAACAGAGAATAAATTGGTGGTTACCAGAGAGGAGAGAAGTGAGGATTTAAGGGAAATAAGTTACAGGGATTAAGAAGCATAAACCTCCAGTAACAAAATAAGTCACAAGGGTGAAATGTGATGTAATGCAAAGGGAATAGAGTTAGCAATATTATAGCAACTTTTCATGGTGACAAGTTGGAAGCAGACTTACTGTGGTGATCATTTTGTAATGTATAAAAATACTGAGACACTATGTGGTACACCTGAAGTTAATACAATATTGTAAGTCAATTATACTTCAATATAATTGAAGTATAAAACAATAAAAAACAAAACAAAAACAATATTAAGGTGCCCGTCAAGGTTTTTACATAATCTCGTTCTTTTTACGTGTGGATCTTCTTTCTTCCATGATGACGTTTCTCATGCTCAATGATATCATCATACTTATTCACCTGTCTGAATATTTACTTATCTGAAATACATGCCACAAAGTGTCTGAAAAACACCAATATTGTTATTATAACTACAATTATGGTCATTCAAATTGATCTAATATTCTTTTGCAGTTCTTTTCGTCCTCTAGATTTATTCCACTAGGAATATATAGTCAAATTAGTACGTGTAAAGTCATGTAGGATAGTTTACCCTGTGCATACATGCTTCCAACTAGATACACATACAAATTTCTTTGCTTCCATTTACTTTCACATTTTTGACTTGCTTTTCTCACATTTAATTTCATTTTATATTATATGTAAAATTACCAGTGTTAAATTTACAGAAAAGTTATAGTCAAGCTTAGCTTCATTATTTTTCCTTTTCTTGTATTCCCTTCTCCTACAAGCAACCATTTTTTCCAGTAATGTTATACTTTATCCATTTACTTTATCAGTATAAACATATTGTATACACTTGCCCTCAACAAGCCATTTCACCTAACATTTTATCAGTAGTTCTCAACCAAGGAGGACCTTGTTTCCCAGGGTCATCTCACAGTGACTGGAGATGATTTTGGTTGTCACAACCTGCGGAGGGGAGTTTTCCTAGAACCTGGCGGGTAAGGGCAGGGAAGCTGCTCAGCCTTCTGTAATGCACAGGCTAGCCCTGAGGCAGGAGGCAGATGGGCCCCTCCGCACCAGTGTGAAGGGAGTAGAGCTTGGTTCCCTGTGGCCTGAAACCCCGAAACAGCAATAGCAGGATGGCTGAGAGAGGAGGATGCCCAGCCAGAATATAACGGCCCACATACTTCTCATTCTCACAGTCAGGAAACCTCCGCAGCTACACAAGCACAGAAGGGCTCCTTGGAGGTCCAAGGGGAGTGATGCTAACGGATGCCGAGCTAGGCCTCTTTGGGGGAACCCATCTTGGCTCAGAGACGTGTGTGCACATGTGGGAGGACCCTGAGACATACCAGATAGGGACTCTGAGCCAGGCAAGTCAGAATGACAGGCCAGGGGAAACCTGGAAGAAACGCCCCATTAAGTCACTTAAACTGTCATGAGAGCGAGACTCTCTCCGAGTCCGCCCGCGTGCCTGTCCACATGTACTGTACACTTTTTCCTCCTAAAAAAATACTTGCTCACCATTTTCTTTGTGGGAATTCTTTTCTGCAAAGCCAAAGGGTGAGGGCCTTGTCACCAACCCTTGGTCTGGCGGCTAGGATGGCAGCACTCTGACTGCCGTAGCCCGACCTCATCTCTGGCTGGGAACCGAAGCCCTGCCTCGAGCTGCTGCAGGCTGCGGCTACCTGCAGTCAGCCACTCGCAACAAAGAGCCACCTGACTCAAAAGGTCAATAACGTTGCTGCTTTATATCATGAAGACCATGCCACAACAGTGTAGAAATAATCTTCCGAGGGTAGATGTATTATAATTAATCCAACCAGTCCTCTACTGACGTTCATTTAAGCTGTTTCCTATTTTTGCTTACAATGAGCATGCAATAAAGAGCCTTGTCCCTGTGTGTTTTCATAGTTTTGCTAACATATATTTGTGTCCCTAAAATTGGGATTGCTAGCTCAAAGAAGTGCTTTTGGTTTTCTGAAACACTTCCTATATTTCCGTGCCCATAAGCTTGACCATTGGCACTTCTGTGGTTATATACAAGGATGACTGCCCTCTCAGCCTTACCAACAGAGCATGCGGTAAAATTTGTGGTCAATCTAATAGATGAGAGATGGCAGCTCAATGTTGTTAGAATTTTCCTTTGTCTTATTATGAGTGAGGTTGAGCGTCTTTTCATATGTTTAAGAACCGCTGGCTCCACCGCCTCCAAGAAAGGCCAGAGCCCCAGGAGCACTTTGCCACCTCCGTTCTCCCATCCCGAGCTGAGGGCACATCCCTGACGGTGCCCCTGGGGGAGGCCTGGATGAGGGGCAGAGGTTTCTGCTGCTGGCTTGCAGGGCCCTGCATCCAGCTGGATGTCCCTGCCTTCCACTGTTCTAGCGCCCTGTCCACAAGACCCCACCCTACCCTCAGGAGCACACATGCACTTCCTTTCCTGTTGAAACTATCAGCTCATTCTCCTGTGGGCTAGATAGTCCTTTTTTCTGTTTATTTTGGAAGCATGATATAAATTTCCAATGTTGTCAACTTTGTCGTTTATTTTTATTTTGTTCATGGAAACCTTTTTTGGTTTTTTTGTCATGCAAAAGTTTTTATTTTCATGTAGTTGAATATGTCAATCTTTTCCCTGATTGCTTCTGGATGTTAAATCATAGTTTTACATTTCCAGGTTTTGGTGATTACATGTTTTTCAAAAATAGAATTTAAATGCTTCTTTTTCTTACATTTTTATCTCTAATCCATTTAGAATTTCTCCTAGTATATTATGTGCGGAATGAGTCCAGTTTTATTTTTTTTTCCACATGGCTCTCCATTTATTTCAATGATAATTTTTAGAATCCCCACAGATTTGAGTAGCCACTTTTACTCTATACTAAATTTACATATGCAAGTAGAATATTTCTGGCTTTTCTATTTTGTTCCATTGGTTTATCTGTCTTCTTGCATCAACATCAAAATGTTTTAATTATAGAGCCTTCGTAGTATTTTTTTTCCTTCCAGTTTCTGGAGCCATAACTGACATAAAGCACCGTGTAAGTTAAGATGTACAGCACACTGATTCCACTTCATGTAAGTCATGCAGTGATTATCAGAAAGAGTTTAGTGAAATCTATCATCTCATATAGATACAAAGCTAAAGAAATAGGAAATACATTCTTCTCTGTGATAAGAACTCTTAGGATTTACCCTCGACAAATTTCATGCATAACATATAGAAGTATTAATTATATTTGTTGTATTGAACATTACCTCCCTAGTGCTTATTTATCTTATAATTGGAAGTTTGTACCTTTTGCTTGGGCTTCCCAGATGGCTCAGTGGCAAAGAATCTGCCTGCTAATGCAGGAGGCGCAGGAGACCTGGGTTTGATCCCTGGGTTTGGAAGATCCCCTGGAGGAGGAAATGGCAACCCACCCCAGTATTCTTGCCTGGAGAATCCCATGGACAGAGGAGCCTGGTGGGCTACAGGCAATGGGGTGGCAAAGAGTTGGACACAACTAAGCAGCTGAGCATGAACACAGAACAAGACGAGACCTTTTTTTGTACCTTCATCCAGTTCCCCCTCTTCCTACCATCTGCGTCCAGTAACCACAAGTATGACCTATTTTTCGATGAATTCGTTTGTTTGTTTCTGAAGTGTAATTGACCTATGGGGCTTCCCCAGTGGCTCAGTGGTAAAGAATACGCCTGCAATGCAGGAGCCACAGGAGACCTGGGTTCGATCCCTGGGTGGAGAAGATCCCCTGGAGGAGGGCATGGCAACCCACTCCAGTGTTCTTGCCTGAAGAATCCCATGGACAGAGGAGACTGGTGGGTACAGTCCATAGGGTCACAAAGAGTTGGACACAACTGAAATGACATAGCGTGAATAATTGACCTACAGCAAGCACTATGTTACTTTCTGGTGTGTAAATAGTGATTCAATATTTTCTTTATATACATTTTAATTATTTGGAAAAGCTAAACCCTCTCTAAGGTTTTTTTTTTTTGTTTTTGTTTTTCCAGACTTTCTGGGCTATTCTTGCTTGCTGCTCTTCTAAATTAATTTATAAACAACTTATGCATCTGATAAAACAATAGCATTTTAAATTTAGATTATAAGTACAGGATAATTAAGGGAGAACTAATTTCTTGATGATAGAGTCTTTCTATTCAAGAATATAGTTTGTCTTTTTTCCTTTGTTCAAATCTACTATTTTTTCAATACTGTTTTAGTTTTCCACAAATAGGCTTTGGACACTTTTAAACTTTATATATATATATGCTAACCTAAATGGGTTATTTTTCATTACACATTTTCACTGTTTGTTTTTTTTTTTGGGTCGGGGGCAGTGACCTATACATGTAGGCTATTAATGTTTGTTAAATTTATAACTTGTTACTTTACTAATTTTCCTATCTTTTAAAGTAGTTCCATTCACTCCTTGGAACTTTTCAGATATATAATTACACTATATACAAATAGAGATCAGTTTACCTTTTTCTTTACAATTCTTATAATACAAATTGCTTTATCTTAGCTAATTGCATTGGTGGATACTTACAGCATACTGTTAAATAGTAGTGAAAACAGTGATATTCTTGTCTTATCCCTAATAAGAAAACCTTTAGTTGGCTCTCCATTAAATAATCGGCAGGCTTTTGCTGTAGTTTAAAAAATTACTTACTTTTAGAAATAAATTTAGTCGGACCATGGTTGTTCGTATAAATACCTGTACTATACACCACTTTGGTGGAGATCATTTTTGAGTGAAAGGAAAAGGGTGGTACCGTGACTTATGTGCCAGGATGACTTACCATGGGGGTGAGCTTGACATGCAGACAATCTTTGCTTCTAGTTTATGGTAGAAAACTTTCAGAGAAGTGTGATGGAGGAATTTGGGGCATTGTTTTATCTCCGCTGTATTTGGAAAGTCATACTAGATTCTTTGAATGCCATTTATTTCCTTTAAAAAGTTCCAGTTAACTTAGCCAAGATGCTAAAATATTTGTGTTCACAGAAGCTGTTATATTAATGGGATAAAAGAGCCTTTCCAGCCAGCAAGCCTGCCCTGACCTTCCTGAAGTTTCAAAGTTGATGTGCCTTGAAAAGCTTGCCTCTTTCTGCTTGCTTTGTCCTGAGCCTAATCTACAGTCAGAACAAGTGTTTCTCTGTAAAAGACTTCCTTTTCCTCATTTGCTTTTTATTTCCCACAGTTGGGGCCATTTGTGAGCTCCTGAACAACCAAACAAAGCAAAGTAACTTTTCAAAATGGTAATTGAAAGGCCTAAAGAAGCACAATGGACTCTGAGCAGGAGGGACCCTGAGTGTGGGAAGTCTCCTCAGTGCTGGTTTCAGTGCTGCCCACCACAAACACTCTGGGTTTTGCAGGCTCGTCTGGATAGATGCCGAGCCTCGCTTTACAAAGACTCATGGCATGAAGTGTCCATGGGCTAAGCTGAAGGGTAAGGCCTCTGTCTTTTATTAGAACCAATTAAATCCTGAATTACTGAAAATTCTGCCTCTGTTTGCATTCAGAACAATATTTGAAACACTCCACAGTTGTAATTTCAAGGATGATGCCTCCGGTATCCCCTCCAAGCTTGCAAGACCTGTTTTTGAATGCATTAAGAAGAAAAATCACATCAGCATGTACTTGTTTTCCAGTTTATCAACTTATATCATATTCATTTCTTCAACTTTACTATCTTTAGCTCATCAACGTGACAAATGAGAATCAGAGATGTTAAGCAATTTGCCCAAGTCATAATGGCAAGGCCACACTCAAACCTAGGTCTCATGGAGCCAAATTCTAGCATTCCATTATATCATTTCCATGTGCATTTAGGTTCTTGTTTAGTTGCTTAGTCATGTCTGACTCTTACGAACTCATGGACTGTAGCCCGCCAGGCTTCTCTCTCCATGGGATTTCGCAGGCAAGAATACTGGAAATGGGTTGCCATTCCACCCTCCAGGGGATCTTCCTGACCCAGGGATTGAACCTCTGTTTCCTGCATTAACAGGCGGATTCTACCGCTGAGCCACTAGGGAAGCCCACACTTAAAATTATACATGCATTAATTACAAATGCACAAACATGATGTTCTGTTATACAAAAATCCTAATTACAAAACAGCTAACTGACATGACCATTCTCATTTAAGGAACATTAATCTTGAGACTGTTCTGAACAGAAAGTGTCCTGTTGTCTTTAAAGTTGGAATCCATTTTCAAGAATTGATTTGCTCGTAAGTTGTCAGGCATGGATCTATTACATACAGTGAGATTTTTATCATTATTATTTTAACATAGAGTCTCACAGTAGAGTTGGCTTGCTGCCTTATTTCATCTATTTAATTGCACTTGTTCCATCATTGTCCTAACCTAAATATACAAGGAAGCTTTGGTCCCCTGCCCTGTTCATCTGCTAAGAAGGAGATGATGTTAAAGGAAACAAAAAGATATACCCAGAAGACAGCATCCCTCGATCCAGGGGGTCATGGAGCAGCGTTAGTTGTTGTCATTTTTGTTGTTTAGTTGTTCAGTTGTCTATGACTCCTTTGTAACCCAATGGGCTGTAGCCTACCAGGTTCCTTTGTCCATGGGACTTCCCAGGCAAGAATACTGGAGCAGGTTTCCATTGCTTTTGGGGGATCTTCCTGATCCAGGGATCGAACCAGAGACCCCAGCATTGGCAGGCAGATTCTTTACAACTGAGCTACCAGGGAAGCCCCGAAGCAGCATTAACAAAAGCGATGTTTCTACCCTCCACCCCCTTTTAAGCAGGTGCAAGTTGGAGGAAAAGGCTAAGAGAAAGTTCAGATCTTTAAGGTAAAAAGTAAAAGTGTTAGTCGTTCAGTCGCATCTGACTCTTTGCAACCCCATGGACTGTAGCCTGCCAGGCTCCTCTGTCCATAGTATTTCCCAGGCAAGAATACTGGAGTGGGGTGCCATTCTCTTGGCCAGGGGGTCCTTCCAACCCAGGGACGGAACCCAGATCTCCTGCATTGCGGGCACATTCTTTACCATCTGAGCCATGCTTTGCAAGGGAGGCCAACCAGGAACTCCCAATATCACCTAGAGATAAAAGAGGAATGGGATCCCTGTGGTTGTCATGGACAAGGCTAACCTAGGAATGCACATCATGGACCTCCCAGCCCCAGAGAGCACAGACCTGCTGGCAGGAAGACTTAGCGGTCAATCTCAATGAACTACTTTGTGGGGCTTAAGAAATGTCAAGATAAAGAGACTTTTAACCTCAGGTTTGGCTGTGGAGCAAACAAACACAAGCTGATTTTCATATCTTTATAAATCAAAGCAGGACTCAAATAGGGAAAGCATATTAAAACCACAAAAGCACATACCACGAGTCCCTGAATCAAATCAGTGTAATTTTGAGATTATTATTTGGGCATGCATATCTCTGCTGCCTTTCACAAATAACAATAAAAGCCCCCACACATTTTATAGCTAGTAGGTATATTATTCAATTTTAAGTTGAGAAAAAATTATAATAATAAAACCTACATGTGTCTGGCAGGTCACAGATCTCAAGATACCTCATAGTATCTTATTTTATTCTTAACAATAACCCATGAAGTATGCAAGATCTTATTCCCATTATGCCAGAGAAACTGAGTCTCACAGAGATGAGGCTCCCTTCTGTGGTAAGAAACTGGTTTAGGGTGGCTTTGAACAAGGGTCACCTGATTTAAGGTCAATGCTCCTCCCACTAGACAAAATGCTTCCTCTAATGAATTACCCAGTATACTTTGCATATATAGGTATGTAGGGGAAAGTTCCTGTGATGGTACCTGATTTTGAGTAGGAAGAAATGGGCTTGTATGATATCTCTTTACCTGTGTCCACCTAGGGCAGCCGCCTAACCTGTCTGTGCCTCAGTTTCTCACTGGAAAATCAATGTCATGATAAAACTTGATTTAACTACTCCCAGGATGTCAGGCAAATGAAACTTAGAATGATGCTAATTAATTGTACAAATGTTATATATTACTATAAATTTTTATCCATTGGTCTTGTAGGAGAGGCAGGCTCTCAGTTTAGTTAAGTTCAGTCCCTCAGTCGTGTCTGACTCTCTGTGACCCTACGGACTGTAGCACGGCTGGCTGCTCTGTCCATCACCAACACAGTGGTTATAAGATCACAAGCTGCAGCAGGAGAGGGCAGGAAGAACCGAGAGAGAAGCACTGAAATACACGCATCGCCACATGTAAAATGGGTGGCTAATGGGAAGTCGCTGTATAACACAGAGAGCTCAACCTGGTGGTCTGCAGCGACCTAGAGGGGCGGGATGGGGTGGGAGGTAGAAGGGAGGCTCAAGAGGGAGGGAGCATATGTGTGCCTGGGGCTGATTCATGCTGATGTATGGCGGAAACCAAACAACACTGTAAAGCAAATTTTGTTGTTGCTGTTCAGTCACTCAATCGTGTCCTGCTCTTTGTGACCCCATGTGCTGCGGCATGTCAGGCTTCCCTGTCCTTCACTATCTCCCGGAGTTTACTCAAATTCACGTCCACTGAGTTAGTGGTGACATCCAAGCATCTCATCCTCTGTCGTCCCCTTCTCCTCCTGCCATCAATCTTTCCCAGCATCAGAGTCTTTTCCAGTGAGTCAGTTCTTCACATCAGGTGGCCAAAGTATTGGAATTTCAGCTCCAGCATTAGTCCTTCCAATGAGTATTCAGGGCTGATTTCCTTTAGGATTGACTGGTTGGATCTCCTTGCAGTCCAAGGGACTTTTCAAGAGTCTTCTCCAACACCACAGTTCAAAAGCATCAATTCTTTGCTGCTCAGCCTCTTTATGGTCCAACTCTCACATCCATATATAACTACTGGAAAAAACATAGTTTTGACTAGACAGACCTTTGTCAGCAAAGTAATGTCTGTTTCTTAATATACTGTCTAGGTTGGTCATAGCTTTTCTTCAAAGAGCAAATATTTTTAAATCTCATGGCTGCAGTCACCATCTGCAGTGATTCTGGAGCCCAATATAAAGTCTCTCACTGTTTCCAGTGTTTCCCCATCTATTTGCCATAAAGTGATGGGACTGGATGCATGATTTTAGTTTTATGAATGTTGAGCTTTAAGGCAGTTTTTTCACTCTCCTCTTTCATTTTCATCAGAGGCTCTTTAGTTCCTCTTCACTTTCTGCCATAAGAGTGGTATCATCTGCATATCTGAGGTTATTGATATTTCTCCTGGCAATCTTGATTCTAGCTTGTGCTTCATCCAGTCCAGTATTTTTCATGATGTACTCCGGATATAAGTTACATAAGCAGGATGACAATATACAGCCTTGATGTACTCCTTTCCTGATTTGGAACCAGTCTTTTCCATGTCTAGTTCTAACTGTTGCTTCTTGACCTGCATACAGACATCTCAGGAGGCAGGTCAGGTGGTCTGGTACTTCCATCTCTTTCAGAATTTTCCACTTTGTTGTGATCCACACAGTCAAAGACTTCAGCATAGTCAATGAAGCAGAAATTGATGTTTTTCTGGAACTCTCTTGCTTTTTCTACGATCCAGCAGATGTTGGCAATTTGATCTCTGGTTCCTCTGCCTTTTCTAAATCCAGCTTGAACATCTGGGAGTTCTTGGTTCATGTACTGTTGAAGCCTGGTTGGAGAATGTTGAGCGTTACTTTGCTAGTGTGTGAGATGAGTACAATTGTGCGATAGTTTGAGCATTCTTTGGCATTGCCTTTCTTTGAGACTGGAATGAAAACTGACTTTTCCAGTCCTGTGGCCACTGCTGAGGTTTCCGGATTTGCTGGCAGAGTGAGTGCAGCACTTCAACAGCATCATCTTTTAGGATTTTACATAGCTCAGCTGGAATGCCATCACCTCCACTAGCTTTGTTTGTAATGATGCTTCCTAAGGCCCCCTTGACTTCACATTCCAGGCTGTCTGGCTCTAGGTGAGTGATCACACCATCATGGTTATCTAGGTCATTAAGATCTTTCTTGTATAGTTCTTCTGTGTATTGTTGCCACCTCTTCTTAATATTTTCTGCTTCTTTTACGTCTATACCATTTCTGTCCTTTATTGTGCCCTACAAGAGACTAAGCCAGACTTGCCGTGAGTGTCCAGGAATCTCTGGCAAAGGCATGGGTCGACAGTGGCCTGCGGTAGGGTCAGGGACACTGAATACAACAGTCCTGGCATAAGTGCTTTTGAAGGAGGTCACTATTCCTGCTATTACCCCTCAGGCCAAACTATAGGTAGGGAACATAGCCCCACCTATCAACAGAAAATTGGATTAAAAATTTACTGAGCATGAGCCTGCTCATCAGAGTAAGACTCAGATTCTCCTACAGCCAGTCCCTCCCATCAGAAAGTTTCCACAAGCCTCTTATCCTTATCCACCAGAGGGCAGACAGAATGAAAACCACAGTTACAGAAAACTAACCAAACAATATTTGGATCGCAGCCTTTTCTAACTCAATGAAACTATGAGCCATGCCACGTAGGGCCACCCAAGATGCATGAGTCATGGTAGAGAGTTCTGACAAAATGTGGTCCACTGGAGAAGTGAATGGCAAACCACTTCGGTATTCTTGCCTTGAGAACACCATGAACAGTATGAAAAGGCAAAAAATGACACCAAAAATGAACTCCCCAGGTCAGTAGGTGCCCGAAAAATTACTAGAGTGAAGAAACAGTTCCAGAAAGAATAAAAAGGCTGAGCCAAAGAGAAAACAATGCCCAGTTGTGGATGTGACTCATGATGGAAGTAAAGTCTGAGGCTGTAAAGAACAATATTGCATAGGAACCTGGAATGTTAGGTCCATGAATGAAGATAAATTGGAAGTGGTCAAAGAGGAGATGTCAAGAGTGAACATCGACATTTTAGGAATCAGTGAGCTAAAATGGACTGGAATGGGTGAATTTAATTCAGATGACCATTATATCTACTATTGTGGGCGAGAATCCCTTAAAAGAAATGGAGTAGCCCTCAGAGTCAACAAGAGTCCAAAATGTAGTACGTGGGTGCACTCTCAAAAACAACAGAATGAGCTCTGTTTGTTTCCAAGGCAAACCATTCAATATCACAGTAATCCAAGTCTGTGCCCCAACCAGTAATGCCAAAGAAAGAAGTGAAGTGAAGTTGCTCAGTTGTGTGTGACTCTTTGCGACTCCATGGACTGAAGCCCACCCAGGCTCCTCCATCCATGGAATTTTATAGGCAAGGGCACTGGAGTGGCTTGCCATTCCAGGGGATCTTCCCAACCCAGGGATCAAACCCAGGTCTCCTGCATTGCAGGCAAACACTTTGCCATCTGAGCCACCAAGGAATGCTGAAGAAGGTGAAGTTAAATGGTTCTATGAAGACCTACGAGACCTTCTAGAACTAACACCAGAAAGAGATGTCTGTTTCATCATAGGTGACTGGAATGCAAAAGTAGAAAGTCAAGAGATACCTGGAGTAATAGGCAAGTTTGGCCTTGGAGTAAAGAATAAAGCAGGGCAAAGGCTAACAGACTTTTGCCAAGAGAACACACTGTCATAGTGAACACCTTCTTTCAACAACACAAGAGAAGACTCTACACATGGTCATCACCAGATCATTAATATTGAAATTAGATTTATTATATTCTTTGCAGCCGAGATGGAGAAGCTCTATACAGCCAGCAAAAACAAGACCAGGAGTTGCCTGTGGTTCAGATCATGAGCTCCTTATTGCAAAATTCAGACTTAAATTCAAGAAAGTAGGGAAAACCACTAGGTCATACCTTAATGACCTAAATCAAATCCCTTACGGCTGTACAGTAGAAGTAACAAATAGATTCAAGGAGGGATGAGATCTGATAGAGAGAGTACCTGAAGAACTACGGATGGAGGTTTGTAACACTGTACAGGAGGTGGTGATCAAAACCATCCCCAAGAAAAAGAAATCCAAAAAGGCAAAATGGTTGTCTGAGGAGGTCTTAAAAATAGCTGAGAAAAGAAGAGAAGCAAAAGGCAAAGGAGAAAAGGAAAGATATATCCATTTGAATGTAGAGTTCCAAAGAATAGCAAGGAGAGATAAGAAAGCCTTCCTCAGGGGTCAGTGCAAAGAAACAGAGGAAAACAATAGAATGGGAAAGACTAGAGATCTCTTCAAGAAAACTGAAGATACCAAGCAGGCTCCAGATTTGTTTAAACCTACTATGAAGATAATGGCAACCCACTCCAGTGTTCTTGCCTGGAGAATCCCATAGACAGAGAAGCCTGGCCGGCTACAGTCCATGGGGTTGCAGAGAATTGGACACCACTGTGTGACTCCCACTTCACTTCACTTCCCTATGAAGATACAGCAGTTCATATGTGTTTGGTAGATGCCCGGAAAAGACTGTTAAGAATGGCTCCTTTCTCTTCCTTGCTAATGTGTGCTCTGTGGCCCGTAAGCTCAGTGTGTGGAAAGCAGGGCTATGAAGTTGCTGACATATTTTGCTCTCTTCCTAACATATATGACTGGCTATAAGACAGTCTAATGGCCAAAGGTAGCACCATGTTTACCAGGAAAGTCATCTTTAAAAGTGTCCCCCCTCATAATAGCAGAGCCAATTGAGTGGCTCTTCCTGCCTTAGAATAATTAGCAAAGACGTCATCTTCCTTTTGAGAGGCATCACAGTATAATGGTTGAGAACACAGAATAGGTTCTGGAATCCAACTACCTATATCTGAACCATCCTATACTGAAGTTACTTAAAGCTGTTTTGCTTCAGTTTCTTTATCTGTAAAATGGGGATGATAATAGGGGATTATTTTCCTATTTCCAACATAAATCATCATAGTTTTATCAGTTTAAAACAATACTCATTTATTATTCCTAGTTCTGCAGGTCAGATGTTGGGTTGTGGTACGGCTTAGAGTCTCACAAGCCCCAAATAAAGGGGTCCTCAGAGCTGTGTCCCCTTCTGGAAGGTCTGAGGATGAACCAGTTAGAAGGTCACTCAGGTTGTTGGCTGTGCTCAGTTTCTTGAGGTTCAAGGCCTGCGGTCCCTGCCTCCTTGCTGGCTTTCAGCAGAATCCGAGAGGCTGCCTCCCTTCCTGGCCTGGTGCATCTTCCATATTCAGACGGGGGCTTCCCTGGTGGCTCAGAGGTTGAAGCGTCTGCCTACAATGCGGGAGGCCTGGGTTTGATCCCTGGGTTGGGAAGATCCCTGGAGAAGGAAATGACAACCCACTCCAGTACTTTTGCCTGGAAAATTCCACGGATGGAGGAGCCTGGTAGGCTACAGTCCATGGGATCACAAAGAGTTGGACATGGTTGAGCAACTAGTTACTCAGACTAGCAGTGATATTTCAAACCCTTTCCCATTCGGACATCTCTGTTTCTCATTGTGCTGCATTGCTTCCAGCTTCAGCTGGACAGGATTGTCTGCCTAAGGGCTCATGCGATTAGACTGGACCCATCGAGGTCATCTAGGCGAGTCTCACAAGCTAAGATCTGTAACCGTAATCACATCTGCAGTGCCCCCTTTGCCATGGAATGACATATTCACAAATTCTAAAGGCTGGGAGGGCACAGGCACCTTGGGTGTGGGATGGTGGTACATTCTGCTCAATGCAAATAGCACCTGCCTCATGGAGGGATTGTGAGAGTTAAATGAGTTTGTTTGGTTTTGATTATAGTATAAACACACATTTTATCTATTTCATATGTTTCAGTCCATTGTAATCATAATTCTTTTTGATGTTCAAACATTTCCATCTTTAACTAGTGGAATGCAGTTTGAATTGTCTCTTGTTACCATCAAACAACATTCCACTCGCCTTTCCTGGCAGGATAAGATGACGAGGCTTCTGTCCCAGACCTGAAATCTAGTTCTACAAGGAATCCTGGTTTCTTCCCATGGAAAATGGTGTGTAAAGACCACAGTCTGGGTGCTTAGAATCTCTATTCACACGGATCTGTAGTGCTCTTGTATGTATGGACAGGAATCTCATCCTTCTCAGCAGCTCATTATTTCTGCTCCTTATAAGCCTGCAGTTCCACCTGATGTTCCTCCTTCCCCTCTTACAACAGCCAGTGTTCCTGTGATGCCTCACCTTCCCACCAGCCAGGAGGACCCCTTCTCCTAATCCTCTCATCATTCTCTGCTGGGCCAGACACCTCTGTTCACCTCTGGCCTGGCATGGCATCAAAGTGGGGAGCACTTCCATAACGCTGAAGAATACCAAATCCCCGCCCCACCTTTTTTTTTTTTTACAGAATGTTTCTATTTTTAAAAAATTTCTTCAAGTGAGCTAACTTCCTATTTGCTACTGAGAAAGTCAATTCCTAGGCAGGTTGACAAGAAGTCTGGGGTCCCTGAGGAGGAGAGAGGGGTCTGGAGCTCTCCAGGAGGAGATAGGGATCTGGAATTCTCAAGGAGAAGGAAAGGACAAATGTCTTTTTTTTTCCCTCTACATTCCTTAGTCTTAGTCACATAAAATATTTTTAAGCCCAGAACTGATGATTAAACAACAAACAACTCAGTTTAAACTCTGTACTAAGGATTATATAACAACAATGCATCCTGCTTGAGGACAGTTTCTCCTTCCTGAAAACCTTCTGGCTAATTCTCTTTTCTTAAAATGTAAATTATAAGGTCTCAGTTCAGTTCAGTGGCTCAGTCCTGTCCCACTCTTTGCAACCCCATGAATCGCAGCACGCCAGGCCTCCTTGTCCATTACCAACTCCTGGAGTTCACTCAGACTCACGTCCATCAAGTCAGTGATGCCCTCCAGCCATCTCAGGCTCTGTCATCCCCTTCTCCTGCCCCCAATCCCTCCCAGCATCAGAGTCTTTTCCAATGAGTCAACTCTTCGCATGAGGTGGCCAAAGTACTGGAGCTTCAGCTTTACTATCATTCCTTCCAAAGAAATCCCAGGGCTGATCTCCTTCAGCATGGACTGGTCAAAAGCATCAATTCTTCGGCACTCAGCTTTCTTCACAGTCCAACACTCACATCCATACATGACCACTGGAAAAACCATAGCCTTGACTAGACGGACCTTTGTTGGCAAAGTAATGTCTCTGCTTTTGAATATGCTGTCTAGGTTGATCATAACTTTCCTTCCAATAAGTAAGTGTCTTTTAATTTCATGGCTGCAATCACCATCTGCAGTCATTTTGGAGCCCAAAAAAATAAAGTCTGACACTGTTTCCACTGTTTCCCCATCTATTTCCCATGAAGTGATGGGACCGGATGCCATGATCTTCGTTTTCTGAATGTTGAGCTTTAAGCCAACTTTTTCACTCTCCTCTTTCACTTTCATCAAGC
>SJXQ01010640.1:203291-329675 GCA_006408695.1 Aepyceros melampus
CTAAGGCCCACTTGAATTCACATTTCAGGATATCTGGCTCTAGGTGAGTGATCACACCATCGTGATTATCTGGGTCATGAAGATCTTTTGTGTACAGTTCTTCTGTGCATTTTTGCCACCTCTTAATATCTTCTGCTTCTGTTAGGTCCAGACCATTTCTGTCCTTAATTGAGCCCATCTTTGCATGAAATGTTCCCTTGGTATCTCTAATTTTCTTGAAGAGATCTCTAGTCTTTAAGATCTTTAGAACCTTAAGACACTCTTTTGATTTACTGTAATAACTAATTAAAAAGTATATAACTCCCTAGCGTAGACTAGCAAGGGGGCACTCTCCATCCCTCTTCTGGTGTCTATGTCAGAAGCTTTCTCTGTGCCGTTTTATATTTTAATAAAACTCTACTACAGGCTTGAGTGATCAAGCCTCACCCTGGTCCCAGAGCTGCATCTTCTTCGAAGATCATGAATCTGACACTGTTCACCATAGCTATCACTATTCAGGGCTTTGGTCAGCAAACTGTTTCTCTTTCTTAACTGAGAATGACAGTGCTTTGAAATAGTATGGCAAGAGCCAGCCCCGTCACCAGAGCAGGAAGGTATTACAAAGCCAACCACTCCCTCAGGTACGTGTGCTTCCCCGGTGGCTCAGTGGTGAAGAATCTGCCTGTCAGTGCGGGAGACACAGGAAATGCAGTTTTGATCCCTGGGTCCGGAGGATCCCCTGGGGGAGGAAACGGCAAACCTCTCCAGTATTTCTTGCCTAAAAAATCCATGAACAGAGGAGTCCAGTGTGGAGTCCATGAGGAGCCCATGGGGTTGCACACACAATGTGTGTTTCCTAGGAAATCTGGGTGGTTGCATGTTGAAATTTTTAACTAGAGTTTCCCAGTAATGAAAGTGCTGAGGAGTTAATTTACCTTAACCATTTTTAGGGCAACTACCCATTTAAAAACCCAATTAGTACCTAGGAGCTACTCTCTGAAAATACGTACAAGCATACGAAAATTTATCAACACACTTTCATGAGTTTCAGGACCTGTTGGATTGTTTCCAACAAACTGTCTTGAAGAGTTTAGTTTGTTTGCACTAGATTCTTTTTTAATGTAGACTATTTAAAAAATCTTTATCGAATTTGTTATTATATTGATTCCTTTTTGTTTCTTTGCTTTTGTTTTTTGGCTGCAAGGCATGTGGAAGCTTAGCCCCTGACTGGAGATCTAACCTGCACTCATTGCACTGGAAGGCAAAGTCTTAACCACAGGACCCCCAGGGCATCCTGACAACTAAGTTCTGGTTTGCATTGGCTTGTTGGAGGCATCTGGATGTGGAAGCTGGGAGGGGGTGTGGACAGAAGGGAACACAGCTGGAACTAGGGTGAAGGTTTTAAATTTCTCCATTCATCATTATCCATGCTCTGGTCTATAGCAATGAAGGCTATTTCTGGTGCCAGTCAGAATTATTTGCTACCATTCCACGATATTTTATGTGTAGAAATTGGAAGTCAGCTCTTAAAACTTGGGATAATTTTGGAATACAGACAGCACTAAAAATTGGTAGCTGGTTATAGGCAAAGAGAAGACTGTCAAAGAGCCATCAAAGGTAGACATCCCACAAGGGAAGGGAATGGCACCCCGCCCTAGTATTCTTGCCTGGAGAATCCCATGGACAGGGGAGCCTGGTGAGCTACAATCCATGGAGTCACAAAGTGTCAGACACAACCAAGCTTCTCAGCACACATGCTATATTACGTACAGCACAATAATATCAGCACTTCTTAACACATAAAATCAACACCTCTCTTATACAGAGGCCCTTGTCCATCTTGGCAGGAGGTTTTTGTAAAGAGGATGCTTTGTTCTTTTGTTTAGTACATCTGAGTCTTTATAACTTGAAGTCCACAGCACCTTTTTACATTCTGTACTTGTGCTGGAGAATCTCAGAGAGAAAAAGATGTTTATTTGTCTCCAGATATTGTAGCTCTGAGGCACAAGAATCCTGGGAGAACAGGACAAAACCGCAGATGAAGGGAGGGCTTTCATGTAGACACAGAGGTCCCTGAGGCTCTGATTTATTTGACGTTTGTGAAGTGAAACTCAACAGGTTGTTTATGACTGATTTGAAGCCCTTGTCATACCATGTTTTATGGTTCCAAAGGAACAAAGTAGAGAAAAGTTCCCTAAAGAAAACTGAACAGGTGTTTTGGGACTACAGGACATTTTAGTAACAGGGTGAAGAATCTCTGTTTGATGGTAAGTCATTAAGTTGCCTTGGTCATGGGTTGGAGTGTGCTTTAGTGGTTGCTAAAAGAAATGTAGAATGCCTTTCCCCAAATATCCTTCCTGTAAAAATGTCCTTGATATCGAGGGCTGTGACTAAGCCAGAAATTGCCCCTGTAGGCACCACCAGGAGCCGTGGCTCAGGTGGGCAGAGGCCTGAACGGCAGAGGCCAAGAGAGGTCTTCATCCCAAATACAGCGGAGAGACAGAGGACTGGTTTTCTGATGGTAAGAATGATGGCACGCAAATCTGTACCTTGAACACTGTTCTCACTTCTTAAGAAGCCCACGGCTTCCCTGGAGGTCCAGTGGTTAAGACTCTAAGCTCCCAATGCAAGGGGCCCCAGGTTCAATCCCCAGTTGGGGAACAAGATCTCACATGCCACAGGTAAGAGTTTGTATGCCTCAAAAAACAACAACAACAAAAAAAAAACCACCAAGAGTTTGTATGCCACGACTAAGACCTGGTGAGGCCAAATAAAAAAAAAATTTTTTTTTAAAGAAGCAGCCCACGGCCCTGGAGATACAGAGTAACTTGGAAACTTTTGATAAGAAATTCTCTTGATACCCTTTAGTAACCTACTGAGCTTGGCCTTGCCAAGGGGAACCACTAAGTTTGCCCCAACGCTCTAATTTCTGAACTGCCCTAGTGAAAAGTGAAAGTGCAAGTCACTTAGTCATGTCCCACTCTTCACAACCTCATGCACTGTAGCCTGCCAGGCTCCTCTGTCCATGGAATTCTCCAGGCCAGGATACTCGAGTGGGTTGCCATTCCCTTCTCCAGGGATTTTCCTGACTCAGGGATCGAACCTGGGTCTCCCGCATTGGAGGTGGATCCTTTACCATCTGAACCACCAGGGAACTGCCCTAGAGACAAGTCTAACTGTACACTGGTCTGAAGTAAGATCAACAAAAGCAGGATGTGAACAATGTGCCCATTCAAAGGCTTGTAACACACTCTCTCAATTAATTTTTTAAAAACTAGATGCACATCAGTCATCTGGATTTAAAACTCTGAACCACTCTGACTTCAGGCAGGTAGTAAGCTCCCTACACATGGCATGAACTCAAGAAATATTCATGGAGAAGATGCTACTGAATGATTTATCATTTGACCCTACTGAAATTCTGAAATAAAAGTTTCTAGCTAACTTTTGTTTTAGGTCAACATGAATCAATTGTGTTCTCTGGATATCTAGCATACCTGCCACTCAGACCCTATGAAAATGTAACATCTACTATTCATTAATTCGTTGTGAAATATTTAACATGTATCTATAACATTCTGGGCACAATCACCATTTAATTCAATGGTTACAAAACTCTAGAGACAAGTATGTAATGAATAGGGTTCCATGCTTTATTTGTATTTTATTCAAATACATCTTATGTTTTTAAGTGGTGCTAAGGAGTTGAAGTTGGATATGCTAAGACATGGTTAGCCATGTCTAATTTAAAAACTCTAAATTCTCATTTAAAGTGAATTAGCACTAAAGACTTAGCAATTCTACACATGGATTGTTAATTAGTCTTTAGAGCGTGTGATTCCTGCAGGATCTCAATCCTGGACCCCTTTCAGTTCTCACTATCTTTTGAAGATACTCTGAAGCAGTCTGGGTTTAGGTAGGGTGACCACATAGTTTATTATTCCAACTGGGGCCACTTTGAGTGTGAATGGGGTGCTGTTCCTCTAGGCCTAGAGGAGCTATTCCACGTTCAAGGTCAGGAGGGGGGTGGTGAGGAGATATCCCTCGTCCAAGGTAAGAGAAACCCCAGTAAAACAGTAGGTGTTGCAAGAGGGCATCAGAGGACAGACACACTGAAACCATACTCACAGAAAACTAGTCAATCACACTAGGACCACAGCCTTGTCTAACTCAATGAAACTAAGCCGTGTTCGCAGGGCAACCCAAGACGGGCGAGTCATGGTGGAGAGGTCTGACAGAATGTGGTTCACTGGAGAAGGGAATGGCAAACCACTTCAGTATTCTTGCCTTGAGAACCCCAAGAACAGTATGAAAAGGCAAAATGATAGGATACTGAAAGAGGAACTCCCCAGGTCAGTAGGTGCCCAATATGCTACTGGAGATCAGTGGAGAAATAACTCCAGAAAGAATGAAGGGATGGAGCCAAAGCAAAAACAATACCCAGTTATGGATGTGACTGGTGATAGAAGCAAGGTCCGATGCTGTAAAGAGCAATATTGCATAGGAACCTGGAATGTCAGGTCCATGAATCAAGGCAATTGGAAGTGGTCAAACAAGAGATGGCAAGAGTGAACGTTGACATTCTAGGAATCAGTGAACTAAAATGGACTGGAATGGGTGAATTTAACTCAGATAACCATTATATCTACTACTGCGGGCAGGAATCCCTCAAAAGAAATGGAGTAGCCATCATGGTCAACAGAAGAGTCCAAAATGCAGTACTTGGATGCAATCTCAAAAACGACAGAATGATCTCTGTTAGTTTCCAAGGCAAACCATTCAGTATCACAGTAATCCAAGTCTACGCCCCAACCAGTAACGCTGAAGAAGCTAAAGTTGAACGGTCCTATTAGGACCTACAAGATCTTTTAGAACTAACAACCAAAAAAGATGTCCTTTTCATTATAAGGGACTGGAATGCAAAAGTAGGAAGTCAAGAAACACCTGGAGTAACAGCCAAATTTGGCCTTGGAATACGGAATGAAGCAGGGCAAAGACTAAGAGAGTTTGCCAAGAAAATGCACTGGTCATAGCAAACACCCTCTTCCAACAACACAAGAGAAGACTCTACACATGGACATCACCAGATGGTCAACACCGAAATCAGACTGATTATATTCTTTGCAGCCAAAGATGGAGAAGCTCTATACAGTCAACAATAACAAGACCAGGAGCTGACTGTGGCTCAGATCATGAACTCCTTATTGCCAAATTCAGTCTCAAATTGAAGAAAGTAGGGAAAACCACTAGACCATTCAGATATGACCTAAATCAAATCCCTTATGATTATACAGTGGAAGTGAGAAATAGATTTAGGGGCCTAGATCTGATAGATAGAGTGCCTAATGAACTATGGAGTGAGGTTCATGACATTGTAGAGGAGACAGGGATCAAGACCATCCCCATGGCAAAGAAATGCAAAAAAGGAAAATGGCTGTCTGGGGAGGCCTTACAAATGGCTGTGAAAAGAAGAGAAGTGTAAAACAAAGGAGAAAAGGAAAGATAAAAACATCTGACTGCAGAGTTCCAAAGAATAGCAAGAAGAGATAAGAAAGCCTACTCAGCGATCAATGCAAAGAAATAGAGGAAAACAACAGAATGGGAAAGACTAGAGATCTCTTCAAGAAAAAAATTAAAGATATACCAAGGGAAAAAATTAGAGATACCAAGGGAACATTTCATGCAAAGATGGGCTTGATAAAGGATAGAAATGGTATGGACCTAACAGAAGCAGAAGATATTAAGAAGAGGTGGCAAGAATACACGAAAGAAGAATAAAAAAAAGATCTTCACGACCCAGATAATCACGATGGTATGATCACTAATCTAGAGCCAGACATCCTGAAATGTGAATTCAAGTGGGCCTTAGAAAGCATCACTACGAACAACGCTAGTGGAGGTGATGGAATTCCAGTGGAACTCTTTCAAATCCTGAAAGATGATGCTGTGAAAGTGGTGCAGTCAATATGCCAACAAATCTGGAAACTAAGCAATGGCCACAGGACTGGAAAAGGTCAGTTTTCATTCCAATCCCAAACAAAGGCAATGCCAAAGAATGCTCAAACTCCCGCACAATTGCACTCATCTCACACGCTAGGAAAGTAATGCTCAAAATTCTCCAAGCCAGGCTTCAGCAATACGTGAACTGTGAACTTCCAGATGTTCAAGCTGGTTTTAGAAAAGGCAGAGGAACCAGAGATCAAATTGCCAGCATCTGCTGGATCATCAAAAAAGCAGGAGAGTTCCAGAAAAACATCTATTTCTGCTTTATTGACTATGCCAAAGCCTTTGACTGTGTGGATCACAATAAACTGGAAAATTCTGAAAGAGATGGGAATACCAGACCACCTGATCTGTCTCTTGAGAAACCTATATGCAGGTCAGGAAGGAACAGTTAGAACTGGACATGGAACAAAAGACTGGTTCCAAACAGGAAAAGGAGTATACAAGGCTGTATATTGTCACCCTGCTTATTTAACTTATATGCAGCATGAGAAACACGGGGCTGGAAGAAGCACAAGCTGGAATCAAGATTGCTGGGACAAATATCAATAACCTCAGATATGCAGATGACACCACCCTTATGGAAGAAAGTGAAGAGGAACTAAGAAGCCTCTTGATGACTTGATGAAAGTGAAAGAGGAGAGTGAAAAAGTTGGCTTAAAGCTCAACATTCAGAAAACGAAGATCATGGCATCCGGTCCCATCACTTCATGGGAAATAGATGGGGAAACAGTGGAAACAGTGTCAGACTTTATTTTTGTGGGCTCCAAAAATACTGCACATGGTGATTGCTGCCATGAAATTAAAAGACGCTTACTCCTTGGAAGGAAAGTTATGACCAACCTAGATAGCATATTCAAAAGCAGAGACATTACTTTGCCGAATAAGATCCATCTAGTCAAGGCTATGGTTTTTCCAGTGGTCATGTATGGATGCGAGACTTGGACTGTGAAGAAAGCTGAGCACTGAAGAATTGATGTTTTTGTTCTGTGGTGTTGCAGAAGACTCTTGAGAGTCCCTTGGACTGCAAGGAGATCCAACCAGTCCATTCTGAAGGAGATCAGCCCTGGGATTTCTTTGGAAGGAATGATAGTAAAGCTGAAACTCCAGTACTTTGGCCACCTCATGCAAAGAGTTGACTCATTGGAAAAGACTGTGATGCTGGGAGGGATTGGGGGCAGGAGGAGAAGGGGATGACCGAGGATGAGATGGCTGGATGGCATCAGTGACACGATGGATGTGCGTCTGAGTGAACTCTGGGAGTTGGTGATGGACAGGGAGGCCTGGCGTGCTGCGATTCATGGGGTCGCAAAGAGTCAGACACGACTGAGCGACTGAACTGAACTGGGGTGCTGTTGATGATTTCATCAGTGCAGTAGGTGCAAAGGGGATTCTTTTAGACAAACAGGGTCTTGGGTTTACCTTAGGAAAGAACGCTGTTGGAGGGATCGGGAGTTGATACACACTGGCTGCCTCATCAGTGCTTGTCACGTCCCCTTTTTGGGTTTCAGTTTATTGGAATGAAGAAAAGGAAAAACACTGTACTAAAACCGACCAGCAGAAGATGAGATGTTTAGACAGCGTCACTGAATCATTAAACGTGAATCTGAGCAAACTTGGGAACAGAGTGAAGGACAGGGGAGCCTGGAATGCTGTGGTCCATGGGGTCGCAAAGAGCTGGACACAACTGAGCGACTGAACAACAACAGAACCCACCCTACTGCTTCGTTCAAACTTCACCACTTTACAGTTACAAACAGACTCAAAGGAAAGAGTCTCATCATGTTTTTGAAACAACTTCAAATTCACAGACAGCTGGCAAGCACATGAAACACTTTTTAAAAACTCGCCCCTTTTAAAAACCAGGTTGTTACCAAAGCTTACATCATGTTTTAAATAAATCAGCTTAAGAAATCAATAAGCTGACTTCAGGGTTGGCAAACATTTCATCCACACCACCTGAAGCATCGTGTTGAGAAGGATTCTGAGGCTGCACCTGGGCTCACGAGGGAAAAAGCAAAAAACAAACCTCAATCAGTTAGTGATGTTTTCTGGGGTCATGAGGACATGAGAGAGATGCAAAGAGGGTAGGAGGGGTTATGGGCTATGTGTGTGCGCCCGTTCTCCGCCAGGGTCGGCTGAGGGTTTCCGGTACTAAAATACAAAACACAAGAAAAACCAAACCCAGGTTTAGGGTAAAGCTGCTTCATACTGGTATCGAACACAGTGTGAGTCCCACCCAGGGATTCTTGTCCTTTTCCCTGCCTCAGGGGCCTTCCATAAGCACTCAGGTGGCAGAGTGTAAGTGATGCAACCTCGGTGCATGTCAGGATCACACAGGCCTGCTGGGAACGGGCCAGGCTTCGCTGGGTTTAACCGCCCTGCCTCCTCAGCCAGAGCTTCCACCAGGCAGGGAGGGCACAGACCCACTGGCAGAGGGGCTGGAACGGGGAGCAGGGTCAGGGCCCCCTGCCCTCAGTCCTCATTTTTATTAAAGCCCTGTGACCTTGGACATATTACTTTTCTTAGTTTGTAAAATGAATTTGGATTCAGGGTTTTTCCAACTTTAGCTTTCTGTGACTAAAACATGAAGAGGTGACGAGTATCACAGTGAGTTAACTCCATGCAAATTCAAGGAAAGCTCATTTGTGGTCAAACAGATAAATCTTGCAGTAAATGATCAGGAAACACACACACACACACATAGCTCTCTCATGCACCTGTGTGCCACCCGCTCAGTCATGCCCGACTCTGCACAGACCCACCGACTAGCCTGCCAGGCTCCTCTGTCCGTGGGATTCTTCAGGCAGGAATACTGGAGTGGGTTGCCATTCCTTTCTCCAGGGGATCTTCCCGACTCAGGGATCAAACCTGGGTAAGCAGGCAGAGCCGCCAGGGAAGCCCATTTATGTATAAATAGTCATAATTTTTTGAAAGAGGCAGCTCAGTTATATAACACAGTAAGCCCCCTACATATGAATTTTCAAGTTGCAAACTTTTGAAGATGCAAATGTCCCCCTGTATGCCAACTATTGTATTGTACTACTGTACCTTTCAAGGTATTATACTGTAAGGTCAAAAATGTCTTTTTTATGTTTGTTTTTTACATATTATTTGTGTGAAAAGTATTACAAACAGTAGAGTACTATATGGGGATTTCCTGATGGCTCAGATGGTAAAGAATCTGCCTGTAATGAGACAGATCCAGGTTCAATCCCTGGGTCAGGCAGTTCCCCTGGAAAAGGAATTGGCAACCAACTCCAGTATTTTTGCCTGGAGAATTCCATGACAGAGGAGCCTGGCAGGCTACAGTTCATGGGGTTGCCAAGAGTTAGGTATGACTGAGTGACTAGCACACGCTATATAGCCGACCGTGTTAGTTGGGTACCTAGGTTAATTTTTGTTGAACGTACAAACATACTGGACTTGTGAACATGCTCTTGGAATGGAACTTACTTGTATGTAAATTAACTGAACTGTTGATAGAATCCTTTGTCTAGGTTGTTCTTGCAAATTGTTTTTTTTTTTTTTAAGATGCTAACAATCCATGGACATAATTTACTACTTTAACATATATTTTAGTTGCTTGCATCTCTGACTTTAGCAGGTTTCTCAGCATTCTCACTGTTTAATAAGTTGACATCTTACCTGAGTGACAGCAACATTCGTCCCATCGGTGACTTCCACACTCATGTTATAGATGGACCTCTGCTCTGCATCCAAAGGTTTTGCAATGACAATGGTCCCAACACCCTTCTCTGCATCAAAAGAGCTGTCAAAATTGCCCCCTGACGAGTTCACAGAAACAACATGAAATTAGCATATCTGAGAAGTTATTACATGCACTGAAGCATATAGTCTTAAAGGGAGCGCTTATACAGAAACGCTTTTTCTGGACAGGCACCCCTGTGGCTCAATCTGTACTTCTTAAGTGAACCCTTTATTTTCTAACTTAACTCATATTTCAAAACACAGCCTCTACAGTGCATAGCAAATGCCACCAAAAAAATGTATTGCCAAAAATCACCTCAGCACTAATGTTAGAACAGTAAAACATAAATTGACCCCATAAAATATGTAGAAAGCTAAAGTCCCATTCAACCCCTTGTGGCTTCTGGGCTAGGAATTTGTAGACCTTTTACTTTTCCAAAGTAGATTACATTCTAAGTAAACAAACAGTCCAGTCATTATTAACAAAAATGAGTAGGCACTTTGAAATCTGTACCAGGATTGATGGTAAACATGTGGTTGTTAGAGTTCAGATTCCCTCAATTTGATGTCAGAAATGGAGTCATAAATACTAGGAAATAGGAAAAGCAACAAAATTGGATTTCATATTAAAAATTCTCTATCTGTAAGTTGTGATATTTATAGAAAAAAAAATTTTTTTTTTTTTTGCCTTCTTGACAGTGTGAGTTATCTTTCTCTGCCCAAAGGAGAAAGTTTGCAGGAGATTTACAAAACGAAATCTGGAAAGAATGAGAGGGAAACATCAGCTATGGAACAAATGATAAAATATTTCCTATGAAAGTTTAGGAAACTTTACTTTCTACCACTGGACCAGGTGTAATCTATAATCTATGACCAATGTGCTTAAGACAATATAGACTTTGTTGAAAATACTGTAGATGTTTTCCTCTCTGTGAATCAAAGTGTGGTTTATGATCTTTTTCAAAATGAAAGATTTTTAAGGGGGAGAGAAGATACTAGCAGAAATGCTGGAACAATTTTAATTAAGTATCAGTCTAAATTCACAAGTTCTATTTACTCTAGCTTGAAATTTCACTATGTCAATTATTTTGTTCCTGGGCAGTAATTTTATTTAACTATAACACATAGGGCAATGTGTTTACTGAATTTCATATTTTAGAAAGGTAATCTCGGCTTCTGTTTTCTGCATTTCATTTTGCTGATCAATGAACAATGTTATATACAATTTCTATGATATTACAATTAGAAATGGGCAGATGAGTTAAGGGGAAGAAGAATTTTATGTGAATTACTAGAATTTGATGTATAATGATATGAAATAAATAGTGTGGTGTACTTACAAAAAAAACCGGTCATATGTATTTCAAATACTTATTGCTTGCAGCTGCCATATACACTTAAGATTATTTAATTGCTAGAGAGAACATAATTGCCCTTGACATTTAATTAAAGCTATGAAGATACGGGGTACCGGAGAATTGCTTGGAGATGATATATCTTTCAAAAATTTCATTTAAAAAGAGACTCATCTTCCAATTAATATCTTTAATTGATTTACTGAGAAATACTAAATGTTAACTCCAGAAAAAAAAAAAAGTCTTCTGAAGAACAGGATAAAGAGAGAGGGGAAGAGATCTAGGCTGAAGGAGACGCGAGGCTTAGGCCACCGTGCCTCTTCCCAAGGGAGCGCTCCATGTTGGTGACCGCAGGAAATGAAATGTATGGCTGACTCAAGTGTCTTGGATAACCATCCTAATGAGCAAAGAAAAGTTATTTGCTATCAAGTGGTACGGCTCTGGAAAAAAATCTTGCCATGGAAACTTTCAAAAGAATGAAAAATCGCCTTAGACTGTGTAGAAGGAAAGATGAGAAACCAACTTCTCAAGCTATTTCTGGTGGGTATTAAGTTATATTTTAAGTCACATTAAAAAATCATCTTTAGAATGCCTCCGTACCAAGATTTTTACGCTTCTAAATCTGAGGACCATGATTTTGCGGAGTGGGGGTTAAGAGTGGGCCAGTTATTTTAGATGGTGAAAATTTGTAGGTCAATGTGAAATGGAAGCTCTGCAAATGATAAAACTTTGGTTTGCTCCAAAGATAAATAAAAATGAAACTTAGAGGATATGCAAGCAATGATTCCCTTACTGTTTCAGTGGGACGGTTATATATCCTTTCCCTCACTGCCTAAGGCCCACATTTTCCTTGAGGCCCTCCCTATGCAAAACACATCATCATTATGCTTAGTGGCGTGAAATGTATATATTTTACATATGGCATATAGATTATGCGCATTATTAGTCTTTATTTTGTATCTTTAAAAACATTTTTGAGTACTTTATTAATCAATAGTTTAACTTAATTAATAGTTTATTTTATATTGGAGTGTAATTGATTAACAATGCTGTTAGTTTCAGGTGTAGAGAAAAATGATTCAGTTATACATACACATGTGTCTATTCTTTTTCAAATGCTTTTCCCATTTTGGTTATTATCAAATGCTGAGCAGCACACAGGGAGTGCTACTCACTGTGGGGGTGATTTTTTGCAGTTCTCTTCTTCCTGCATGTGCGTGCATGTGTGTGTGTATGTCCCCCATTCACCTTTGTTGTTTCAAATACTCTAGACCAAAAACCTTGAAAGGATCAGGGGAGATGGACAAGGAGGAAACAGATCACGGTGAGCTGGAGAAACTCTATGACTATCTCTTCATCCATCAATAGGGATGCTCACCTCTAGGGCTTTCGCTCTTAGCGAAACCAAGATTTCATGTAAAACCAGGTCCCCCAAATCGTCCCTGAGTTTTACAATGAATTTCTGACAAGGGACACAGAATCTAGACCATCAGTTCACCATCAACCCTCCCGCAATTGCATAATCTACCACTTAAGCCTCCCATTTCATGAATGACTCTGTCTCTCTTCCCCAGGCCTCATTTCTCAGGCTCCCTTCTAGCCTGAAAGGTGATTTCATTTCGTCAGATCCCACGTCCAATTCATCTGGCATGAGCCTATTAGATGGAATGAGTCTGCTTTCACTAGCAGTGCCCGTTTAAAGAAGATGTGCTTCCTCAGAGCCAGTAACGACATGCAAAGCCAGAGTGTGCTGGGGCGGCAGCGCTGGGCTCAGCACAGGGTGGGGAGGGGGAGACACCGCCAGCTGGGCTGATCAACAACGTGGGGATTGAAAGAAGTCACAGCCTGAGCGTTGCTGCAGGGGCGTGCGGCAGGGATGGTCGTAAGCGAGGTTGTGAACAGCCCACGTAACAGAATTCATGTCGGGACGTTTCTCTTTGACCATTTTTGGTAAACAGAGCCACAAGAGGTGTGTTGGATCTCTACTGGATTCTAAAGTTAACCTCAGAAGTCGGAGGGTCCCAAAAATGCTTCAAAAAATGGGATGGGAATGAAAATACTTGGAGCCAGCAGCTACTGCTGGAATGTGTGGGCAGAAGGGTGTTGGGCCATAAACCAGTTAAGTTTTCCTTTAAAGAATCACCTGTCTCTCTGGGTTATGAGACCCAGGGGTGACTATCTCACAGCTTTCCCTTTAGAAAAACTTCCAGATCCTTCCCCTAGCCTGATTCCAATCCACGCTACTCACAATGGTAAAACTACCAGCCAAAATTTCAAAATCAATCAAGGGGGACGAGCTATGGGAGAAGACTGAGCAGCAGAATCTCAGTGAATTATGGGAGTCGTTTGCTAGCTGTTCATTCAAGTTCAGCATGCACACCAAACTTGAGGGAAAATGCTACACAGTATTTCTGCGGTTTGATCATGAATAACTGTCTGCCTTGGAAGGAAGAAAGCACAGTACAGGGCT
The DNA here is from genome assembly GCA_006408695.1 of Aepyceros melampus. Lineage (NCBI taxonomy): Eukaryota > Metazoa > Chordata > Mammalia > Artiodactyla > Bovidae > Aepyceros > Aepyceros melampus. The sequence continues at coordinate 216,810 of SJXQ01010640.1, forward strand.
AAAACGGATATTTACATGGGAGGCAGGAGAAGCAGGCTGGAGGTTAGAAACAGTGGTGGGAAGGAAAATCCCTTCTAGAATCTGGTTTAAGGTTAATTTTCCTACAATAATATCTGAAGCAGTTTTAAGATTTTTGTTATTTTCCTAAAGTTTCTCCAGGTGTTTTCCTATGGCCCACATGGCTGCTATGGAGAAGAGAGAGGCTTGTTGGGGATCCAGAGAGAAGACATGATGCTGTTGATGACTCTGAGCAAGTGTCGCCCTGATGGAGGGAGAGCTGTACTAGAACTGGGACAGCCCTCTTGGGAGGGGGCGGGGGGAGTTCCATGGTTAAGGAATGTGGCCGTTGAGTTAGAGAAGACCCAGAGAGGTTAATGCTAGTCAGGGTGCCATCAAAGAGTTTAACGTGCCTACTTGATGGAACCCTGGGGTTTCCCTGGTGGCTCAGTAGTAAAGAATCCACCTGCCCATGCAGGAGACACAGGATGAATCCCTGGGTCGGGAAGATTCCCTAGAGGAGGAAATGGCAACCCACTCCAGTATTCTTGCCTGGGAAATCCCACGGGCAGAGGAGCCTGGCGGGCTGCAGTCCACAGGGTTGCGGAGAGCGGGGACATGAGTGAGCACACACACACTTGATGGAACCCTAATAGGGGATGGCCCCATCAAGGGTGAGGTTCTAGAAGGACAGGGCTAAGCTTGCCAGACAGAAGCAGTCAAGAAACCAGATTCCTCAGGAAGCAGTGACAGACTGAGGGCCTGGACTGTCTGCATGCCAGGTAGCAGAGAACTGTGTTTCAGCTGAGCTGGGCCCACGTGCCACCTTATGCCGCCAGCGGATCACTTCCAAAGAACAACTTTCCTCTTCTCTACGCATTAGGTGAGGCAGAGAAACAGAGACAGGTTAAGGGCTTACTGCCTACCAGAAAACCAGTTTTCCTAGCTTAAGTCAGGGGAAAAGCTAGAAAAGTGGGTGGCAGTATCTCCCAGCAGACTGGAAGTAAAGAGGAATCGTTTGGAGTATGTAGTAACGGAGGTCTTTACAATACAAATGTTTGTCAGCGGGATAAAGAGACAGGGACTGTGAGCCAGATTGCGTGCACATCAGAGAGTATGTAAATCAAGATGGGCTGAGTTGCAATCATAGTCTCCTGAGAAGTGTGAAGATACGGGACAAAGCCACAGAGGATTGTGGGTTAGCTTTGTTCCTTTCGTCTTCTCTCCCTTTTTGAGCAGGGAAGGAACATGCTGTGCAATGGGCTGTTTAAACACAGAACAGCTGAACTCTATAACGTTTCCTTTTAATTACAGCTTTCTTAACTTGGTGACAAGTGGGCTTCTGTTTCTGGAAGCTGAAGAGAGTCTAGCTCTGTGACACTGTAAGCCTTTGGAGGCACAAGAAAGTATCTGGCAGGTCCTTGATGCGGGGGTCCCGGCCTGGGAACAAAATCTTGCTCTCTACATGGCTTTTGTGAGTTCATATGACAGTAGGAGGAAAAGAAATGCAGTTAAACAAGAATCAGGGAGGTCAGGAATATAGAAATAAGGAGACAATACTCTCAGGGGAAGAGGCATGCTGGAAGACTCTTTCTGTTTATTTAATGTGAATTCATTAGTAAGAGCATCTGTAAGCTGAGTTAGCCTGGGAGAAGGTATGGTCTATAGCCGTGAGTGTGTGTATAGGTGTCTATCCAGCTGTAGCACACTGCTAAGTTTCTTAGGCATTGAGAAGCACTTTCCCTTATCTCCCCTTGATGTTAGCTTGGCCAAGAAAGATATTTGGGTAAGGAAGAAGGAAGAGACAGAGGAGAGTGTTGGGGGCCAGGGACAAATGAGCAAGAAATCTTGAAAGAATGAAACATCTGAATATGATAAAGGAAACAATAGGTTTTTAGAGAAGAGGAAAAGATGTTGTCAGCAGGTTGGAAAAATACAGCTCTCTGAGATCAGAAAAAAATTTTCAAAGGGGGGATTTGGTGGAAGGGGGACCGTATCTATTCTGAACGCAGCCAGCACCTGGGGAAAAGTTTGTACTTTCTCCATGACTTAAAGAGTTGACATTTCAAGAGGCTGGCTGGATGCAGAGATGGAAATAAAATCAAGTTCTGTTTGGGCATCTGGCCCAGTAAATTTAATTTGCAGGCGAAACTTGAATGGATGTTACCAGATACACAGTGAAATCTGTGATGGAAGCATCTAGACTAGAGGGACAACCTAGTAGGTCTATATTAAGAGAGGTGCATGCATGCATGCTCAGTCATGTCTGACTCTTTGTGACCCCATGGACTGTAGCCTGCCAGGCTCCTCTGTCTATGGAATTCTTCAGACAACAATACTGGAGTGGGTTGCCATTTCCTACTTCAGGGATCTTCCTGACCCAGGGATCAAACCCATGTCTCCCAAGTCTCCTGCATTGGCAGACAGATTCTTAACCACTGAGCTAGCTGGGAAGCCCATTAAGAGAAGCATCTGAGCACTGAAACTGGAAAGATTCTATAAAAGGAGCATAGATTTAGGAACAAAGATGGAGAAACATGGAAATGGACGCCATGCTTCTGATCATGATTCCTAGACATGATTTGGAGCAGCCTAAAGGGACTCCTTCCTGGGAGGACTCTGCTCTGTCAACTGCCTGTCTCTTCTTGGACCAGTTCTCATTTGGCCAAAGGCGCTGTGGTGGCTGAGGCTGAGAACACAGTGGAAGGTCACAGTGACTCTGGACGGGTCTCAGGAGGGATCAGCCCTAACACATGGGCTGCCTGGGGTATCTCCATCAGCTGGTATCATTACCCCACTCACCCTGGGTGGAGATCAACAAAACAATAGCAGGAGGAAGAGGGAGGACACAAAGACCTTGACCTTAAGGGTTAAGACTGAAGCCAGGATAAACACCATGAACATGTATGCCAGCACAAATACTGCTGAATGGAATGCATGCAAGTCAGGTTACACACAGTATCATTAGGCATGCTTTCCTATACACAACCATATACACACGCAGGCATGCTAAGGAGTTGCAAAAACGACTTGGATAACTGGGGTCAGGTGGCCGGTCAGACTGAGCATCAGAGAAAGGTGTGCTTGTAAGATATCTGAAGGGGAGTGCGTGCAAGGACATCTTGGGGTGGGTGGGATGTGCTGCATGTCAAGAAGTTGTATGCATGCGTCATGCAAGGGAGAGGAACAGTGCTTGCAGGCCGCAGAGGCGCTTGCAAACTGGAGTGTCAGAGAAGGATGGAGACGAAGTGATCATTGATGGCAGAGGGCAAGTCCTCCCACGGCTCAGGACAGTGCAGCAGGAGCCTCGGCCTTTGGCTTTCCACTGCACTTTCCCTCAGATTACTGAAAAGAAGTCATGATTGCACAGGAGACACGCTGAAACTGAGATGCCTCTTCTGTGACCCTGACGAGGGCGGTGGTGAAGGAATTACCAAAGGTGGTGTGGCTCCAACAGCCAGGCGATGCCTGGGTGTGAGAACACAACTCAGAAGATGGAGGAGCAGAGAGATCTTTCACGGATCAGAAGAGGTGCCATTTCAAAGGCGTTAAGTGGAAATGAAGACAGAGTGGAAAGCTGGCAATGACGATGGTCATGCACAGGGATGGTGTGATCGATGCCCATTAAGTGAAAGAAAGCCGTTCTACCAGCATTCTAGAAAATGAAATGGGTAGAAAACAAGCCTTCTCTTTGGGGGAAGTTCAAGGGACACTCTACTGATGTTTTTGGGGGCCATGGGGCATTCATTACTTTCTGTGCTTCATTAAAACAGATGTAGAACATTCTAAATGCTTTCCCCAGACCCAGTCATTCCTGGGAAGAGAGGCAGGTTCCTGCCCATCCTTCCAAGCAGTGACACGTGAAGGAAATGAGTCCCCAAGACCAGCTCTCCGGAGTCACCACCCACCACAGACGGCCGTGGGAAGTCAGCTTCAGCTGGACCCAGCGTCAGACCCAGGGCTGGCGTGCACTCCCCTTCGCTTGGGTTCCTGGTCCTCAGCACTTGTTTCCTCTCCGCCGCCTCTCCCTGCCAGGTGGGGAAGGAGCTGTTTTGCCCCTCTCTTTTTGCAGCCGGGTGTGCTTGCTTGCTTTCTTTCAAGGAATTTAAAGGCTGGCTTTTAAGGTGTATCCTGCCTGCGTCCATCTGCTTTTTGTATTTGGCTCTCGCAGGAAGCTCTCGCTGGCTATATATCTAGGCCCTGTTTCCCGTCCTTCCTATTGTGGACAACAGCCTGGGACTCTCCTGGTGGGGCTTTTGGGTCTACTAATGGCACTCCTTCCAAACTGAGGGGCTGGGATCTATTTGAATTTACTTTTCAATTGGAAAAGGCCCAGGTAAACTAACCCATGAAAAGATCAAAACAACAAGAAGCCCACATACCTCAAAAGCAGAGAAAAAAGTTTCTCTAAAGAAATCAGAACAACCTCCCCTCCACCCCAAATCCAAACCCCATCGAACCTCAAACAAAGGAGTCATTGGATATGAGTAACACAGTCGCTGTTAGAGGCATGTATGAAATCTGTGGGCTGCACTTCAGCCTGTCACAGGCAGTTATGAAAGATGTAATTTAATTTGCTTAAAAAGAAAAAAACCCGTAAAAGGCAGATTGGATAACTGTATTTTAGCAAATGTGTTTGCACTAAGGGTACCTTCTGTTGAACAGTTCTGCCCACAAGCTGTCTGTAGAATATAGAACATCTCTCGAGCATGCTTGCCACCTTGAAGCAGGGCAGTCGGGAGCAGAAAAAAAAAAAAAAAGAACAGAATGCAGAAAAAAGGTGAAGAAAAAGAGAGAAATGAAGGACAGCAAGTCTAGTACCATCAATACATTTAGAAATGAGATTAGCCAAGTGTGACAATAGAATTAAATGACACACAGAAAGACATTAAGATTGCAGTAAATAACGTACTATGGAAACTCCAGCCAGAGAGCACTTTCGGTTCAGCTTAGCTACAGAACTCAGAACGAAAGCACAGGTCGACTATTCATTTTACTGGCTCTTTTGCATTCCAGCACTATACATCTTTTAATCTTAGCATAGTCTTTAAGTGGTTTTGTTGTTATTGTCTTTTCTTTTTTGCTAGCTGCTCTGAACAGTCAGTGATTACGCTGCTCAATACTGCCCTGGGGGGACTCAAACTTACCGACGATGTCAAACCACAGAAGGGTGTTAGCTGGCTGCACAGACACCACCCCGACAATCTCGGTGACTCTGTCATTCTCCATGACTGTGAAGTTGTAAAATGGTTCATCGAAGGTCAGTGGTACAGGTGAAGGAGGCGGTTTCTTAATCCATTCGATGTGCAGGCGGGCCGTGGAGGACTTCTGAGGGCGCCCGTTGTCCACGGCCTTGATCTACTCACACACGCAGAGGACAGAGAGCTGTTTCAGAGCCTGGGTGCTGCTGGAAGCCTGCCTCTGTCACTCGTATATTGTGGGGCTCAGAGTCCATCTCATGATGGGGTTGGCAAGGGGAAGACGCGGGGAGCGAACTGAGGACTGAGGACAATGGGCTCAGGGACTGCGGGAAGCAACTGGGGCACATGGGGCCCCAAGCACACTTGCCAGAAGCTGTTTTGAATCACTGCCAAGCTTGCAGATGTGGGAAACTTGGAAAGCAAGTGGTGCACTTGCCAATTTTAGTGCTGTCTAGACACGAACGCCAGCTACGAGAGCAAGAAGAGCTAATCTGGTTTCTTACAGCTGTGGTGGTGGTGTTGAGAAGGGAACAGATGCCCTGTCACTGTCACGCAGAATTGACACATGGGACTCCAAGAGGGAGATGGGAGGAGGCAGGAGAAAGGCATCACCTTGCAAAATTCATCTCAGAGGCCCCCTGCTTAAGCCAACCCTGAAGGAGTGAAGGAGATCTCTCTCAGTGGAAATGTGGGCCCCTCGAGGCAGTGGAGTAAGGAAGGCGTGTTAATGGCTTTTCTCCATGGTCTGATATAAGGGCTGAGAAAAGCATGTTTGCTTGCCCAGATATGTAGGGTTAACTGCTATGCTGTCCTGGACTTAAATGTGTGTGTGGGTGTTGCTGTCAGGGGGAGCGGGTTGCAGTTAAGTCTAACAAGCAAACTATCAGTGACAGAAAATTTAAAAACCAAAATAAAAAAGGATTGTAAACTGTTACATTAATAATACCATTTCCAGATGCATTGTTAATAGCTGTAGCCTTTAAAAACAGTGACAACTCATAGCTCCCTAGTGCTGTGTTCATGCGTGATCACTTTGCCCCAGTTCTGCGAGAGGAAGGGCCCATGAAGATAGACATCTTAGGTCGGGTTTCCCAGGAGCAGAGTCTGAGACAGGGATGTGAGTACAAATGATTTCAAGAGGAAGTGTTCCCATGAGAAAGGGAGTGAAGAAAATAAGACAGAGAGAGGAGGATGCTAAGCAAGGATGTGGTCTCAGTTGGAGTCTAACCTCAGCCTGATCCCAAAGGGAGCTCTGAATCATTCACTTACTACTGAGTTGGATCCACCTGGAGGCAAGGAGGTTGGGCTTTTATATCTGGTGTCAGTTAGGAATTGGCTGTGGGCTGCTGAGCTAGGGTAGGCGTATAGATCATCTTGGCTGAGAAGTGTAGCCAAGGATGACTCTCTGAAGAAGGAATCAGCTTTGAGCCCTTAGCAGTCAACACTCACAGAAGTTGGGGGATGGCTGGACCAGCCTGACAAAGGGGATCTGGGCAGGGTACCACTGCGATCCACCTGGTCCTCAAAGATTTCCACTGGCAAGTCTCAGACAACTGCAGCAGCACCCGTTACATCAGAGCTGCTGACGGTAGAAACAGGACTGGTTTTTAAGTTCTTTTCTCTTCTTTATTCACTCTTCTGAATACACTACTGAGCAGGGAATGGAGCCCAAATCCAGTCCACAGGCATAACAAATAAATGGACTCAGACTATCCTTTAAAATAACAAAGGACTGACCACACACAGTGGAGAAGGCTGAAGACTGAGAAAAAGATGGCAGGCGGAGATAACTCTTGACAGTTGTTGGGACCCTGGAAAGTGCCCATCACTGGGGAGGCTGACCAGTCTCCTTTTAGACCTAGCTGCTGCATGTCTGAAGTGGTTGGGGGAGCAGGATGGTGCTTTAGGCATGATATTAATAGTTTAAGTCTTTATTTGAGATGGTGCTCATACTTGTTTTTATTTTTTATTTTCTAACAATGAAAAATGTTATGTTTTACCTAAGATTTTTCACTTTTTGCAGAATAAGCCTAGCTATGAGTCATGTCCCTCAATTTATACAGCTAAATTCATGTTCTATCACATTGGCAACAATTACAAGAGTTGTTTTCATTGGGATGTCTTCAGGACATGTTGCGTGGCGGGCAGGTTATGTTATTCTGCTGCTCCCCTCCCCTCACTTTATATCTATGCTCAGTACCTCGAAACCATCTGGAGCTACAGGAAGTGTGAGTGAGTAAATGATGGAGCAGGCTGTGTACTGGAAATGGGGAGGTTAGGTGTTAGGAGACAACCAAAGAAAATGGCCTCATTATTTAGAAATGTCACTGCAACAGAAAGTAGCCTTCCATTGTGATGTGGCTGCACTTTTTGGTCTAGAGATTTTTTGTTTTTGCTTAAAACATATATATGAATAAGAAAATAACTTTCTCCCCCTCATTAATGTTATTGAGGTTCAGAAAAATCTTACCGTGAGAATGTCATAACTCCCTGCTGTAAACTGCTTTCTGGAAGAGACCATGCCGGTTTTAGGGTCAATGAAGAACCTCCCATCATCATTCCCGTCCACGATACTGTAGGAGATCTCAGCGTTGGGGCCCTCGTCTCTGTCGAATGCAAACGCCCTGTAGATGGGCTCTCCCCGCTTCTTCCGGTCACGCTCTGGCAGCTTGATCTGGTAGACCTTCTCTGGGAACTGGGGCTTGTTGTCATTTTCATCCAGAACCTGAACCACCACCCAGATGGTCGACTGTTTTGGGGAGAAGCCACCGTCTGTCACGGTCACCTGAGTTTTGAAAGAGAAAGTGTTTTACAATCAGAAAAGAGAAAAACTTTTCTCACCGCTCCTCCCCTTGCCACCCCATGAAAGGTCCGTTCTGGGCATCTCAGCTTCTCTTTTTCTTATAGTTCATGTCAAATGCATAACTCTTCATCATCCATGCATAAGAGCAGGGAAGACCCTCAACCTGGTAATGGACATCACTGATAAAAAGGTAGGAAGGAAGGAGGCTCTTGTTGTGGTGTGAAAAGGGGAGGCAGAAGAAATATGGTTGACTTTACAAAATGTACCAGGTTACAGAGACGCAGCAGACCTAAAATGTGCCCCTCTCTGCTGAAATTTGCTCAGTGGCATCTGACTTTTTGCGACCCCCATGGACTGTAGCTGTCTGGACTCCTCTGTCCGTGGAACTTTCCAGGCCAGAATATTGGAGTGGTTTGCCATTTTCTACTCCAGTGCCCTTCTCAACAGACACCAAACACACAATAACCTTTATTATGTGTTAAGCCAAGGGTGTTTTGTCTAATCATTGGGCAATGCCATCACCATCCAAATTCTTTCAGTACTCACACTCTTTTCTTTCCTTTCCATCTTCATGTAAAATTTGTGATTTTTTTTACACTGTCACTGAACAAAAGGAAAACTCTGATTATAACTTACAATTTTGATGGCTGCTTGTAAGTACATTTGACAGTTACAATATGTTTTTAACAGTCATAAAATATTTTTTCTTCCTCTCTGGGAAGTGGAAAAGAATGGCCACCCTTTCCCATAACCCTGAGATGCTCTTCTTATGCATGTCTGTGGAAATGGAGAGTGGAGAGAGAAGAAGAACTTATAGATAAAGAATTTGCATGGCAGTGTAAACTGTCTTTGAGTTTTAGGATGAATAATCTTCTTGGTCATAGTGATGATAGTTATTATCTTATTAATACTTAACATGTGGATGGTGACATATAAAGCACTCTCCTATCTTTCCTCAGTAAGTGGAGCAGGTTTATTTATTCCCATTTTACAGATGAGAAAACAGAGGTCCCATCATTACTAAGTCTAAAGTCAGGTACTGAACTTTTGGCAATACTTGGTATTGTGTTTAATCACAAAACCTGGAGGAACCTCTATTCAATCTTTCAATCATTATCTTGATTGAACTAACTTTAAGACTAACTATAAGATAGTTTTTTATTTCAAAATACATAATTGGAGGCCGGAAGGAGCATAAAGATGCACGTGGCATCAACAGGAGAAAAACCACAGTGAGTCACAGCCCCTCACCATCCAGTTTCCACTTAGTGAAACAACCTGACAGGAACAATGAAGAGAAAAGAGGCCTGACCCGTGAGAAAACAACTTAATGGCTTTTTGCAAAATGGGACCCCAATCTAGTCCAGTTTCCCATACATGCTGCTTTAAAGTGAGAGTGAAGTCACTCAGTCATGTCCGACTCTTTGCAACCTGTGGACTGTAGCCCACCAAGCTCCCCCATCCATGGGGTTCTCCAGGCAAGAGTACTGGAGTGGGGTGCCATTGCCTTCTCCAGCGAGCTACTTTAGAGGATGGCTTTAATAGAGTTCAGGTAAATTTCCATAGGAGTTCTTGTTTTCTTTGAAAAATCAATCAAGTTTCCTTCCAAGTTATTTCCCAATTGGCTTGTTATGTTTCACAAAAGAAACACCGTTAGGGCGATTATGTGCCAAGGCTGGATTTTGACTCTTGAGTTAATTCTTGGACATGACAAGTTTTGAAGAGGCACGTTCCGCTGCTGCTGCTGAACTAAACTGTTACACTCCCAGGTGAGCTGTATTGACCAAAACACATTGATTTATTGGCGCTCAACTCCTCCGCCTCTCTTTTCTGCTTGAACGGCCCCTTTCCAAATCCAATAACTCCCACTGTCCTCCCTGCGCCCAGAATCACCTCCTCATTGCTTGTCAACACGTGCCCTGCAGAGGGCTCCAAGTGGAGCTCTGGGGATACTTCAGGGCCAGGAGGCTGCCAAGGATCGGACAGGCCCTCCTGGGGCCATTAACCTGAGGATCCTGCCACTATGAAGGTGCCTCCTTCTGGAGTTCGCCCGGGTGTACAAACCCAAGTCTGCTTAGAGGCGGGAAGGGCGGCAGCTGCACAGGCTCATGGACAGCCTCCAGGCTCACCTGTATTGCCACCTCTCCCTGGTACCAGCCCCCATGCTGCCCCACACCTCTCCCTGGTACCAGCCTCCATGCTGCCCCAGGCACATGGGCACCCTTCGGGTCTTCCAGCATACTTGCTTCCATCTCAGGGCATTTGCCTATGCCATCCTCCGCCCCTCCCTTCACTGACCTTGCCTACTCATCCTTCGGATCTAGCTGAAATGACGTTTCTTCAAGGATGCTCCCCGACTACACGGATCAAGTACCAGCCACCCCCCACCCGCCCCCAGCTACACTATCTCCCCCTGAATTATACACTCTTGAAATATCTTATGCTCTTCTTTTGCAGCACTTACTGTCATGGAGATTAATTAAGCACATGATTCTCCACCAAGCTGATAAGTTGGTTAAGGGCAAAAACTGATCTTGCCTGTTGTGTTCACTGCTCTTGTGCATGTCAACTCACACAGGTGTGATTTCGGTACTTACTTAATAAATTAGACTCTAACTCAGGTCCTATTTGGACAACCTCTTTAGCCAAAGCAGTCTCACCTCATAAGACCTTTGTGGATCATTCAAGGAGTAACCCTAAGCTGCCATCCCCCACTTTAACCACCACTCCTATGCTGATCATTCGTGCTCAAACCTTGTCTCCCATCTCCAAACCAACGTGTTCAACTGTTTACTAGAAATCTACTCTCTGGACCTCACACGTGCACCCCAACATCCCCAAAGTCCCATCCTGAAGAAAATCATTATCCTCAAATCTTCTCTCCCTTTTGCATTGTCTCAATGAATGACAGCCCCCACCCCTCACCCACTCACACACCGGTCTGCACCAGGACGTCCACGCAGGCTCCCTGCTCTAACTATTCACATTCAAGCAAACGTGGAGGCCAGGAGGCATTTCTCATGTGCACCGTTCACACCTGTCTCTTCTGGGACAGGCCTCATCTGTATCTTACTTGGAGACCCTCAGCGGCCTTCTGGTATCCCTGTCTGCAGCCTTCACCGTTGTTGTAAAGCATTATTTCTTCCTCAAAAGAAATAGCTTCTTCCTTCCATCTGATCACATCACTGGCCTGCCTAGCATTTTTCAGGGGCTCTTGAGGCTGAGGGTCTGGCCCGCCGTGATTATCACCGCACTCTGCCTGCTCGTCTCCACTCTCCATGCTCAGCTGCACAGCGAGAGTGGGGTGGTGCTGAGTACGCCATGCCCTTATACCTCCATTCCTCCGCATATGTGCTGGCTTCCATGGAAGTCTTTCTCTTGACAATACACTTGACTCATTCTAGAAGCTTCGATTCAAGCACTCTTTTTTCTGCAGAGCCATCCCTGGCCCCTGCAGACAGCTCTACATGTCCTCACCATGTTCCCACTCCACTGGGTGTACCAACCCAGGACATTAATTATCATTGTGCAGTTTTAAGTGTCTGTTGCCTTTTTGGTCTGTGCTCAGTCCTTCCAGATTGTGAGCAAGTGGAGGTCAGGGACCGTCTCATTCATTGTTCTGTTCTGACACCCTGTACAGCTCTAAGTGCCAAATAAATGTTGTTAAATGAAACTAAGAAGTGATCCACTCCCAACTCTGCCCTATGATAACAAATGGAGGAAACACTCAGACAGTGAAGGGGTCTGCTTCTCTATCTGCACGAAATGAAGAGACTGGTAACATAAGACCTCCCAAGTGCTCTATGATTCTCTGAATGGGGTCAGTTAGAGGAGGACAGAATTTTGTTGTTGTCGTTGTTGTTGTTGTTCTGTTTTGGCTGGCACAATATGGCTTCTGGGATTAAGTTCCCTGACCAGGGATCAAACCCTGTTCGCCTGCATTGGAAGTGTGGACTCAACCACTGCACCACCAGGGAAGTTGCAGGTAGACACAATTTTAACCATACACCAGGGTTCATTACATTGCTTACATTGCTGCTAAGCCCAAGATTACTTATAACAATTTCTAGCTACTTCCAAAACTGTGCTGATCAGTGTGGACACTTGCCTACAATTTACTCCAAAGATCTTTTTGTGTGTTGGCTAACTCGGAACAGTGTGAGCTACTTGAAGGCAAGAACTTTGTCTTCTTCATCTCTTTCCTGGGACCTAGCATACTCCTAATAAATGTTTGCTGACCCGAACTACATCCCTATAACCTCAAAGTCTTAATGTCTGTTATCATTTCTCTAGACCCATTCATGTCTCCAGCCACATTGGTATCTGGAATATTGAAAGTGAAAGTGAAGTCAGTCAGTCATATCCCACTCTTTGCGGCCCCATGGACTGTAGCCTATGAGGCTCCTCCATCCATGGAATTTTTCAGGCAAGAATACTGGAGTGCCATTTCCTTCTCCAGGGGATCTTCCCAACCCAGGGATCGAATCTTGGTCTCTCGCACTGTAAGCAGATGCTTTTACCGTCTGAGCCACCAGGGAAGCTGCTGCTGCTGCTGCTAAGTTGCTTCAGTTATGTCCGACTCTGTGTGACCCCATAGATGGCTGCCTGGGTTGGGAAGATTCCCTGGAGAAGGAAATGGCACTCCAGTATTCTTGCCGGGAAAATTCCATGGATGGAGGAGCCTCATAGGCTACAGTCCATGGGGTCGCAAAGAGTGGGATATGATTGACTGACTTCACTTTCACTTTCAATATTCCAGATACCAACGTGGCTGGAGACATGAGTGGGTCTAGAGAAGCAATCACTGACAATTCCATCAGATCCTCAAACTTCACGCTGCCCTAGACCTCAGTCCATCAGGTGGAATTAGCCTACATGGAAGGAGCAACCCTGGAGACTGAGCCCAACTGAGATAAATCCTCATACCTCCTCTGCTTCATTTTTCATAAATGACGTGTAAGGAATTAGCCATTGTTTAGAAACTATCCACGTGTCCTCTCTCTCTGCCACCCTAACCCAGATTTTCTACTCTCACAGTCGATCAGCAATCAGTGGTTCAGCAGTCAATCACAATCCTGAAAGTTTAATTTCATTATTTACAGCTAACAAGGAATCAGAAATAATGTAGTGCCACTGAAGGACAGCAAAGCTCGTTTCCACTTTCTGCGCTCCCCCTGTGATCCGTGAAGACCCGGGAGAGCAGAAGGCAGGCAGCACGGCCTGGAGCACGATAATGACACAGAACACAGAGGAGTCTGGGTTGTGTCTCTCCACAGAAGAGGCAAGAGCTTCACAGGGTCAAGAGTGGGCGAACACCGCCGAGGGCAGGACGTACAGCTCTTACTCTCCTTCTAAAGGACATTTCATTTGTTTATTTGGCCACGCTGGGCCTTAGTTGTGGCACATGGATCTGGGTCGCTGTGGCATGTGAACTCTTAGTTACGGCACGTGGGGTCCAGTTCCCTCACCAGGGGTCAAACCCAGGCCCCTGCCTTGGGAGCACAGACTCTTAGCCAGTGGACCACAGGAAACTCCCAGAAGGCCATGCTTCTCGATCATTTAAATTGCATGATGTATTTCCTTTTCTCTCTCCACGTGGCAGAAAATAAGTTAAGTATATAAGCTGCCTGAGAGCTGAGACGTTGTGTCTTATCTGCAGTATTGTCCCAGAGATTATAAGAGTGTCTGAGAATATATTCAACATTTCTAAGATGAAGAGTTTAATTCTGTCATCCTCTTCAACTCTTGATTTATCAAAAATGACTACTTCCAGGTCACTAACCACTGAATCGCCAGGGAATTCCCCTATATTTAAAATTGTAAACCTTTCTTCAGAGACTACATATCTCTCCTGCTCCACTTTACATTTGTCTTGGAAGCTTTATTTTCATCTGATGTATTAGATACACTTCACATGTAAGCTTGTTTATTGCATGTCTGCTTCTTAAGAATATAAGCCCCAGGAACCTCCCTGATGGTCCAGTGGCTAAGACTCTGTGCTCCCAATGAAAGGGGCCTGGGTTCCATCCACGGTCAGGACACTAGGCCCCACATTCTGCAGTTAAGACCTGGTGCAGCCAAATCAATAATAAATGAATATTAAAAAAAATATGAACTCTATAATACATGCATTTTTCATCTTTTTTGTTCATAGATATAGCCTGAGCACCTACAATGGTGGATGTAATAGGCATTAATAAATATTTATTAAACTAATCAACAAAATACTCATCCAGTGCCTTCTAGGTACAAAACTCTTTTCTTTTTAGGCAAATTGGGAAATCAATCAACCAACAAGCATGGGTTCCTATCAATTCACTCCTTCCCGATGCCCCAAATTCTTCTTGCTGTTCCTGACCTCTGGTCATCTGGGCATATTCAGATATTTTCAATAAGAACTAATGCCTTATGAAGCAGTCCATGTGCTGTTTGATAGGTTCAGTCTTCCCAAAGTTCTTCTTATTGAGCCTGGATCTATCCATCTATTCTTAACCTAGACAGACAGTAGCTTCCTACAGACTGCCTTTGTTTCACTCTTTGTAACTATACAGAAAGACTCAAGTTCCTCTTCCACACTGTGCCAGTTATCTACTGCTGAGTAACCCCAAACTAGGTGGCTTGAGATAACCAGAACTCTTTTATTAACTCGCCTCCTGCTAGGGCTTGAACGGAGCACTTCTTGCTTGGAGTCTCTCATGCAGCTGAAGTCATCAGTCACTCGGCTTGTGGGCACTGGTGACGTCTGTTGGTAGATGGCAGTCACTGGCTGGGACCTCAGCTGGGGCTGAGGTCAACAGGCCCAGGATCTGCCAGTGGCCGCTTCGTGTGGCCTGGGCTTCCTCACAGCGTGGTGGCTGGGCTCTATGAGCAAGAGGCCTGGAGGACAGTAAGTGGCAGTTTCTTCAGGCCTGAACTCAGAACCTGGCATAGCTCACTTGATCCATGTTCTGTTGGGCAGCAGTCCCAGATCCAGATTCAAGCAGAGGGGTCATAAATCCCACCTCTAAATAAGGGAAGGTTAAGTAACGTGTGGAGGGGCATTTTAAAAAATGTATTCATTGATTTGGCTGCATCAGGTCTTACATGGGATCTTCACTTCAAGACAGAGGCGCCAGGGAGGCCAGGGTGCCCATGGCATGCGGGCCTCCGTCCCCTGTGCTCAGCCCCTCAGTCTTGTCTGACTCTTCTGACCCCATGGACTAGCCTACCGGGCTCCTCTGTCCTTGGAGTCACTGTGGGGAGAATACTGGAGGAGGTGGCCATTCCCCCTCCAGGGGGTCTTCCCAACCCAGGGACTGAACTCACGTCTCCTGTGGTTCCTGCACTGGCAGGGGGATTCTTTATCACTGAGCCACCTGGCAAGCCCAAGGATCAAATTCATGTCCCCCATGCTGCAAGGCAGGTTCTTAACCACTGCGCCTCCCATGGTGGTGGGGGAGGGGGCATTTTTAAAACTACTATACTCTCATTGTCAGAGGAATGCAAATCAAAACCACAACAAGGTACCATCTCATGCTGGTCAGAATGGCTGCTATCAAAAAGTGTACAAACAATAAATGCTGGAGAGGGTGCAGAGAAAAGGGAACCCTCTTACACTGTTGGTGGGAATGCAAACTAGTACACCCACTATGGAAAACTGTGGAGATTCCTTAAGAAACTGGAAATAGAACTGCCTTATGATCCAGCAATCCCACTGCTGGGCATACACACTGAGGAAACCAGAATTGAAAGAGACACATGTACCCCAATGTTCATCGCAGCACTGTTTATAATAGCCAGGACATGGAAGCAACCTAGATGTCCATCAGCAGATGAATGGATAAGAAAGCTGTGTTACATATACACAATGGAGTATTACGCAGCCATTAAAAAGAATGCATTTGAATCAGTTCTAATGAGATGGATGAAACTGGAGCCTATTATACAGAGTGAAGTAAGACCGAAAGAAAAACACTAACACAGTATATTAACACATATATATGGAATTTAGAAGATGGTAACCATGACCCTATATGTGAGACAGCAAAAGAGACACAGATGTAAAGAACAGACTTATGGACTCTGTGGGGGAGGGCGAGGGTGGGATGATTTGAGAGAATGGCATTGAAACATGTATATTTGCATATGTGAAATAGATCACCAGTCCAGGTTCGATGCATGAGACGGCGCTCAGGGCTGGTGCACTGGGATGACCCAGAGGGATGGGATGGGGAGGGAGGTGGGAGGGGGATTCAGGATGGAGGACACATGTACACCCATGGCTGATTCATGTCAATGTATGGCAAAAACCTCTACAATATTGTAATTAGCCTCCAATTAAAATAAATAATCTTTAAAAACTACTATACTGATAAAATTCTTAGGGATATTTGAGAATCCTCACTCCAGATTGAAAAAATTCAAATTCATATAATCATCTCTCAGGTCATTCATTACGTGTAATGAATTTCTGTTAATTATAGTGCTTGCCTTTGTCAGGATATTTTCTTATATATCAGCTTCATTCTTACAACATGATAGCCAAGACAAAACAAGACAAAAAAGCACATCAAACTTACTCAGATCTGTGCAAATTGCTGTAGTCTTAGAGACAATCTCAAGTCTGTTTATTCAGTTCATCATTCTACTCACGTTAAGTGGCAGTCCTGTCACACAGCTCTGAGAAATGACTGAATTAAACCATTTAGGTCTTTTTCTTCAGAGAAGCAATCAGTGTGTGGTTTCCTTATGAAGGCCAAAGTGCTGGATTTTACACTCCTTCTTATTCAACTTCATCTTACTGAAGGTTTTAGCTCCATATTCTAGGCTGCTGGGATAGTCACACTGATGACAAAGAGCAGGTATCAAAAGGTTACTGTGCTCGGAGGGCTCACTCTGAGAGGCATAGTCCAGGCTCCTTTAATTGTTCCTTTTGTTGTTAAAACAATCTCATGAGGACTTTCCTAGTGGTCCAGTGGATGAGAATCAGCATGCAGGTATGGGAGATGTGGATTCAATCCCTGGTCCTAGAAGCTTCACATGCCATGGGGCGACTAAGCCTGTATGGCACAACTACCCAGCCTGCTGCAGGTACTGAAGCCCGGTTGCCCAGAGCCCATGCTTCGCAATAAGAAAAGTCACTGCAACGAGCAGCTGTGAGTGCAATGGAGAGGAGCCCCAGCTCACCATAGCTAGAAAAAGCCCTGTAGCACCAAAGATCTAGCACAATCAAAAAGAAATAAATAAGCCAGTTACTCAGTTCAGTCACTCAGTCGTGTCTGACTCTTTGTGACCCCATGGACTGCAGCACACCAGGCCTCCCTGTCCATCACCAACTCCTGGAGTTTACTCAAATTCATGTCCATCAAGTCAGTGATGCCATCCAACCATCTTATCCTCTGTTGTCCCCTTTTCCTCCTACCTTCAGTCTTTCCCAGCATCACAGTCTTTTCCAACAAGTCAGTTCTTTGCATCAGGTGGCCAAAGTATTCGAGTTTCAGCCTCAGCATCAGTCTTCCAAGAATATTCAGGACTGATTTCCTCTAGGATGAACTGGTTGGATCTCTTTGCTGTCCAAGAGACTCAAGTCTCCAACACCACAATTCAAAAGCATCAGTTCTTCAGTGCTCAGCTTTCTTTATAGTCCAACTCTCACATCCATACATGACTACTGGAAAAACTATATCTTTGACTAGATGGACCTTTGTTGGCAAAGTACTGTCTCTGCCTTTTAATATGCTGTCTGGTTTGGTCATAGCTTTTCTTCCAAGGACCAATCTTTTATTTCATGGCTGTAATCACAATCTGCAGTGATTTTTGAGCCCCAAAAATAAAGTTTCTCACTGTTTCCATTGTTTCCCCATCCATTAGCCATAAAGTGATGGGACTGGATGCCATGATCTTCGTTTTCTGAATGTTGAGTTTTAAGCCAACTTTTTCACTCTCCTCTTTCACTTTCATCAAGAGACTCTTTAGTTCTTCTTTACTTTCTGCCATAAGGGTGGTGTCATCTGCGTATCTGAGGTTATTGATATTTTTCCCGGTAATCTTGATTCAGCTTGTGCTTCATCCAGACCAGCATTTCCCATCATGTACTCTGCATATAAGTTAAATAAGCAGGGTGACAATATACAGCCTTGACATACTCCTTTTCCTATTTGGAACCAGTCTGTTGCTCCATGTCCAGTTCTCATTAGAGAACTGTTTGCTTCTTGCCCTGCATGCAGATTTCTCAGGAAGCAGGTCAAGTGGTCTGGTATTCTCACCTCTTGAAGAATTTTACAAGGTTTGTTGTGATCCACACAAAGGCTTTGGCATAGTCAATAAAGCAGAAATAGATATTTTTCTGGAACTTTCTTGCCTTTTTGATGATCCAACAGATGTTGGCAGCTTAATCTCTGATTCCTCTGCCTTTTCTAAATCCAGCCTGAACATTCAGAATTTCATGGTTCATGTACTGTTGAAGCCTGGCTTGGAGAATTTTGAGCATTACTTTGCTAGCATGTGAGATGAGTGCAATTGTGTGGTAGTTTGAGCATTCTTTGGCATTGCCTTTCTTTCGGATTGGAATGAAACCTGACCTTTTCCACTCAGTGGCCACTGCTGAGTTTTCCAAATTTGCTGACATATTGCGTGCAGCACTTTCAAAGCATCATCTTTTAGGATTTGAAATAGCTCAATTGGAATTCCATCACCTCCACTAGCTTTGTTCGTAGTGATGTTTCCTCAGGCCCACTTGATTTCACATTCCAGGATGTCTGGCTCTAGGAGAGTGATCACACCATCATGGTTATCTGGGTCATGAAGATCTTTTTTATGTATAGTTCTTCTGTGTATTCTTGCCACTTCTTCTTAATATCTTCTGCTTCTGTTAGGTCCATACCATTTCTGTCCTTTATTGTTTCCACTTTTACATGAAATGTTCTCTTGGTATCTCTAGTTTTCTTGAAGAGATCTCTAGTCTTTCCCATTCTATTGTTTTCCTCTATTTCTTTGCATTCATCACTGAGGTAGGCTTTCTTCTCTCCCCTTGCTATTCTTTGGAACTCTGCATTCAAATGGGTATATCTTTCTGTTTTCCTTTGCTTTTAGCTCCTCTTTTCTCAGCCATTTGTAAGGCCTCCTCAGACAACCATTTTGCCTTTTTGCATTTCTTTTTCTTGGGGATGTTATTGATCATTGCCTGTTGTACAATGTCATGAATTCAGTTCATAGTTCTTCAGGCACTCTGTCTATCAGATCTAATTCCTTGAATCTTCAGATCTAATTCCTTGAATCTATTTGTCACTTCCACTGGAGAAGGGAATGGCAAACCAGTTCAGTATTCTTGCCTTGAGAACCCCATGAACAGCATGAGAAGGCAAATAAATAAAGGAATGAATAAATAAATAATTTTTTAAAAGCCAGGATCTATCCACTATAAAAAAAAAAGAAACAAAATTTCAGGACACACACACCACTATTGCACCCATTTGATAGATAAAGGAGCTCAATTTATGACCTTGTCCAAGGTCACACTGCTCATAGTGGAAAGGTTTTTATTTTAATCCTGGCTGTTTGTTTTTTACACTCTGGGATTAGCACACGACAGCCAAATCTGACCACTTGTTTTTGTAAATAAAGTTTTATTGGAATGCAGCCATCCACACCATCTAAGAACATATTATCTACAACTGTTTTCCTGCTTTAAAGGCACAGTTGAGCACTTGAAACAGAGATTATATAGGTCACAGAGCCTAAATTATTTACTGTTTTGTCCTTTACAGAAAATTTTGCCAGTCTCTGTTCTCAACCTTATGTTCTGCTGCCACTTGGGTTCATGGAAGTCACTGACTGCATGTTTGTTTTGCTCAGTCCTGGGCATGATCATTCACACTGTTACTATCTTTCCCGGGAACCCTGGAGACACTGCCATTTCTATTCTACAGCTGGAGACAGTAAGACTCAGAAGTAACGCAAGTTTTGCAAGGCCACTCAGCCAATAAGTGTTGGGACTTGGGTTTGCACCCAAGTCAGCTTGGCTTCCCAGCTCCTGCTCTTTTGCTACCCTGCACAGACCATGTAGAAGCATCTGTTAACCATCTGTTTAAAATTCTCTCCCAAGCGTGGCTTTGGATCAGCATCAAGCTCGTAGCTGTGCTTCTAGAATCAAGCTTTTCTCTCCTTTAGTAATTGGGGCCATCCCATCTTCAGTCCTGTGGCACCCTTCCTGTCATCCTCAATTGCTAAAAGACTGCCACCAGCCCGTGGGCCATGGCTGGAACTTGTTTCAGCTCTCTAACATTTATTTAGTGGAGATCCGGCTTCTCCTCCTATTTCGCTATGTGTCTACACCTTCAGCTCCCCTCTCGCTGAATTTGCCAGGCCCTTCTCCCTGGTAAAGGCGATGGGGGGAAGGAGGGTGAAGCTGAGTGGTCCCCAGTTTCTGTTCTCTCCTACTCATCAGGCACTTAGTGCTTATTCTCTGCACACACTCTTCTAAATCTTTAATAAATATTAACTCATTTATCCTTACATCTGGCTTCCCAGGTGGCTCATGTGGTAAAAAATGTGCTTGCCAATGCATGAGATGAAGGTTCAATCAATCCCTGAGTCAGGAAGGTCCCCTGGAGGAGGAAATGGCAACCCTCCAGGATTCTTGCCTGGAGAATTCCATGGACAGAGGAGCCTGATGGGCTACAGTTCATGCTTGCATGCCCAGTCGCTTCAGTCGTGTTTGACTCTTTGCTCCTCTATGGACTCTAACCCTCCAGGCTCCTCTGTCCATTGGATTCTCCAGGCAAGAGTACAGGAGTGAGTTGCCATTTCCTCCTCTAGGTGATCTTCCTGACCTAGGGATCAAACCTGTGTCTCCTGCATTGAAGGCAGATTCTTTGTCCACTGAGCTACCTGTGGGAAGCTTGGGCTACATCCATGGGGTCACAAAGAGTCAGACACGATTGAGCGTGCGCACACGTGCACACACACCCCCCCCCCCATCACACACACACCCTTAAACAACACCTGGGGGCAGGTGGGATAGTCACTGCAGTCCCACACTGCAGATTAGGAAAAGGCTTAGCACGGTGAAGTAAAGTGGACTCAGCCTGCGCCAGGGTCTGTGCTCCTCACCTCTCTACCCTTGCTGCATCTCACCTAAATGCTTGCTCCAACTCCTTCCTGTAAATGCGGTTGGAACATGCTGTCTCACCGCCCTTGGCACCATAGTTCAGCCTTGAGCAAAGCTGGCAAGCCTATGGCATGAGGGCTCTGCTTCTCCACTCTGGCAGCCGCAGCCTGAGTCCACCGTGGGCGTCAACAGGTCACTCTTCACGCCGCCTGTGGGGCCTCGCACAGCCAGGGTACAGCTATCCGGAGCACTGTCCCATCAACCCATCTGCCTCCATCCCGCTGAACACACCCCAGTCCCCACATCTTGGCATCCTGCCTTGGCTGCCGCACACCTCCTGGCCGTCTGGCAATACCCTTTCTTCTTCCTAAGTACTCCATGCCCTTTTTCTGAGTCTCCTGATTGCTCTAGGCTGTTTGAGCACCTGATACTCTTCTAAAGTGGAAGACAAAGCTTAAAAGAAATTTATTTTTCCCTCCCCTTATTTCATCATCTAAAGTCTCAAGACCTGGATAATAGATTCTACGCCAGGAAGAAATCTAAAGACAAAGCTATTTAAACTAAGACAGTTTCCAACCACATGTGGCAAGTCAGTGTCAGATGTACTGCAGTATGGATTCTCCTAACTTTTTGATAGATGCGTGTGACCTCCTCTAGCTGAATCTAAGGGCTGGTCACCTTGAACCTTGGGTTAGCCTTGCCCTTTACCCAAAGGTATCCTACACATGTTATCATCTTCTTTGTGCACTATAAAGGGGAAAAGGTTAGAAAGCCTTGTAGTAAATTACAAATACTAATAATGTCACCCTTCTTTGGATCTGATTATATTCCAACACAATATGTCTAGAGGTCCCTGGATTCAAAAGACATGTACTTCATGGGTAAGATATTAGATGCTATTGACAATAAATTCTAGTGAGGATGCCTATCTGTTTTCACTGTTTCACTCCAGGGCCCATTGTGGATGGCACAAGTTTCACCACTTACGTGTGCTGGGTATCTGTATTCATGGTCCACACAGGTGGATAAACAGATAAGGGACCCATTGCAGAGTATTTTCTTACCCCTGCCATGTTGCTTTATGGACTTCAGAACCTCAGGATAAGGAGAGACTGGCTTTCCTCACTTCTATTATATGCAGGAAGGCATAGTCACTAGACATTAAGGCTCAAGTCCTTGGAGTTAAGGCACCATTCTGGTTCCATCTGCTCACTTTACAGATGAGGAAACAGATGTAGACTGATGTGTTTCTTAACCCAACATCATATTACTGGCAATAACCTCAATGTTTCCAAGAGATTAGTTCCATGACTCCAAGCTGCCCTTTGAGCTTCAAATGAAGCATGCATTCACAAATTCTCAGATACAGATATCTGCATGATTTCAGTATGGCAGAGGCTTTAATTTAGGTAATTTTTCAAAATGCTAAACTCTTAAAAAAATAGAAATGTGTGTAGAGTAGATGTCATGTTTATTTTTCATGTTTACTTATTATCTTCAGAATGTTCTACAACCATTAAATCCTTAATCCTTCCAAGACAGCAGAGAGGTTGAAAACCAGTTTATCTCTTCCTCATAAGGGGAGCAACCTTCTCAAGAATACTCAGGGGCTAATATGAAGGCAAGGGCTGGAATTCAGACCTGTCTGCCTATATGTTCAGACTACTGCATTGCTGGGAAGACAAGGGCTTCCCACCATTTCTAGAAAGGAAACTACTAGCAAACAGTAAATTAAAGGCTATGTCTCAAAGGAAGAGCAACCTAAAGATAAACTTTCTGGAACCTCCACAGTCACTCATACTTTCCATGGAAGAAAAGAAATAATAATAATTTTTTAAATGCCCTAAACCATCTGCCTTTGGATTTACTACATGCAATTTCTCTTATCTGACCTTTAACTTGGCATTATGGCATTAATATGCCAAGTGGGGATGGGAAGGTGTCCTGGTCCCTTCCCACCCTGTCTTCCCCATCCCATGCTGCAGGACCTATTCTCGGGCACTTCAGGAGACGTATACTCAGTAGTTTGCATACATTTACAGAGTGGTTTATTTTATTGGAAAAGTCTCTATCTGAAATTTTTAAAAAGGAAGGAATGAGGAATGAAAGGAAAGGAAGGAAGGAAGAGAGGAAGAGATGAAATGGAGGAGAAGGAGAGGAGGAAGAAAACATTAAAGAATGGTGTGAGGGAGGGAAGGAAAGAGGGGAAGGAAGGAAATAACAAGGTCGAGTAGGTAGGTAACCTTTCAGAAGAAATGAATCTGGAAGAAATAAGCAGAATTCTTTTCTGAAGAGAATAGGGATGTATTACCTTCCATGGGCTTCCCTGATAGCTCAGTTGGTAAAGAATTTACCTGCAATGCAGGAGACCCTGGTTCAATTCCTGGGTTGGGAAGATTTGCTGGAGAAGGGATAGGCTACCCTCCTCAGTATTCTTGGGCTTCCCTTGTGGCTCAGCTGGTAAAGAATCCGCCTGCAATGCAGGAGACCTGGGTTCGATCCCTGCATTGGAAAGATCCCCTGGAGAAGGGAAAGGCTACCCACTGCCGTATTCTGGCCTGGAGAATCCCATGGACAGTGCAGTCCATGGGGTCGCAAAGAGTCAGACACCACTGAGCGACTTTCACTTTCACTTTACTTTCCATCCAGAGAAAGCCCCGCTTGGCATACTAATGCCATAATGCCAAGTTAAAGGTCTGATAAGAGAAATTGCATGTAGTAAATCCAAAGGCAGATGGTTTAGGGCATTTAAAAAATTATTATTATTTCTTTTCTTCCATGGAAAGTATGAGTGACTGTGGAGGTTCCAGAAAGTTTATCTTTAGGTTGCTCTTCCTTTGAGACATAGCCTTTAATTTACTGTTTGCTAGTAGTTTCCTTTCTAGAAATGGTGGGAAGCCCTTGTCTTCCCAGCAATGCAGTAGTCTGAACATATAGGCAGACAGGTCTGAATTCCAGCCCTTGCCTTCATATTAGCCCCTGAGTATTCTTGAGATACTCAAGAGAAAGTTTCCATTGAGAAAGTTATGGAAACAATAAAGTCCAGTCACTTGGATACAGAGGATGTGCTATACATACAGATGGAATATTACTTAGTCATAAAAAATTTAAATGTTGCCATTTGCAACATGAACCTAGGGATTATACTAAGTGAAGTAACTCAGAGAAAGACAAACACCACATGATATCAATTATATATGGAATTTTTAAAAAAGGATACAAATAATTTATTTACAAAACAAACTTACAGACATAGAAAGCAAATTTATGGTTATCACAGAGGAAAAGGAGGGGCAGAAGGGATAGAGTATGCATATGATGTAAACAGATACAGGCTACTGTATATACAATAGATAAGCAAGAAGGATTTACTGTATAGCATGGGAACTATATCAAATACTTTGTAACAACCTAAAGTGGAAAAGAATCTAAAATATATATATAGATGTGTATATATACACACACATAGCTACACTACTTTGCTGTACACTGAAACTAACACAGTATTGTAAATCAACTATACCTCAATTAAAAAAAAAATCCATTCACCAAATGCTGGGACTGCCAATCTTTGGGAAAAATCTAATGAGTTTGCTCTGAACTTTCTTTCAGAAAGTTTCTTTTTTCTAAAAACTTGCTTTCCAAACGGCACAAACCAGAGGGGCTCCGTGACTCACAGAACCGTGGAGCACAGGCTTTCAGGTCACTGAATCATACTCTTCATTTGTGCGCTATTTCTCTCTGTGCAAAGATGCCCATTATCAGGGAGCCCCAGGATGGTCTGCTCACAGTCCACCCAGAGTACAGCATGTTGATTACCGTGAGTCTGTGAGCCGCTGTGGGACTGATGCAATGCTACCCCAGAGCTGGTGCTCAGGAAATGTTTGTTGGCTGAATGTACCTTCAAAGCTTGTATCTCAGGACAAGGAGGCAGTTTTTTCTCCCCATGTTGAGAACCCAGCAAAAGCTAAATGGCAGCTTTTTTTAGGAAGATCCTTGACCAATTCACTTTGGCAGTGGCTGCTAATATTACAGCTTTGTCCAAATCTCTTCTTTGCACTTCAGGAAATAAAGTGTTTCTCAGCCTGACATCCCTTAGAGTTTTTTTTTTTTTTTTCCTGCAGAGAGGTATACATCAGCTACTAATCTCATCACATTTCCATTTCCTGCCAGGCTCGTCTGCTCATCATTTTCTATTCATAAAACTTGCTTGATTCTAATCTTCCCTATCAGCAGGAACTAAACACCTCCTCAAAGTTTCTTTAGAGCACTGGTGATTACCACACATGTGCTAACTCCCCCTTTCAAACAGATGGGTCCAATCTGTGTGTTCATATGTGGGCCATTAAGAAAGTTCTGCCAGGAACCAAGAGGTGACATCATATTAGCCTCAGGACTAAATCCCCCTGCACCACTTCAATCTCCCTGACATCAAGGCCTTAGTCAGTCAATTCATGATTCCACACTCCCCATTCTGTGAAACAGAATCCACGAGGTATGAATTACAATGGGAAGTGTATATTAGTAGCCTCCCCTCTCTTTCACAGCACCGGACATCACACTTTATATTACTTCTATCCTGGCAGACTCTCATGCCTTAGCACCACTGGTGATGCGATTTGAATGAAAGCTCTCTAACACTCTCCAGGCACCAGATTTTGGGACTTTCTTTCTATGGTAAAGACTTAATGCAAAAGTAAGGGCCTTGTTCTAATTATCAGCGCAGGAAATTTGGCTTTTCTCCTCCCAGCAATTCAACCTAGGTTTGCAGGGCAGCTTAGCAGGTCATCTAACACCTTGTCTACCTAAAAGCAGATCCCATTGACTGCAGCCTACCAGGCTCCTCCGTCCATGGCACTTTCCAGGCAAATGCACTGATGTGGGTTGCCATTTCCTTCTCCAGGGGATCTTCCCGACCCAGGGATCAAACCCAGGTGTCCCGCACTGCAGGCAGACGCTTCACCCTCTGAACCACCAGGGTTTAGCCCACCTAAAAGTATATGAATTTTAAATTTATCAACTTAAAAAAAGGAGGTGCCCATGTATATGCGTAAAAAGCACATATGGGCTAAGAGAGGAATCATGGACTGGTGGGGGCCAGAAATATGCTTTTACTTGGCCCATACAGACTACTGAAAGTTTTCTGTCTACATTAAAAACTAGAGAGATATCATACAAAAAGTCCAATACCCCGTCTCTCCTGAAAAATCACAATAACTGGCCCACTCTTCTCTATATTTCTTAACTGCCACTGTGGCAGGTGTCGTTCATCGTCAGCACTGTGCAGATACTTTCCTAGGAGTAGAGAAACATTTCTCACTATCTACATTCCTGTCAAAAATGGTTATAAAATATAGATGGTGGAGACTGCATATTCAAAATCAAAAGCAAAAGACAGCATGTCTTTTGGTAAGTGAAGGACATTTCTGTAAGTTTAACATGCAAACACTCCGCTTGCTCTGTACTTCACTCACTGAACATGCCTGAGTGGACTCTGGAGACATTTGGGTTGGCAATCCTTGGTTTAAGGTGTTGGTAAAAATCTCTCTGTCAGAGAAGGCAATGGCACCCCACTCCAGTACTTTTGCCTGGAAAATCCCATGGGCGGAGGAGCCTGCTAGGCTGCAGTCCATGGGGTCGCTAAGAGTCAGACACGACTGAGCAACTTCACTTTCACTTTTCACTTTCCTGCATTGGAGAAGGAAATGGCAACCCACTCCAGTGTTCTTGCCTGGAGAATCCCAGGGACGGGGGAGCCTGGTGGGCTACCGTCTATGGGGTCGCACAGAGTCGGACACGACTGAAGCGACTTAGCAGCAGCAGCAGCAGCAAAAATCTCTCTGTAATGATAGAATATTTAATTTCATGTGTGGTGGAGAGGAAAATGTAACTCCTGGCAGAGGCTGTTCAGAGCAAATAGAAATGCGTCTTCATCATCATTCCTTCTCCAGGTACTGTGATTGCAGATATTATAGTTTTAGAGGTATTAGAAGTTTGCAGAAGACATCTTTGGCCATGCCACTGTTTAAACAAGAAACACGAGTCATCGTGAATGTTCTTCTTGTTTTCCCTCTACATCTCATCAGTGTTTAACTAGGGACCCCACAGCTGTGACACACACTGTCCTTCATCTAGATGGGTGCAGCCTGCTCCTGGAGGCTCAGCTCGGTAACAGAGTACCCACCAGATTCAGTGCCCGGCACCTTGGCCAGGAAGCCCCGGGGAGCGTACAACGTGTCTGACTCCAGTGACAGCTCTGACAAGTTCTACCTCTGATATGTCCTTGGTGGCTCTTGGTTCTTCCTCCTTGCTTCTTGGGGTTCAGCTCTCATTATCTGCTGCTGAAACTATCACGTCTATCATCAAACTGCCTCCTCTCAGTCCATTCTTTAGAAGACCAGTGCATGCTAAGTTGCTTCAGTTGTGTCTGACTCTGCGATCTCATGGACTGCAGCCACCAGGCTCCTCTGTCCAAGGGATTCTCCAGGCAAGAACACTGGAGTGGATTGCGATTTTCTTCTCCAGGGGATCTTCCTGACCCAGGGATCGAACCCACAGCTCTTCTGTCTCCTGCATTGGCAGGCACGTTCTTCACCACTAGGGCTACCTGGGAAGCCCTGAGTTTTTAGAAGACCAGAAAATCTTCTAAAATGAAGTTCAGATCAGTCCATTGCTGAAAGGTCTTTAAGTCCCTCTGTTAGGACAGATTTCCATAAAATGTGCCATGGAGAACCCCGATCCTACAGGGTGGAGAGGGTCTAGGATCCTAGAAGTTTGAATTCCATAGATCTTTCTTGGAGCTTCACAATGCACATGAGCAGAGACATGACTCAGAAGAAATCTAAGCAAAGAAGCTTCTATTTAAACCAGTATTTCCCAAGCTTATTTGAGAACAGAATGAGAGATGCTTATTACTGTCCTTCAGATTTGACATTTTAAGGGACATACTTTGATAAGTACTGAATTACAGGGTAAAGTCCATACTCTTTAGTATTAAATTATAAGATTCTTTAGTACTGATACAGCCTACCTACTGGGCTCTTCTCAACTTCTGGTTTCCACTCACTCTCTACCTAGAGTTTTAATCACACAATCAGATCACATATTCAGCAAATATATACAGTGCTTACAGCATGCAGGGTTTTAGGTACGGGGTAAATAATGATGGCAAGATGGACTCCCTTCCCTGCAGGGGCTCCCTGTCAACCTGTTCTTCTAATGTGGACTGTGTACTTCAACTTGCTCACAGCTTTACTGGGGTTCCCTCAGGATAGAATCCCCTTTACTTCCCTGTTCTTGCAGTTCTTACAAAATCCTCCAAGGCCTCATGCAAATGTCTGTTCTTTTATGGTTTCTTCTCAAGAGATTATGTTCAGGTAGGATTACTTCCATGATTCACTTGACTATTTCATATACTAATACATTACTGATCACATATCTGATTATTATGTGTCTGTCCTCTTTTATACCCTTGCCTTAAACTAGCTTTGCAAGTTCCCTGAAGATAAAGGCAATCAATCACTATATGGGTAGCATCCTGCATGATGTCTGGTACATAATAAAGGTTAAACTAACATCAATTTCTTTTGGTTTTCATAAGAGGCACAGGAAAAAGCCCCTGCATTGGGGAAGAAATTATCTTACTTTTTTCTGCTTCTAATGGATGTTATTTTTATTTTGAATCATAACAGATGTCTTAGATTGCTAATAAATTAGGTAGATATCCTGTGGGCTAGAAACAAACATTATTCATTATCCCATTAACACAGCTATTAAGAACCCTGTGTTCTCTTGAATTCATCACAGAACAGGTAGGGTTTGTTCTTTGTATGTGATGAAATAAAAATCCCTGGGGAAACATGTCTGAGGATATAGCTACTAAAAGAGAAAGATGGTTCATCTTAGATACTTAAAGCATCTTAATTACTTTCACAAGACAAAAGGGAGTATATGCAAGTTTTAAATAAAGATCAATTCAGTAGACTAAAATAGATTCACAAAGTTAAATTGAAGGGTGAATATAATGATCAATATGCAATATTTAGGGCTTCCCAGGTGGTGCTAGTGGTAAAGAGTTCACTTGCCAGTGCAGGAGACGGACTCGGGCTTGATTCCTGGCTTGGGAGGATCCCCTGGAGTAGGCTCCAGGCAACCTGCTCCAGTATTTTTGCCCAGAAAATTCCGTGGACGAGGAGACTGGTGGGCTATAGTCCATGGGGCGGTGAAGAGTCATATAGGACTGAGTACCCAAGCACATGATGTAGTATTTAGGAAGTATTTATCATGTATCAGTATTTAGCAAATTTATTAGCTGTATACTTGCATTCACCCAGCTTTAGCCTCCCAGGAGAATGTAAGACACATATACTTAGTCCTAGGTTTAAACTATGTCCCATCTTCTGGGAGCTTTCACAGTTTATGCTCATTTTTATCAAGCCACCTAAAAGGCTGCATTAAAACTGTGAGTTCCTTGAGGGCAGGAAATGTGTCTTTCATTTTTCTATTTTCAGTACCTAGAGCAGAATGAAAGCAATGTACAGAAAAGTAAACTGCCAAAGTTATGAAGCACAAGCTGGAATCAAGATTTCTGGCACAAATGTCAATAACCTCAGCTATGCAGATGACACCACCCTTATGGCAGAAAGCAAATAAGAACTAAAGAGTCTCTTGATGAAAGTAAAAGAAGGGAGTGGAAAAGCTGGCTTAAAACTCAACATTCAGAAAACTAAGATCATGGCATCCAGTCCCATCACTTCATGACAAATAGATGGGGAAACAATGGAAACAGTGAGAGACTTTAATTTTTTGGGCTCGAAAATCACTGCAGATGGTGACTGCAGCCATGAAATTAAGATGCTTACTCCTTGGAAGAAACGCTGTGACCAACCTGGACAGCATATTTAAAAGCAGAGACATTACTTGGCCAACAAAGGTCTGTCTAGTCAAAGCTATGGTTTTTCCAGTAGTCATGTATGGATGTGAGAGTTGGACTATAAACAAAGCTCAGTGTCAAAGATTTGATGCTTTTGAACTGTGGTGTTGGAGAAGACTCTTGAAAGTCCCTTGGACTGCAAGGATATCCAACCAGCCAATCCTAAAGGAAATCTGTCCATAATATTCATTCAGTTCAGTTCAGTTCAGTCGCGCAGTCGTGTCCGAATCTTTGCGACCCCATGAATCGCAGTACGCCAGGCCTCCCTGTCCATCACCAACTCCCGGAGTTCACTCAGACTCACGTCCATTGAGTCCGTGATGCCATCCAGCCATCTCATCCTCGGTCGTCCCTTTCTCCTCCTGCCCCCAATCCCTCTCAGCATCAGGGTCTTTTCCAATGAGTCAACTCTTCGCATAAGGTGGCCAAAGTACTGGAGCTTCAGTTTTAGCATCATTCCTTCCAAAGAAATCCCAGGGTTGATCTCCTTCAGAATGGACTGGTTGGATCTCCTTGCAGTCCAAGGGACTCTCAAGAGTCTTCTCCAACACCACAGTTCAAAAGCATCAATTCTTNTACTTGGGTTTCTCTTACCTTGGGCATGTGGTATCCCTTCACAGCTGCTCCAGCAAAGCGCAGCTGCTGCTCCTTACCTTGGAGTAGGGGTATCTCCTTACCGCCACTGTTCCTGAACTTCAATGTAGGATAGCTCCTCTAGGCCCTCCTGTGCCTGCACAGCCATCACTCCTCAGGTTGTTCCTCCTGGCACCGGCCCTGGCCTTGGGCGTGGGTGGCTCCTCCCAGCTGCTGCCCCTGGCCTCGGGCACGAGGTGGCTTCTCCCGGCCGCCCCTGACCTCAGACGTGAGGTGTCTCCTCCTGGCCACCACTGGCCTTGGATGTGGAGTAGCTCCTCTCGGCCACTGCCCCCGACCTCAGATGCAGGGTAGCTCCTCTCGGCGGTTCCTACACTGTCGCAGCCTGGCATTCTAGGCCGCTGCCCCTGACCTTGGACGTGAGCTGGCTCGCAGCTGCTCACGCTTAGCTCAAAGTGATCTCTGGATCAAACTGCATTTATTTATTCATTCCACAAGTATTTACTATGTGTGAAGGAGAGCATTTAGTGTGAAGCCCACAGCATCTTTTTTCCCAAACGTTTTATATTACAGAGAGGTTAGCTGCTACCACTAAGTCACTTCAGTCATGTCTCACTCTGTGCAACCCCATAGAAGGCAGCTCACCAGGCTCCCCAATCCCTGGGATTCTCCAGGCAAGAACACTGGAGTAGGTTGCCATTTCCTTCTCCAATGCATGAAAGTGAAAAGTGAAAATGAAGTCACTCACTCGTGTCTGACCCTTAATGACCCCATGAATTGCAACCTACCAGGCTCCTCTGTCCATGGGATTTTCCAGACAAGAGTACTGGAGTGGGGTGCCATTGCCTTCTCCGATAGAGGGGTTAATACACAAGTAAATTAGGGAGTATCTGACCTTATATGATAGATCATAATACAGTTGACCTTGAACAATGCCTGGGTTAGGAATGCCAATACTCTACACAGTTAAAAAATCTGAAAATCTTTACATAACTTGTATTTGGCCCCCATATACATGGTAGGGCTTCCCAGGTGTTACGTGGTAAAGGAATCCACCTGCCAATGCAGGAGACGCAGGTGACTCAGAAGATATGGGTTCAATCCCAGAGTCACAGGAAGATCCCCTGGAATAGGAGATGGCAACCCATTTCAGTATTCTTACTGGGATAACCCCATGCACAGAGGAGCCTGGTGGGTTACAGTCCATGGAGTTGCAAAGAGACAGACATGACTGAGCATGCACACACATACGTGGTGCCTATCTGCAGATTCAACCAACAGAGGTATGAAATTACATACTCGGAGTCATAGCGTTGAACTCCAGAGCCCATGCTCGTAACTATTCTGCCAAACACCCACTCACAGAGAAGTAGCGGAATTCAATGGGAACATTAATTCAGCTGGGGAGAGCAGAGGACAGGTTCAGCAGTGGGCAGAAACAGGTTCCTAGGGACCAAATTAAATGGACCTTGTTCCAAGAAGAGAATCACAGAAGCGATTCAAGCCCAGAAAATGTGTAGTCTCCGGAATGAGCAAATAGCACAGCACCTGGTACATATAAAGTGTTTAATAGTGAATCAGTAAATATTAATAGATAAATGGATTCCTTAAATTGAATACTATCTGGGGTGACAAATAATGTGCAACCTCTAAACTAAGAGGAATGACTTTCCTGCATCAAAGGGCTCTGTGCCCCTATAAACTTAAGAAGGAAGAGAAGATGATGTTTAGAAGACAATGGCTAGTGTTTATTGAGCCATTGGAGCATCATGCAAGTGCATAATGAGACTTATTTCATTTATTCCACGACAACTTAACGACATGGGGGCTGTTATTATGTCCATTTTACAGATGAGAAAGCTAAGGCTCCCAGAGTTATGAAATGTGGCCAATAATCAGGTCATCCAGGAATTAAGAGAGCCAACATTCAAACCCAAGACCTTTTAACTTAGCTTAAGTCCTTCCTACATCTGTTTGGATTGGTCAAGAAGCTAAAGTAGACAAAGACTGCAAAAGGGGAGGAGAAGTTGCCTAGCTAACACATTTACAGAGAACTGAGAAAAGAAGGGCAGAAGAATGGCATTGTAGGCTAGCAGGAACCTAGTAACAAAAAATGAAATTACCGAGATGCCAACAAAAATCCTTTTCAAATTCTCCCTTTGCAAAGGCAATTCCACTTGTACTTTGATCTTTGACCTGAACCCATACAATTAATTCCACATCATATTTCTGCATATGGCTCTCCAAGGAGAATCGAGTTTACACTTCCCCCAGATTCAAACCATAACAGTACTTAATTAGGTGATAATTTATGTAGTACTTAGCATGAACTTTTGGCACTTGCTGGAGAAGGCTGTACAAGTGTACATATGTTATCACCTGACTACATCAAGTAACGGGGCCCGGGCACTGGTTAGGTGTCTTGGGCTTTACAAGGTATCGAATGACTTTTATAACCCTGTAGTACCTGGTTTTCTAGTAGGCAGAACTGTCTCTAGTGTGTATTAATATACTGAATATTATGCCCACATGCACTTAAACACTGATTGCAAGCCCTTCCAAACAACGAGGAGCCTAGAAAATTGGAGAAACAGATGTTAGATGAATACTGGGCCTTCTCAGGATCTGTCACTCCGCGTGAAGAAAATGGTGCAACAGCAGAAGGGAATCATTCAGACCTACTCCAGGGAAAACAAACCCATCACTCCTTGTTGGCAGACATGGTCTGTACTGATAACGAGTTTCTGAACACTTGCCTCCAACCCTCATACCCCAGCCTTGTCAATGAGCCTGACCCAGAAATGGCTCTTTTCTAGGCGTCCATGAGGGCTGAGAAGATCACGGTTATATGACCCTCCCCCCTCGCCCTGCCACCAAATGTTGGAGATGCTCATCCAAGTAACACATGCTTGTCGAGAGAAGGGAAATCCTGAAAGATGTTGAGTACCTAGGTACTTTAGGAGTGTTTGCTTGAGCTCAATCCCTTGGCAGGATAGAATCAAGAAGACCATCCTCCAGTAGTCATCATGGGCCTGGGTGCTAAGTCGCTTCAGTCGTATCCAACTCTTTACGACCCCATGGGTGTAGCCCACCAGGCTCCCATGTCCTTGGGATTCTCCAAGCAGGGATACTGGAGTAGTCACTATACTCACGAACAAAAGAAGAAAGAAACATGAAGGGACATTATTTTGGCTCCTGGATACTGCATTGTGTCTGTCATCTCTCTAAAGTAGAATCAGGTCACAGAGAAAGTAGTCACAGAGTTGGCCCTCTTTTGTTAACTCTGAGAAGAAACAAGATGGAAAGAACACAGAACAAGACCTGTATTCCATTATGAGTGCCACCAGGTCAGTCCAGGCCTGTGGTCCTTTGGGGACTACACAAAGGAGCTGGTATCTGAGAAGCTAAGATGGAAGGAAATCCACAGAGATGACTCATACCATAAGTCATGATCCCCACACACTACTGACAGCTGTTCCCAGCAACTTCAGATCCCTGCTTAAGTCTGTTCCCTTTCTGAGCCAGGTCATCTGGCACATCACCCTTAGGCCCGTCTAGCTCAGGCCTTGCTCCAGCTTTATGGGTTGAAACTTTGACTTGCTTCCTGCAGCTCTGACTCTCCATGGGTCCTAAGGAATGCAACCTGAGTGCTGTTCCAGGCTCCCCCGACCCCTGCCTGCCTCTCTGAGACCACCGTGTCCTTGCACTGGCTCCTCAACTCTTCTGGCTCTCTGCTTGAGGAACACCCTCCAGAAGCAGAGCTGTGGTTGAAAGGAAAGCAAATAGAAACTGAGAAAAATTCCACTACAAGATTAAAGTTAAAAATGAAACTTCTTCCCCCCTCCTGGTGTATTTCCATCAAAAATAGAGGCAACATGTTTCTAGATATTACCCCTACACAAATACTAGTGGGTCTGAAACCATGTTGAAATCAAGTCTACGATAGTATCACAAACTGTGTGCTTCTCCTCTCTCCAATAATTGTTTTAACATTGAAAGTAACTATGACATTGTTCTGGGTGCTGTGAGGAAAACAAAGATAAGTAATGTGGCCTGTCTTTAGGGAATTTACAGCCCAGCTCAAGAATAAAGATACTAGTACTTTGTTCCAGCAAATCTAGATGACTGGGATTTCTGGGCTGGAAGATTCTCAGAGATTATCCAGGCAAACATCCTAAACTGCCTCTGCTTGAGCATCTCCAGTGACAGGACTCAGGACACTTAAAAAAAATTTTTTTGAAATACTCTTGATTTACAATGTTGTGTTAGTTTCTGCAGTATGACAAAGTGTCAGTTATACATGTACAAATATCCACTCCTTTTAGATTCTTTTCCCACATAGGTCATTACAGAGTACTCTGTCCTCTACAATGAGTCCTCATTAGTGATCTATTTTATAGTGTGTATATGTCAATCCCAGTCTCCCAGTTTGTCCCTTTCCCCTTTACCCTGATAACCATAAGATTATTTTCTACATCTGTAACTCTATTTCTGTTTCATAAATAGGTTCATTTTTGCTAGCGTTTTAGATTCTACATAACAGTGAATAATATGGAGAAAAGTACGGAAGTTCCTTAAAAAACTAACAATAGAGCTGCTATATGATCCAACAAACCCATTCTTGAACATATACCCAGAGGAAATCATAATTTGAAAAGATACATGCACCCCAGTGTTCAGTACAGCAGCACTTACAATAGCCAAGATATAGAAGCAACCTAAATGTTCATCAGCAGAGAGATAGATAAGGAAGATGTGGTACCTATGTGCAATGGAATATTACTCAGCCATAAAAAGAACAAAATAATGTCATTTGCAGCAACATGGATGGACCAAGAGATTGTCATACTGAGTGAAGTAACTCATGACATGTTAGTTCAAATTGTTTAATCTTTGAACAGTTATAAATGTATTTTTATATAAAATTGAAACCTATTCTGTGGGGCTTCTGTCAACAGGTTTACACTGAATCTGTAAGCAAAATCTAAGTATTCTGTATGAGTCACATTGAGTATCCATATTTAAAGCTGTTTGTCACCTCTATCCCTGAAACATTCTTCTCTTTTTCAGACATGATTTAATTCTTTGAATCATTTTTATACCACATAGTTTTATGTCTCTTCATAATTTTCTGCTAACTTTTCTCTTAACTCTTTTCAAATGGACTATCCTTTTAGGAATATGAAAAAAATGTCAATATATGAGATGTGGCTTAACTAAAGAAGAGAGGAATTGATTCACATCTCTTTTTTTCTAAGTACTATATTTTAGTGAAACGTTTTGAGGGCCACATCATACATATGGGGCTTACAGTAACTTGAATCCCTGAGTGTGCCCACGTGATGACATGATTCATTTATCACTATGATTGGTTTGGAGAAGCCAACCGCTCACCACAGAATAATTTGTCGTGAGTCCACTGCTCCAGCCTGTCTAACTAATCCTGAATCCCCATTCTGCCATCTAACCTTTGAGGCTAGGCCATTTCCTCCGTCCAGGCCTCATGAATCTACATGTTTAGCAGATTTGCTACAGCTTACTTAAATGTTAATGAAGACAGGGCTCAGGACAAAGCTCTACAACACAATGCAAGAACATTCCTTCTGTTCTGGAAAAATCTTCCCAGGATCCACCCGCTTATACCACCCGCACCTCTATCACCCTCCTCCAAGCTCTCATCATATTTCAACAGGATAGCGCAAAACCAAAGTTTAACCCTCCTGCCTGCCTCTGCACTTGCTTCCCTCATCGTCTACACACAACACTCCAGCCAAAGAGAGTCTTAGCACTGAACCAGAGCAGCTCTCTTCTTCTCTCAGTCCTCTAAGAGGCTCCCTTCTCAATCTCAATAAGAGTCGAAGCCCTCTCAACAGCTGGCAAAGTGCACTGTTCAAGCCTCTTCCACTTCACCTATTGCCATGCTCACCTTCAGGCAGCTCAACCCTGCTGGACGCTGTGCTGATCCCCAAGACACACCAGACATGCTCTGTCCTCGGGGACTTCACCCTTGCTCGTCCTTCTGGTCTTTCCATCAGCTTCCCTGTGGCTCACTCTTCACCATGCTGTCATTTCAGTGCCATGTGTGCGTGCTAAGTCACTTCAGTCATGTCTGATGCTTTGTGACCTTATGGACTGTAGACCAGCAGCCTCTCTGTCCATGGGATTCTCCAGGCAAGAATACCGGAGTGGGTTGCCATGCCATCCTCCAGGGGATCTTCCTGATACAGCAATCTAATGTGTGTCTCTTGGGTCCTCTGCACTGGCAAGCTGGTTCCTTACCACTGGTGCCACCTTGGACACCTGCTCATTATGGACCATCTTGGCCAATCTATATAAAGGTACACTCTCCACGCACACTTCACCCCTGTGCCCTGCTTCACGTCTTTCCGTAGTCTGTCAGTATCACTTGCTGACATAAAATCAGTTCAGTTCAGGTCAGTTCAGTCGCTCAGTCATGTCTGATTCTTTGTGACCCCATGAATCACAGTACGCCAGGCCTCCCTGTCCATCACCAACTCCCGGAGCTCACTCAGACTCACGTCCATCGAGTCAGTGATGCCATCCAGCCATCTCATCCTCTGCTGTCCCCTTCTCCTCCTGCCCCCAATCTCTCCCAGCATCAGAGTCTTTTCCAATGAGTCAACTCTCTGCATGAGGTAGCCAAAGTACTGGAGTTTCAGCTTCAGCATCATTCCTTCCAAAGAAATCCCAGGGCTGATCTCCTTCAGAATGGGCTGGTTGGATATAAAATCAAATACACATTAATTTGTCATTTTATCCAAGTTATTGACTGTCTTGACTAGAATGAGGAACACTGACATATGCTACTTACATCATGATACCTCTCCAGTGCCCCATGGCACCTGACCCAAGGTAAGAATTCAACACACATTTGTTCAGTAAATGAATGACCCACTACTATTGAGATGACCTAGTAGCTTCTTTGTAATTGATAGGTTTCCTTAAGCATTTGTTGGGTTGTGTGGAGCATCCCTAGGTTATATGGATTTGATCAAAAGTGAGTATTAAATAAGTTTTTAATTCTTGGAGCAGTGGCTGACTCTTACACAAACTTTCATTTTTGCTTTCAATTTTTCCTTTTCTTATTTTGATGAAGCTATCACTGGTTTTGTGAAACCACAGAAAATAGTACTATGACTTGTGTTGTATGAGCTGATGTTATGTGATTTTTCCCATGGCCTAATGTGTTTCTGGGCTTCCCTGGAGGCTCAGACGGTAAAGAATTGGCCTGCAGTGCAGGACACCTAGGTTCCATCTCTGGGTTGGGAAGATCCCCTGGAGAAGAGAATGGCAAACCAGTATTCTTGCCTGCAGAATTCCATGGACAGAGAAGCCTGGTGCGCTATTATAGTTCATGGGGTCACAAAGAGTCAAACACAATTAAGCTACTTTCATTTTCAATATGTTTCTAATAACTCAGTTTTTTATTCTCCAGGAAAATGATAGAAGAGCCTCTCTTCCTCCTCCCCCCATCCCTCCCTTCCTTTCTCCCCTTCCCTCTCTCTCACACACAGCACTCTAGACATGCCAAGTGGCTCTTCTGAATGGGGAATTATTCACTCCCTAACAATTTCCCTGCATAGCCGCATTGGCATCTGCTTCTAGTCTGTAGCTCCATCTCAGATGAGAGGACAACAGGAAACATCCAAAGCTGATGTTCCATTTCAGAACACCCAGTTTCAACAGAGTCCAGTGATCCCATTAAACAGGAAGGTGAGATGAATGCAGTGTGATCTCTTTCGGAAAACAATTGTGCTTCCCAGAAAGATGATGTGGGTTCTCGATATCAGATACATCTGGTTCCCATCCTATTTTCCCATCTGTTAATTTTGTAAAAGCTGGACAATATCCTGCATCTCTCGGAGTCTCAGGTATCCCATCTTTAAAGTGAGGTTGATATTCATTATTTGTACTGAGCTCTGTGCTAGACGCTAGTGATGAAAAAAAAAAAAAATCCTCATCCTTCCCCCCATAGGGTCCAAGTCTGAAGCAGGGATGGCAAGGCAGGGTTTAGATATACAGAATGCTAACTTTTCCAGTCACAGGGTTTAGAAGGAGTTACAGAGATCAGAAGGAGGAGAACACCTGGGTCTGGCTGAGGACAGAATCAGCAGTAGATGAGACTGAGAGAGGCTTTTCAGAAAAGGATGTGAACAAAGTTATGATTTGGAGGTTCATCCTAGCCCTCAAGTGAAGGATACACCTAAGGCCATCATGGAGAAGGGGAGACTCAGAGCATTTTCTCAGACTCCCAATTGCCTCTCTACCCCTAAGCCACACAGGTAGCCTTCTTCTCATTAGCTCTCCCATTCTGGCTGAGACGACCACCTCCCACCCTCAGCCTCAACCCACGAAAGCTGCAGACACAGCCAGCCATTATGGGCTATCGCCTACGCCCCCAAATCCCACCCACAGATTTAGAGGCTTTCTTTCTCTCAATGGCCTTATTAGCTAGGCAGGACCTTGGAGAAGGCAAAGGAAAGGCCTCAGGCTAAACATGTCCTGTGCTTTCACTGAAATTTTGCTTATGCATCAATTAAATCATAGACCTAGAACCCCACAAGGAACAAAGATGGCCTTATGTTCCCTGTTTTCTTAATGATTGTCAATGTAAGTCTTTGTGCCATCTGCCTACTAGATCTCAGAAGCCTGACAATGTCACCATAACATTTTAACCTTCCTTTAAGAGCTAGCAACTGATTTAGGAGTCCCTGGTGGTTCAGTCAGTATAAAGAATATGCCTGCAATTCAGGAGATGAGGATTTGATCCCTGGGTTGGGAAGATCCCCTGGAGAAGGGAATGGCTATCCACCCCAGTATTATTGCCTGGGAAATCCCATGGAAGAGGAGCCCGGCAGGTCTTGTGTATCACAAAAGTCAGACACAACTTAGCAGCTAAACCACCATTAACTGAATTAGGATGGTGCTTCCCAGCAGGTGCTAGTCATAAAGAACTGCCTGCCAATGCAGGAGACATAGAAGACAAGGGTTTGATCCCTTGGTTGTGAAGGTCTCTTGGAGAAGGGCACAGCAACACACTCCAGTATTCTTGGCTGGAGAATCCATGGACAGGGGAGCGTGGCGGGCTACAGTGCATAGAGTCACAAAGAGTCAGACAAGACTGAGCAACTTAGCAAGCACAGATTTAAGACAGGAGTTATAAGTTAGAGAGGTATGATCAGGCATCTCGGGTTAAGTCTCAGGTCCACCACTTTCTAGCTAGATAAGCAGGAAAGGTACTTCAGACTTCCTGAACCTCATTATCATCAAATGAAATCAGAGGGCGATGATGGTACCCACCTGGTTCCAACTGTATGTCACGCTGCACAGTGCCTGGAACATAGAAAGCACTTAGTGCATATTAGCTGATATTATTATTTATTTTACTATTCACTAACTTTTTATTTAGGGTATTATTTATTAATATCATGTTTAATAGCTTATTTCTAAAGATGAAATATACCCCCTATCATGGACACTGTGCTGGGTTTGAGAAATATAATGAGACACAAGTCACTGCCTTTCCTTGCAAGAAATTCAGAGTCCAGATGGGTTAAGTATGAGCAAGGATGAGGAACAGGAACAGATAATATTCCCAGTAGTATTTGTCAGTAGGTTTTGTCAAAAAGGCTACTTACCTAGGTATGATCAGGTCCAAAGAAACCACCTGGGATGCTGAAATACCTAGAGACTAGCAACAGCAAGAAGGTGTAACCACACATGGGCTTGAAAGGGCAAGAGAGGGAAGTGTGATGCTGGAGGGAGCCTAGCTGACCCTGGAATCCTTGAAAAGGGGTTATCTGGCACTGCCAGAAGCATCCTGAATCAGACGGGGAGGGAGGGAGGTAAACACATTACCTCCAGCTTTTCCATCTCTCCTATCTCCTCTCTGTGCTGTCCACTGGCTGGACTCAACCAGAGGCAGAAAGCAAAAAGCCAGGGTGGAGCAATTCTCAGAGCTGCATTTCTGGGACAGGGAAGTGGGAAAGAAAGAGAGCATAAACAGGTAAGGGAGGTGGAGGATGACTGGCACAAGAAACACAGTGCAGCCATTTTGCTGCTCATTCCTGCTTGTACTGATTGCTTTGCATAAATCATCTCTTACGATCAAAACAAAACCGACAATAAGGGGTGTATTTTCCCCTACACTTCTCAGAAGAAGCTGATACTTAGGAGATTGAGTGGCTTTTACAAAATCTGTACAGTCACACGTGGTGGTACCCTTCCCATTGGGCTACAAGGCCCCTTTCATATGTTAAGCAAATATTTATTGAGTTCTGTATCAGAGACAGTCATATTCAGCAAATATCAAATCTTCTCCATATTTTCTCATCCTCCTTGCACAGTTAGATATAGTTGATTATGTCCACTAAATCATGAGTGGAAGTTCCATGTATCAATTCCAGGTCAGGACCATGAAAAGACGATGCATAAATCTTGAGTCTCTTTCTTCCACTGACATAGCACTGAGGGGATTAAGAATTCTAGATTATACAGCTAGGAAATGCACAAGCCACCTTCAGCCTGGGTCCCTAAGTAACTGTGTGGAGAAGGACCTCCTGCTGTTACTCATGGTACATTAGCAAAAGTAAGAAGTAAACTATTATATTAAGTGGCTGAATTTTGGTTTGTTACTTAGAATACCCTAGTCTCTCCTGATTAATACATGTGCTAATTTTATGGCAACATTTTTCTTCATGCAGAAAGTGCAGTGGTAAAAAATGGTTCCATTATTCTTGGAGTTTCAGTTAATGCCATGTGAAAATTTCCTACAACAATTGGTGGATAAGGGAGGAACTATTCTGCAAGGAGTGAAAATAAAAATAAGATAGTTTGGCTGTCTTGAGGAACACGTGTGATTCTATTAATAGACAAAAGGGGCAGAGGTGACTTTCCTGGAAGAGAAGGGGTATTGCAAATGCATGGAGATTTAGAATGTTCTGCCATTGGATAGAATCTGAAAGTATTATATTTCTTAAATGACTGAGTCTAGATTACCCAGTGGAGTCCAAGGTGGAAATGGATAAAATAGAAGGAAAACCCACAATAAAATAAAATGAAGCTATTAAAGAGCTGACTCTGTTTTAAGAGAAGAAGAGAACTAAAGACCCTATGTTATCACATGGAAACCTAGAAAATGAAAGTGGGATTTGAGTGTGTTGAACTACACAGCTTGGTTCAAGGGTTTGTCATTAGCAGTAGCAGTAATGGTGGCAGTGGTAGCAACTTTTCTTCTTGAGAAGCAACAGGAACTGAGCCCTGATTTATGTCTGCATGTCACAAATGACTTATGTGCATTATTGTTATTTTTCACTTAGCAAGTTATGTTTCAAGCACTATTCTATTACTTTAAAAAACATTGTGATTCCATTTTCACAAAAACCTTAAAAGGTAAGACTGCCTCGGGCCAGTTCTGCTACTTTCTAACTATGTGGCCTTATAATATTATGTGCGACCACATAATAATAATGTATGTGTGTGTTAGTTGCTAAGTCGTGTCCTTAGGACTGCAGCCTGGCAGGCTACAGTCCTCGGGGTCACAAAGAGTCAGACATGATGTGCAACTAACACACACACACACACACACACACACACACATTATTATTATTCATATTTTGCAGATAAAAGAAACCAAGAAAGAGTGAAGTAACTAACCCAAGGTCACACAGCTAGAAAGCAGCAGAACTGGTCCCAGGCAGTTTTTAACTTCAGACTTCATGCTGTCTTAAGGATGTTTCACTAAATCCTCACCACCAGTCTGCTATAGTTATATAATAGTAGTTGTTATTATTCTCCCATTTTACATATGAGCAAGTGGGTGCAAAGAGCCGTGCCTTTGCTAGCATCCCATAGCCAGTTTATGTCAGAATCCAGCCACAAGACAGGCCTACAGATTCTAAGGCCTATGCCCTGATATACCCCTCTAAGTGGGTTTTTGAGCTTGTGGAGTTTTGACCAAGTCATATGAGTCCATGTGTGCCTAAACCAAATTCCAAAACCTCTTGCTTACTGAGGAGAGACTTTCAGTTCATGAAAATTCATGAATCAACAAACAGCCATTGAATATCTACTATACATAAGATACAAATGAGAAGAATATCAGACCAAGGAATAAACAGTCCCTGACTTGATCTCGCGCTCAGCTGGAGGCAAGGAACACCCTCTTACAATGTAAAGCAAACCCAATAGTAATGGAGCAGAGGGAAAGAGATGACAAAGACTCACAGAAACTTCAGAAAGGGTTCCAGGATGAGAACAAGAGAATGCATAGGGTGGTGGTTTGCTGTTGTTGTAGTTCAGTTGCTAAGTCATCTCCAACTCTTTGCAACCCCATGGGCTGCAACATTCCAGGGTCTTCTGTCCTCCACTGCCTCCTCGAGTTTGCTCAGATTCATGTCCATTGAGTCAGTGATGCTATCTAACCATCTCACCCTCTACTCTCCCCTTCTCCTTTTGCCTGCAGTCTTCCCCAGCATCAGCGTCTTTTGCAATGAGCCAGGCAGTGGTCAATGGGATATATTTCAATGGATGGAAAAGAGACCATGGGGTCACTCAGGCTCTGAACCTAGGGTAGAAGGGGGAAAGGCCAGGCTTGGTTGAAGCTCTTAGAGGACACCCCAGAATTCCAAATAATGGCCCTCTGCTCTGTGATAAGTGAGTCTATTCAGGAGATAGAGCCCTGGTCCAAAGGCATTAAACATCAATGTGATGTCACCAGCCCCTTAGAAATACAACCACCAGGAGGAATCTCTACAGCTTCGGTTATTCTGCCATCAGAGTGAGTTAGTAACACACAGACCTTAAGGAGCAAGAGAAGCAGTCAAACATAGGAGGAAAGGCATTAGTGGAAGAGTAGTGAGCAAAGAAAGAGAGCTTAGCAGCAAGACAAAGCCTAGGTTATATCTGTTCATGATCAACTTGACCAAAATTTAACTTGCTTAAAAGAAAGTTGTGCTTGAAATACAAGTTAGTGTGATTGAATCGCTCCATTACCATCAGGACTGTTTTCATTTTTAAGCATGTGTGTGGTCGCCTCCACATTGAAAAACTATTCACAGCCAGAGAAAACACCCCAAAATCATTTTCCAGGGCATCTGTGCCCTCATGGAGGCTGCCACGATGTTTTAATTGAGTTGGATTGAATTGCTATGGAGGGAGCAGAAGCAGTGCATTTTCAAGGACTAATAATTCTGTAATTTTGGAGGCGGGACGTACATTTCTTGGCACAAATAGGCAAAAGGCATCTGCATTACTCTACAGCAGGCATTCTTATTTGGAACAAACCAGGACTGTCAAAAGTGCGTGCTATTTCTTCCTGACTCCCTCGGAGGACCCTGGTGGGAATGTGTCTAGAGGGGTTCTGCTGGTGGAAGGCATCCAGGGAGGTTGGCCAGATTGGGGAGCATGTGCGAGAAGCCACAGGCTTCTAGACGCTGGTCCAGACTCATTGCGTCCTTGGTTACACACTCAGCTTCTCGTTGGTATCTACACACTTCACTCCTGGTGGAGAAGGAAATGGCAATCCACTCCAGTATTCTTGCCTGGAGAATCCCATGGACAGAGAAGCCTAGTACATTACAGTCCACGGGGTCGCAAAGAGTCGGACACGACTGAGCGACTTCACCTTCACCTTCACTCCTGGGTCACTGGCTTCTGCTGAATCCACCCAGTTCTCCAGGAGCCGGCCACATGAAAGGGTCGATA
Source organism: Aepyceros melampus (assembly GCA_006408695.1). Lineage (NCBI taxonomy): Eukaryota > Metazoa > Chordata > Mammalia > Artiodactyla > Bovidae > Aepyceros > Aepyceros melampus. The sequence continues at coordinate 261,149 of SJXQ01010640.1, forward strand.
CAGGGAGGACTGAAGAACAATGGGCTTTGGTCAGGCACACAAAGGCTCATGGAGACCTTTGCCAGGAGATCCCAACACAGCATCTAATGGCAGAAAGCGAGCTGGGATGTCAGGAGAGAGGAATTCTTTCTTGGCTTCTGCCTTCCTGGATCACAGTCCTGGAGTAAGTCATTTCACCTTTCTTGTACCTCAGTTTCCTCCTCTGTGTAATGTCGAAGGACATTCACATTTCTGAATTCCTGTCCAATGAGCCCTCTATGGGCATTCAGATGTCCCCACAATAAGACCACAATTTAGGCTACTTACCCCATCTAGCACTGTATGAATGGTCCTCTCTCCCTAATCCCATACCTTTATTTGTTTCTCTGACTATTTCTGCTGCAAACTCCCACTGGATTTTCTAACTTTCCTTCTGTCTCCCTAAAGCTAAGTCTCTCCTCGAGTCTCCTGCTGACCCAGCATCAGTACCAGGGGACAATAAAGGAGGGGGAAATCCCACCAAGCCCAGAGGTGCTTATATATTGTCACATCCTCAGCACCCAGGAACAAACTTGACACACAGCACTTAGGAATTCATGTAGAAATCTACTCTCTAGGGCATGTTTTTCACACATGTCAGGGCCTGGACATGCTTGAAGATCTAATGAAAGCCATGAAGAGGCTTCTTTCCATAAAGATACCCAAGCAAAATTGGTGAGGCCAGCCAGGCATGCCCAAATCATGATGTCCAGAAAGAACAGCTATTGTAGGATCCAAACCATTCTCATCACCAGAAATCCAAAGACTTACAACTCCAAGTCAGTGCAAAAGCAAGATAAGGTGGGGTCTATATCATGAACACATGCTATTTTTCTGTCCAGTTTCCCTTGTGACTCAGTTGGTAAGGAATCTGCTGCAATGCTGAATACCTGGGTTCTACTCCTAAGTTGGGAAGATCCCCTGGAGAAGGGAAAGGCTACCCACTCCAGTATTCTTTCCTGGAGAATTCCTTGGACTGTATAGTCCACGGGGTTGCAAAGAGTCAGACACGACTGAGTGGCTTTCATTCACTCCCCTTCTTTGGGGCATTGTCCTTCCCCTGCTCCGTATGATCCTTATGGGGCTATCAATCGTGTGATTTCACCTTCCCAGCTGTGAAGAAGTATAGCCATGACTGGCCAAGACTGGTAATAATGATGAGTCTGGGGGGACCCAAGTTGGGCCAATTAGAGTAATTTTAGCGGATTGATACAGATGATGGGAAAGAGAGAGATGCATTCTATTCTCTGGAATTGTTGTTACTTGCAATGTTATAAGCTTAGAGTTATCAGAAATGATCTCTGCTACCTTGGGGGAAAGAGTGAATCTAAGCATGAGGTTAAAATAGAAGAAAAGCAAAGCCAAAAAGTGGAGGGACAGAATCTCCCTGATCTAATTTGCATCCCTCAATGATGCGATGATTTCTCAGTTTTATATCTTGTTTCCTACCATTATTACCATCACATCATCATCACTATTACTATGACTATTATTTTCTCAAGCTAATTTCAGTGTTTTCTGTCACTTTTCAGCTGGAAGAGCCCTGCCTGATTTGAATGCTGACACACATTTGGCAGAGAACTCTGGTCTGGAGGAGCTGAGATCTAATAAGATAAGTGCAAAGAAACTAAAGCAAGGAAAAAATAAGCAGAAGTTGGTTTGACAAAATGACCCAACCAGAAGGGGAAGGGGGCTCTGATTCAGAAGGGCCAGCTCTCAGACCCCTGCTCTGCCCAGCAGGTGGGCTGGAGAGAGACTGTGCAGAGGGGAGCCCAGAAGCCATGAAGGAGGCTGCAGGTCTAACCCCATAGTAAAAACAACTGCCACCCACTGGTAGGTACTGGATTTGGGACTTTGCAAGCACTCAGTCCATCCCGCCCCAATCCCTTGCCCTTGGCAACCACAAGTCTGTTCTCTGTATCTGTGAATCTGTTTCTGTTTCCTGTGTGTATGTGACTCTCTGGGACACTATGGACTAGAGCCCGCCAGGCTCCTCTGTCCATGGGGTTCCCCAGGCAAGAATACTGGGATGCCCTCCTCCAGGGGATCTTCCTAACCCAGGGGTCGAACCCACATCTCTTATGTCTCCTGCATTGGAAAGTGGGTTCTTTACCACGGGCACCACCTGGGAAGCCCTTCTGTTTCATTGATAAGTTCATTCGTATCATAATTTAAATTCCACATATATGTGATTTAATCATGAAAGTTGCCATGAAACCTTATATATAAAAATCATATATATACATAGATATATATATCACACATATATGTATAAATTATATATAATGATGTATATATATGTGTGTATATATATATCATGTGCATATATAATACAACATATGTGTGCTGTGCTTAGTCGCTCAGTCGTGTTCAACTCTGCGCGACCCCATGGACTGTAACCCACAAGATTCCTCTTCTGTCCATGGAATTCTCCAGGCAAGAATACTGGAGTGGGTTGCCATTTCCTTCTCAAATGCAATCTATAAATTATAATAAATATATATTTAAATGCAATATCATGTACATCATATGTGACAGGTAGATAGCTAGGTAGATTGATAGATGATAGATCGAACACAACGGAATTAGAGAGGTTTGAAAAAGCTGAAGCGGCAGAGCTGTGATTCAGGATGAGAACTTGATGGAGAGCCAACACTCTTCATTTCCCTTAAGCCTTGAGGAGGAATTAGCCAGTTGAAGGTGACTGGCAGGAGCTGAAGCCAACTGCATTTTCAAATTGACCCCTGAGCAGACTCAGCTGGAAAGCTCCCTGGACCAAAGAGTGTGGAGAGACACAGCTGGGCTGGTAGTGACCTGCAGAACTGCCTCCCTACATCTACTCTGTCACCCCAGGCCAAGCACGGTCAGAGACAGCAGAAGCATTCTGCTATCCTCAGAAAGCTTGTAACCTACTCTGTTTGGTCATCAAACCCAAATAATCTTTTCTTTCACAAATGTGGTCTTGAATAATTTTCTAATTTTTTTTAAAAATTCCAGGTCTGATATAGAGGAGGGCAGTTTGCCACTAACTCTATAACCCTACATACTGTTCAACACTCTCACAAATTATAAATATCTGGAGGGCTAGAGTCCTGGGTCAGCCCACCTTGGTGTTTCCACAGGGCGCTGCAGTGCTTGGGAGGCATTCAATAAATACTCTTTCGAGAGTAAATACCACACAACAAGGTGCTAGTTTTTTGGGGTTTTTTTTCCCCTTCTATTGTAAAACATAAGGCAGGAGAAAAGCATTTATTGTACTAAATTATTTGTAGCAGTGAATTTCTCTTTAAAGAAATCAGCAAACTCCTATTACTCTAGGCCTATGGCCAGGTCTTTAAAACATTTGGGTTATAGTAATTTTTTAACCATATTTTCTATAAGATTTGACCTTAATGTGTTCTTTTGCTACAATTCAAGTCAACCTATTATAGGGTTAGAAGGAACCAATGAAAAGGAACTTTAGAAATTGAGACCACATACTCTAATACTGAATTCCTAGGACATGTTAATAGGTGCTACACGTAGACAAGGGTGGAGACGGGATAACCCTAGAGACAAATCTACTACTTACTCTCTTGGTGATTCACAGAGTTCCTTAATATGTGAGAGACTTTGAGAAGTCCTAAAGAAACTAATTTAACTTTTCTCCTCAGCATTTGAGCAAAAAATCAACAAACACAGAGATGAATCAACTCCCGCAGGCAGAGCACCAGTTCATGAAACTGATCTGATACAGTCCCCTCTTTGGAGTGACAGAGAAACTGGAGACAATGTGGGCGAGCCAGAGCAACACGTGGCCTTTGGAGCTAAATGACCCAGCTCTGTTCCCTAGGAGCTACCTCCCATAGAATATAGGCATATTAAAAAGAGTTCTCTTTCAGCAAGAATATTTTGAGCACCTACTAAGTGCCAGGAACTGTTCTGATTACTTGGGATACATCAGTAGGCATAAAAGGACCAAAATCTTTATTTAAAAAAATAGAGAAACAAATGTCTACATGTTAGAGTTAAGTCTTACCTGGAAGATAGTTGTGTTTTTTTGTTGTTGTTGTTGTTTGTTTGCTTTTAATTTGGAAAAGCAAATGAGACTTTAAGAAAGATCTAGAAGATACTGACTCTTCTCCACATTGCGCTGTTTTCCTGACCTTCAATACTGAATTTTCAACTAACTTCTAAACATCTCCACCTGGAGTTCCTCAAGGCTCCATCATGACTCCCAAGTGTGAAGCCTGTTCTGTTGCACTACATGAATTAGACAACACTACGCTGAAACCATTTGCTCCAGCATACTCGGTCACTCTGCATTATTCCTCTTTCACCCTTTGCTTGCACCAATGACAAGGCAAAAGAGAATTAAAATCGTGGCAAGTAAGCCACTTTGGAAAACAGCTTGGCAATTCCTCAAAATAACAGACACAGAGCTAATGTACATGGAAATATATGATCACCCAAATGTGAAAATCAAAGGCCGTTCATTCAGAACTTGGTATAGCAAAGGAGTCAGCTTCCATCACTCGTGTTTTGGCAGACTCAAAGGAAGGCAGAGAAGTGTGAAAGCTTCATAGGAGAAAAAGACTGTGCCCTGACTGCAAGTTGTTGGCATGGGGCAGCTGCAGGCAGAATAACTAGAAGCCTAGCATCCTATAAGAGTGGTTTGGGGGGCATATAATTGGCTTTCTCGGGTTGGTCCTGCATTGTAAACCAGGACAAAAGTTAGGAAAGTTGTTAGTTGTTAATCAAGTCCTGATTAGTAACTGGGTTGATTATTACAGAAGTTATTATTTAACTTCCCGGATTGTTGCTGAGGAGAACCATCTTAGAGCAGGCTGGCTTCCTAAGTTGTTTATAATAGTTGAGAAGATTGATTTCCTGGACATATTTCTTCAGCTTATGAGTCCAAGTTCTGTTTTTATGTATGCTCTAGTCAGTTTCTATTTGTCTACTGTCTCTCACATATGGCTGTGCAATTCCATCCCTAGGTATTTACCCCAAGAGAAATTAAACCACAAGTCCATAGGAAAAAAAAAGTTGCATGTAAGTGTTTATAGTAGCATCATTCATAAGAGCCAAAGAGAAAAAAAGAAAAACAATTTAAATGCCATCAACTGATGAATGGATTAACAAATTGTGGTATATCCATTAAACTGAATATTATCCCTTAAAGAAAAGGATTGAGTTCTTGATACATCTGCAACTTGGCTGAACTTTAGACTTGACAACATGCTAAGTGAAAGAAGCTACATATTGTATGATTTCATCTATATTAAAAGTTTAGAGGAGTCCAGAGAAATGAAAAATAAATTATCGGTTGCCAGGAGCTTGGAGAGAGAAGACTGGGGAGTGAATGCTAAAGACATGGGGTTTCTGTAGAGTGTGATGAAGTTGCTCTGAAATTAGATAATAATGATGCATAGCTCTGTGGATAGAGTGAGAACCACTAAACTGTACACCTTAAAAAATGTGAATTTTATGGTATATGACTATATCTCAACAAAACTGTTATTTCAAAAAAATCTGTAATGTATATACACTCCACAGTTCCCTAAGGCCTTTCATTAATTTTGTCAAGTATGTATTAGGTAAAGTATTTCAAATTCATTAAGCCTAATGACCTATGTGGGAAAAGAAACTAAAAAAGAGTGAATATATGTGAGTGTATAACTGATTCACTTTGCTGTACAGAAGAAACTAAATGACATTGTAAATCAACTATACTGTAGTAAAACATTTTTTAAAATTCAAGCCCATGGCCTTCCTTACACTTTCCTTAAAAGCAGACTCATTTGAGGAATTATTAGTTGGATTCTAAAAGCTGTTTAATTTTTTGCTCACAGTCCTAAAACTCACTCACACATTCAGGATAAAGAAATAAAGGGGCAGAAAGTCTTCTTAAACAGCAACACCAAAATTTGAGGAAAGAGTTTAGTTACAAACTGTAATTATTTACCAAAAATGAGGGTAAGTCCTGAAATTTTCTAAGTAATGGGTCTATTAGGAATGCAGAGGTAAAAAGGATGAGTTCAAAGGCAATGCCAACAATATCCAAATCTGAGATCAGTGTTAAAAGCACTCATGTGCAAAATTGCCATAAACTTCAAATTAATTCCACACCATTAATTTCCGAGTACTCGGAGCCACAGTGGCTTTTAAGAGACAGACTTTCATTGGCAGCTGAGCCAGCTGGACTCAATTACCTGTTTCATATTTAATTTTTTTAAGCCACCAATATTTTCCTTCAGAAAAAGGGAGGGAAATTTTTGGTCAGTTATCTTAGGGAGCTTTTATCCTCTAGGAAGATGACCTTCGGGCTTTTCCCTCTGTGGCAGTACTGGCAGTGGGTGGAAGAGGCAGGGGAACGCAGCCATCTCTCCAGAAGCTACACCAATCAGAGTCATGGGGATGGACTGTGAAGAGCATCAATAAAATTAAAGTACACTTCTCTCTCCTTCCAGGAGCATATGGACAAAGCTATACATGGGACAAGAATGAAAATATAGGAGAGCAAAACCAGGACAGAATATCTTCAGTGTTCTAAACAATCATAAAGTCACTTTGTTGTAAGGCATTTAACATATTATACCTATTATAATTATTACTTACAGAATTATAAGTAATTAGAATGATTATTCCAATAACACTTCCCTACAGTGGTTGGGCACTTACTACATGCCAAGCACCATTCTAAGGACTTGCTACATGTTAATTCATTTAGCCGTGTTAGGAGATATTTTATTACTCTCACTGCGCAGATAAGGAAATGAAGGCACAGTGGGTTTATACAACTGGCCAGAGTCACGGGATTAGGAAGTATTTTCCCAGTATCTTTAGCAGTTGCCAAAACTTATTTCCGTTTGCTTTGCTTGAAACATTAATTTATGAATACGTTAATTACACTGGGGTTTTTGGTTCAAAAGGCAAGCCTTTTGCAACTTAATAGTGGTTTCTCTAATTAATGGTGTTTAATCAGGAATATATGAAGAAATAAGAAACCTCTGAAGCTCTAGAACTGCAAAAAAAAAAAATCTAGTCATATTGTTTAGGAAATCATGTATCTACTAGGGTGTCTACATTCATTTATCCATTCTCTTATCTTTTCAGTACACAATTACTGAGCCTCTGTAACATACTGGCAGAAAATACCATGATGAAATTTATATTAAAAAAAAAAAAAGAAAATGACAGTCTGCTGCGGGTGATGAATTGAACTTTTGATTAGATAGTCTCAAAACTAAAAAAAAAAAAAAAAACCTAACAACGTGTACATTGACAAAGTATTTTAATATATTATGTGTTTATTGTGCATTAAGTAATTTTAAATGAAGGGGACTCCAAATATTTCTTAGCTATTTGCTTCCTATAGCCAGAACACACTGCAACTTTTACAATGAAGGATACATGTTAAGGGTTGGACTAACTCTTTGTGTTGACTTGGTCTAAACACATTTCAATTCATTTCATTCTCGCAACAACCCAATGAACAAGGTCTTACGATCATCCTCATTTTACAAGAGAAGAAACTGAGGCCCAGAGAAGTTAAGTAACTTGCCCAAAGTCATACGGCCAGCAACAAGAGTTAGCACTCTCTGTCCAATTTAGTGAGATGAAATGTGCTGCCATATACTGTCACACAAATTGGTCCAAGATGCAGAAAAGATGTCCTAACCTCTCCTGAAAGCAGTCAGGAAGGGCTTCCCAGAGGAAGCAATATCTTGCTTTAGGTGCTTGTAAAAGCGACCTCGGAGGAAAAACGGATGAAGGTGAAATCAGTCCAGGATGCTCACAAGTTCAGGACTTATAGCCAGCCAATCAAGTGTCTCTTCATAGTCTCACCCTAATTAGAGAAAATTGGGGGTGAAACTGTAATCTGTCGTCTCACATGACATTTTTATCGCCTGCTTAACATTTCAAATGAAACATTTTATTGCATCTGATGTTAGTTAAACACTTAACGTGTGCTCTTCACGGTTACAATTCTCAATGTGTTCTGACTATATTAAGCAAATATTTAAGAAACATTTGGGCTGTTTTTCCATTTTTAAGTATTTAATCTGTAATAAACATATAGCATGTTAAAAATACATTTCATGTATGGTATGTGTTAAGTGTTAAGAATATATTTTTGAACTGCCTTATTTAAGCCTGTCAGACTTTCCATTACAACCCCCTAATTTAAGGGCTTTTTCAACCAGCCATAAAAATCTCTTCATGCTGATATTTTGGGTAAAATATCTCTCCTTCCAGGGGCCTTTTTAGTTGTTGGTGGTTTGTTTTTTAATATTAATGCATCAAAAATTTTTCAATTTTAAAATTAGTCATCTTTTTTTATAGGATTTTAGTACAATCTTCTCTGTGTTTTTTAAATGATCCACATATTAGAGGCATCTCTTTAAAAAGTCATAGACCTTACCCCAAAATGTAGGAGAAAAGTGAAAAGCAGCTGAGATAAATATTATCTATGTATTAGCAGTCTGTTTCAAAATTCAGAGTTAAGGATATGAAATAAAGTTGTGGATGCTTTCCATACTCCAGTCCCAGAAATCTTCATAAGCATATAATGATGTATCTACTTTAGTTTAGCATATCAGAGTTAAATGAGTAAATTTCACATCCTGTCTCTTAAACCTGGCCTTCAAGATACTGGAGGGTATGAAGACTTTTGTCATAATTTTACCCCTATCGTACAGAAAGGCAAGTTAAGTTGGGGTGAGGTTGAGTGATTTGTCCAAATCACACACCCAGTTATTCTTGAAGCTGGAATTGAACTCAGATTCCTTTGTTTATTCTGCATTACTTTGGCCCACATGTTACAAGAGATGGAGTCCATTGTGACTTTGTGTTTCCATCTGATTATTTTTTTTCAGTTCAGTAAAAAAATTCTCCACTAAGTAAAATTCAGCTCACTGGTACAGCTAAATAAGTAAATATTTTCCAACAGTACTTTCCATTTTAGGAGTCAAGATCATACAAAGAAACAAACTCAAGAGAATTTTCTCTCCTTTATTCAAGTCATTTAGCCCATGACCTAAAGTTGGAGGTATTCTTCACAGCACAGGGTAACATCTTTTCTAACTGTACGTACAGGTGATCTTAAAAGCTTATGTGTCCATCTTACCCACTTACATCAGAAATTCTTTGAAAGCTAGGGCTTGTCATGAGATGCTGGGCTGGATGAAGCACAAGCTGGAATCAAGATTGCTGGGAGAAATATCAATAGCCTCAGATATGCAGACGACACCACTCTTATGTCAGAAAGCGAAAAAGAACTAAAGAGCCTCTTTATGAAAGTGAAAGAGGAGAGTGAAAAAGTTGTATAAAACTCAACATTCAGGAGACGAAGATCATGGCATCTGGTTCCATCCCTCCAAGGCAAATAGATGGGGAAACAATAGAAAGAGTAATAGACTTTATTTTCTTGGCTCCAAAATCACTGCAGATGGTGACTGCAGCCATGAAATTAGAAGATGCTTGCTCCTTGGAAGAAAAGCTATGACCAACCTAGACAGCATATTTAAAAGCAGAGATATTACTTTGCTGACAAAGGTCCACCTAGTCAAAGCTATGGTTTTTCCACTAGTCATGTATGGATGTGAGAATTGGACCATAAAGAAAGCTGAGCACTGAAGAATTGATGCTTTTGAACTGTGATGTTGGAGAAGACTCTCGAGAGTCCATTGGACTGCAAGGAGATCCAACCAGTCAATTATGAAGGAAATCAGTCTTAAATATTCATTGGAAGGACTGGTTCTGAAGCTGAAGCTCCAATATTTTGGCCATCTGATGGAAGAACCGATTCATTGGAAAAGACCCTGGTGCTGGGAAAGATTGAAGGCAGGAGGAAAAGAGGACAATAGAGGATGAGATGGTCGGATGGCATCACCGACTCAATGGACATGCATTTAAGCAAGCTCTGGGAGATGGTGATGGACAGGGAAGCCTGACGTGCTGCAGTCCATGGGGTCGCAAAGAGTAGGACCTGACTGAGGGACTGATTTGAACTGAACTGAGGGCTTGTCATATTTGTCTTTGTGACTTTCTCTCTCTTATCTGTACCTGTCCATTACCTAGCTCACTGCCTGGCAGGTTACACAGGTTCATTAAATGTTCACCAATGGAAATATTACAATAGAACTTCACAGAAAGAACTGAACACTCCTGCTATTTCATGAGATGCTTATTTTCTTGAGATGGAGCCAGGACAATTATATATACTAACATTTCTCAAAGTGCATTCCTTGCTTCGCCAGCTTCACAAGACTCTATGTGATAAAGAAGATCCCATAAACACAAAAACTTGGGAAATCCTCCCTCGACAGATAAGAAATGTCCTGGGAGCTCCCTGAATATGATTGCCCTGGTGTCCTGATTTAACCTCTGGGGCAGGTTGACCTTGAGGAGTCGATAGGCTCAGATGTCACCAGGGTACCCCACATGCTGCAGGAGGAACCCAGCTCTCCCCACCTCCATGACTGTGTAAAAAAGTCTAGCTCATCCTGGAAGCATGCCTCCTTGACTCTCACACTAGTTGAAGCCCCTCAACTTTCAGCAGTCATTAAGGTGATATTTTGACCTTCATATGTCATATTCCTTACTTTTCAGTTCTCCATGTATTCGGAACCTAAATGGAGATGAAAGTGCTGCTTATTTTTGGTACCCAACAGAGAAAAAAATACCTAACATCCTCTGCTGTCAATTACTTTTCCTTCAAACCCATCTTCCTTCCAAGTGTACCAAAAATATCCTTAGGCCTTCAGAGTAATTATATTTATGATCATTCATTTTTTCATTAGTCTAGAGCAAATATTTGGGAAGTCAAAAAAGACGATGTTCCAAAGTCAACCTCAAGTTTGGAATCGCAAGAAAGAACCACAGATGAAAATGGAATTGGAATCAACTGAACCCTGGATACTCTCTCTAACGAGTGCTCTGTACAGGAACCACTTATTATACTGTCTCAATATACAGTCTTAAGAAGTTAGGTGGGCTGGACCTAAAATCATACCTAGGAGACTTTAGCCGCAGAGGAAAGGAATGCTTCAGGACCCAAGAAGAGAAACCAAAATTCAACAGAGACATCAACAACAGTGTGGAATGTTTGAATGTCAATTTCTAATTCAGACATAATGTCAAATAGTAAAAATGTCCTGACTTCATTCATCGGCTCAACAAATATTTGCTGAGTGCCTGTTATAAGCCAAGCACTGCTGGAAGCATAAAAAATGTAGCAGCGAAGACCAAAACCCTTGCCTTCATGAAGCTTACCACCTAATGGGAAGAAATGGATGATTAAAATGAAATTAGCAAGATGTGTAGAATGTTAGGAAGCTTACAACTGTAAGAAAAATAAAGAAGGTATGAGAGATAGCAAATATAGGGGTATTCTATAAGGAATGGAATTATGATTTTAAATAGATGAGTAGGGAAAACCCAATTGAACATATGACATTAGAGAACAAATATATGGACAATCAAGAGGGAAGGAAAGAGGAGGTAGGATGAATTGGGCAATTGGAATTGACATACACACTATTAACACAATGTGTAAGATAGATAAATAATGAGAACCTACTGTAAAGCACAGGGACCTCTTCTCAGTGCTCTGTGGCGACCTAAATGGGAAGGAAATCCAAAAGGGGGGGGATATATGTATACGATCATGGCATCTGGTCCCATCACTCCATGGGAAATAGATGGGGAAACAGTGGAAACAGTGTCAGACTTTGTTTTTTTGGGCTCCAAAATCACTGCAGATGGGGACTGCAGCCATGAAATTAAAAGACGCTTACTCCTTGGAAGAAAAGTTACGACCAACCTAGATAGTATATTCAAAGCAGAGACATTACTTTGCCGACTAAGGTCCGTCTAGTCAAGGCTATGGTTTTTCCTGTGGTCATGTATGGATGTGAGAGTTGGACTGTGAAGAAGGCTGAGTGCAGAAGAATTGTTGCTTTTGAACTGTGGTGTTGGAGAAGACTCTTGAGAGTCCCTTGGACTGCAAGGAGATCCAACCAGTCCATTCTGAAGGAGATCAACCCTGGGATTTCTTTGGAAGGAATGATGCTAAAACTGAAGCTCCAGTACTTTGGCCACCTCATGCGAAGAGTTGACTCATTGTAAAAGACCCTGATGCTGGGAGGGATTGGGGGCAGGAGGAGAAGGGGACGCCCGAGGATGAGATGGCTGGATGGCATCACGAACTCAATGGACGTGAGTCTGAGTGAACTCCGGGAGTTGGTGATGGACAGGGAGGCCTGGAGTGCTGCGATTCATGGGTTCGCAAAGAGTCAGACACGACTGAGAGACTGAACAGAACAGAACATATGTATACATACAGCTGATTCACTGCTATACAGTAGAAATTAACACAAATTGTAAAGCAACTATTCTCCAGTAAAAATGGATAAAACAGCAATATCTTGAAAGATATGAAGATAAGAATTAAAAAGCATTCTCAGCAAAGGAGCCAGAAAGTATACATGTTGTGAGGAGTATATTTGGCATGTTTAGTATATAGAGGGTGTCTGCCATAACAAAATACCACGGACTGAGTGCCTTAAACAATAGGAATTTATTTCCTCATAGTTCTAGAGGCTAGAAGTTCAAGATCAAGGTGCCACCAGATTTAATTTCTGGGGAGAGTTTTCTTCCTGGCTTGCAGACAGCGCTTTCTCACTATGTCCACACATGGTAGGCTCTCTGGTGTCTCTTCTGGAAATGGCACTAATTCCATCACAAGGGACCTCATCAAAAGCTAGTTACCATCCAAAGACTCCCCTTCCAAATACCATTACATTGAGGGGTTGGAGCTTCAACATATAACTCTTGGGGAGCATAATTTGGCCCATAGCAGAGACTAGTACAGTTGGAGTTGGTGAGATCGGTCATTAAAATCACCCCCTTGAAGTCACCCTCAATCCTTACCCGTCTCACTATATTTTGTACTCACCTGGCGAAACCTCAACCCAGGTTCTGTCCAGCTCTCCTCTTCCTCAGTGGCTGGATAAAACCACAGAATCATGTCCTCTGAACTCACTTTAGCTCCTAGCTCCAGTCCCCTGGGGATCACAGTTTTTTCCACCATCCACTTTCTGCCCTCCCATGTTTCCTATCTTCTCCTTCTCCCAAAACCCTAATACCTCCCCCCTTCCTCACTCTCTGGCATCCTGCTTCATGGAGAAAATAAAAGCAGTCAGAAGAGAATTTGTGCACATTCCCGCCTCCCACCACATCTACCCAATCCCAGCATTCGCCATTAAGGATAAACAGCCACCGGCCAGCCTCTGCTCCTTCTGAATCTGGAACTCATCCTTCCAGGATCCTCTAGCAAACTGGCTTAAAACTGAACATTCAGCCATGTATGGATGTGAGAGTTGGACCATAAAGAAAGCTGAACATGGAAGAATTGATGCTTTTGAACTGTGGTGTTGGAGAAGATTCTTGACAGTTCCTTGGACTGCAAGGAGATCCAACCAGTCGATCATAAAAGAAATCAGTCCTGAATATTTGTTGGAAGGACTGATGCTGAAGCTGAAGCTCCAATACTTTGGCCACCTGATGTGAAGAACTGACTCCTTAGTAAAGACCCTGATGCTGGGAAAGATTGTAGGCAGGAGGAGAAGGGGATGACAGAGGATAAGATGGTTGGATGGCATCACCAACTCAATGGACATGAGTTTGAGCAAGCTCTGGGAGTTGGTAATGGACATGGAGGCCTGGCGTGCTGCAGTCCACAGGGTGGCAAAGAGTTGGACATGACTGAGCGACTGAACTGAACTGAACTGAACTGAGCAAGGACGTCACTCTAGCAAGTCCCCTCCTCTCTCCCTCATCATCAAATCCTTTTCTTTATTGGCTTATTCCCATCGACTTCAATTCCTCCACAGGCTTCCTTTTTCTAAATGAAAGAAAGCCAGCCTTGAATTTACTTTCTTTTTTTCATGCTTTGACCTCAGTTCTCTGCTCATCTTTAGAGCAAAATCCTTTAAAGAGGAGTCTGTGCTCGCTGTTTCTAGGTTGTCTACTTCTGCTATCCTTTTTTTAATTTTATTTTTAATTGGAGGATAATTACTTTACAATATTGTGATGGTTTATGGAGAGCAATATGGAGATTCTCTTAAAAATTAGAAATAAAACTGTCATATGATCTAGCAATCCCACTACTGCCCATATACCCTCAGGAAATAATCATTAAAAAAGACATGCATACCTCAGTATTTATTCTGTTATCTTTTTATGACCATTCATGTTATCTCCTATTTATAATTTATAAATAACACAGAAAAATTCACTTTTGGGGGGATGCTTTTCTGTGAGTTTGGCATATGGGGATAACTATATAACTATTACCATATCAAGATATATAATAGCTCTATCACCCCCCCCCCAAATTCCCTCATTCCCCTTTGCAGGCATCTCTCCCCACTGCCCCTAGCCTAGCAACCTGTCTCTATAGACGTACTTTTTCTAGAATGTCGTATAAATAAAATTGGAGCATTTGTACTCTTTTGAGTATGGCTTCATAGTCTTTCCTGGGGGAGGAAATGGCAACCCATTCCAGCATTCTAGCCTAGAGAATCCCATGGACAGAGGAGCCTGGTGGGCTACAGTCCCCGGGGTTTCAAAAAGTCAGACATGACTGAGCGACACACTTTCATAATCTTTACTTCAGTCCACTTTCACCCCCAACCCTCTCTCCAAATAGAACCTGTCATCAAGCTTCACTGCTGGTTCAGACGGTAAAGCGTTTGCCTGCAGTGTGGGAGACCCTGGTTCGATCCCTGGGTTGGGAAGATCCCCTGGAGAAGGAAATGGCAACCTACTCCAGTATTCTTGCCTGGAGAATCCCATGGATGGAGGAGCCTGGTGGGCTACAGTCCACGTGGTTGCAAAGAGTGGACACGACTGAGCGACTTCTGAGTGAAGAGTCATCTGTTCTCCTGATTGTTAGATCTGATGCTTAAATCTCAGTCCTTGGCTTTCCTGACCCATCCACACCATTGGGCACTCCCGTCTTCTGGAGCCGTCTTCCTTCCCTGTCTCCCATATTCCTGTGATTTCCTCCTCCCTCACCAACTGCAGCTTCCTGGTCTCATTTGCTGTCTCTTTTCACTTATTTATATTGGAGTATATGTGCTTGACAGTATCATGTTATTTTCTGCTGTACAGCAAAGTGAGTTGGCCATACATATACACATATTCTCTCTTTTTTAGATTCCCTTCCCATTTAGATCACCACAAGCCCTGAGCAGAGTTCCCTGTGCTACACAGTAGGTCATCATCAGCTACCTATTTCATACATAGTAATGTACAGATATCAATCCCAACCTCCCAGTTCATCCCATCTCCCTTCCCCGCTTGGTAACCATGTTTGTTTTCTATGTCTATGACTCTATTTCTGCTTTGCAAATAAATACATTTGTACAATTTTTCTAGATTCCACATATAATCAATGGTATACAATATTTGTCCTTCTCTTTCTAAATTACTTCACTCTATATGAAAATCTCCAGGTCCATTCATTTTTCTGCAAGTATATATATATATTTTTTTTTTTTCTGTATACACACACACACACACACACACACACCCCCCATCTTCTTCATCCATTCCTCTGTTGATGGACATTTAGGTTTTTTCCGTGTTCTGGCTATTGTAAATAGTGCTGTAGTGAACAGTGGGATGCATGCATTCTTTCAAATTATGGTTCTCTCCTGATATATGCCCAGGAGTGAGATTGCTGGATAATACGATAGCTCTGTTTTTGCTATCTCCTCTATATCTCCCCAACTTCTTCACCAAAGCTCATTAAAAGTTGCTTTGCTCTACTCTACTTCCATCCAGATTCATAGCTTTAATCTAAACTTGATGACATCAAAATTTATGTCTCTAGTTTAGACTAATTCCCTTAACTCTAGATACTTATCCAACCATCCTCTCAATATATATCCTAATCTATCTAGCTGACCATCTTCCCACCAATCTATCTATGTTTGAGACCCAACACTCCCATAATGGAGGCCCTATGGTACCTCCATGTCCATGTTCCCCCTCTTCCCTTTACAGCCCTTTCCATCTCACTTGATGTCAACTCCATTCTTTCAGTGTGCAAACCTTGGATCCATCCTTAACTCCTCTCTTCTGTTCACACACATGAAGGTCAATCTTGATTGGAGACTGTTGGCTGAGTAAATATTTAGCTGCCTTTGCCTGAAATGTAATGTGTCAATATCACTACTCACAACACATTTTAAAAATGAGATTCTTTATCAAGAGCTTTTACAGTATTATTTGTACACTGAATATTCACACTGTAAAGTGAGACTTACTGTAAGGTGTTGGAGAAGACTCTTGAGAGTCCCTTGGACAGCAAGGAGATCCAACCAGTCCATCCTAAAGGAAATCAGTCCTGAATACTTATTGGAAGGACTGATGCTGAAGCTGAAACTCCAATACTTTGGCCACCTGATGTGAAGAACTGACTCATTGGAAAAGACTCTGATGCTGGGAAAGATTAAAGAGGAGAAGGGGATGCCAGAGGATGAGATGGTTGGATGGCAGCACCAACTCAATGGAAATTAGTTTAAGTAAACTCCAGGAGTTGGTGATGGATAGAGAAGCCTGGCGTGCTGCAGTCTATGGGGTCACAAAGGGTCAGACACGACTGAGTGGCTGAACTGACCTGAACTGAAGGTGAGACTGAATATCTGGAATCTGAAAAGAGGAGAAGGGGATGCCAGAGGATGAGATGGTTGGATGGCAGCACCAACTCAATGGAAATTAGTTTAAGTAAACTCCAGGAGTTGGTGATGGATAGAGAAGCCTGGCGTGCTGCAGTCTATGGGGTCACAAAGGGTCAGACACGACTGAGTGGCTGAACTGACCTGAACTGAAGGTGAGACTGAATATCTGGAATCTGATCCCTTCTCATCACCTTCTCCACTAATGCCACTGTCCCTCACCTGGATTGTTGCAGTGGTCTCTGAATCAGTCTCTACCTTCTCTTCTCAACATTGTAACTACATCATGTCCATCTCTACTCAGAACCATCTAGAGACCCCAGGTGACTCAATACCTGTCAAAGCCCTTAGTGAGCTGCAGTGCCTACAGGACCTGCTTTCTTCATTCCTGTCACTCACTCTGACTCTGTCCTCCTTGCTCAGACCAGCTGGCCCCACGGGCCTCCTTATAGCCTCTGCACAGGAGGCATACGCTCAGGCACCACAGGCCATTTGCACATGCTGTTCATTCCTGCTGAAATGCTCATTTCCCAGATGTTTCCCACCTTCTTCTAGTCTTTTTAAAAATAATATCCTGTTAAGTGAAGACATCTGCTATGATCTGATTCTTTGTGTCCCTCTAAAATGTATATGCTGCATTCTTAACCATGAGATAGTATTGAAGGCAGGAGGGACATTTGGGAGGAGCTGAGATCATGAGAGTGGGGCCTCGTGAATAGAATCAGGGCTCCTGAAAAAGCCCTGGGGGATATAAGAAGTCTGTGACCCAGACTAAGACCCTCACCCTTTCCTGCCAGCACCTTGATCTTGAACATCCAGGCTCCAGCAGTAGGAGAAACAAGTTCCCTTTATTTAAAAGTGACCTCGTTTCTAGTATTTTGTTATAGCAGCCCAAACAGACTAAGATAATGTTACTAATTATCCCATGTACAATTTTTGCAATGCTTCACCATTAATTGGAGTAGGAAATGAAAACCCCCTCCAGTATTCTTGCCTGGAAATTCCATGGACAGAGGAGCCTGGCGTGCTACAGACCATGGAGCCACAAAGAGTCGGACATGACTGAACATGGGTACACATGTACCCTTAATACTCCCTCTCTTCCTTCTCTGGTTTACTTTTCTCCATCTCATTTCTTGTTTTCTAAGCTTCCCTGGTGGCTCATATGGTAAAGAATCTGCCTGCAATGAAGGAGACCTGGTTTCAGTCTTTGGGGCGGGAAAATCCTCTAGAGAAGGAAATGGCAACTCACTCCAGTATTCTTGGAGAATATTTGGAGAATTGCATGGAGAGAGGAAGAGCCTAGCAGACTATAGTCCATGGGGTCACAAAGAGTTGGACACAACTAAGCAGCTAACACACACACAATATCATGTATTGTGTTGTTCAGTCACCCAGTCATCTCCGACTCTTTGCAACCCCATGGACTGCAGCACGTCAGGCCTCCCTGTTCCCCACCATCTCCTGAAGTTTGCCCAAGTTCATGTTCATTGCATCAGTGATGCCATCCAGCCACCTCTGATGCCCTCTTCTCTTTCTGCCTTCAATCTTTCACAACATCAAGGACTTTTCCAATGAGTCAGCTGTTCGAGTCAGATGATCAAAATACTCGAGCTTCAGCTTCATCATCAGTCCTTCCAATAAGTATTCAGGGTTGATTTCCCTTAAGATTGACTGGTTTGATTTCTTTGCTGTCCAAGGGACTTTCAGGAGTCTTCTCTAGCATCACAGTTTGAAGGCATAAATTTTTGGGCATTCTGCCTTCTTTAGGGTCCAGCTCTCACAACCATATGTGACCACTGGGAAGACTATAGCCTTGACTATATGGACCTTTGTCAGCAGAGTATATTTATTAGTTTATTTTCCTGTCTCTCTCTTCCAACTAGGTCATGAGCGCCTCGGCTTTTGTCTGTTTTATTCCCTGCTGTTTCATTAGAATCAAACAGGGACCTCCTCCATCTACAGCCCTGCAGTGCATTGCACCAGTGAGAAATTCATTGGCTGGACTTTCCAAGACTTTGAACTGACCTCTGGGGGAATCTTTCTCTTGCTCAAATTGTGAGAATGGATGCGTATCCCTTAGCTCAGGACCCTTCTTGACCCCATCCACATTTCCCAGCAGTTAGTCTATATGCTTCCACTTAAGCTTGCATTTTTTCCCTCTGTTTTACCTTCTCTTATGGTTTTCAGAAGGTTTTGAGGAAAAGACTAGACATAGAAATGCTCTTTTTATCTACCTAATTTTACAGGCAGTCATATCTCTGTTTTAAAGGTACATAAATGAATCTTCTTTATGACCCTTAAGAAGAAAATAGATAAACTCCTACATACATTTCTGATTACAATAAAATATAGTGAATTTTAAAAACTTTGTTGTCCAAGATCACCTGGAAGACTTGTTAAAGCATAGATATCAAGTCATGCCTATAGCTTTACATGCCTGTAGAATGATGCCCTTGGACTATATGGCCTTATTGCAGTTATAAGTATGGATGCGTATTTCCATGTGCTCTTTCAGACTCTTTTGTCTTTCACTAAATACAAGATTTTTTTTAAGAAGTATTTATGCTACAAGTGATAGTCAATTAATGAACATAAGACAGGTATCATGTAGGTAAACTTGAACCCTTTGGGGTAAATGCTGAGTTTTAGTGCCACTCTCTTAGAGCTTTTCTGCTTCTCCCACCCCTCCGTATAGATGGATGCCTAGGAACCTTTGTAAAACTATGAAAGCAGGAGAGAGGAGTCTGGGCTCTGTGTTGCCACCCTTTGTTGATTAACCTCTGTTTTAAGGGGAGTTCAGACTTTCTGGTTCAAAGTTATTTGAAATTCTGACCCCTGGCTTCTGCCTTCAGAGCTTCTGCAGGGGAAATTCCTGCTGCAACCCACTTGAGTACTCTTGCCTGGAAAATCCCATGGGTGGAGGAGCTTGGTGGGCTGCAGTCCATGGGGTCACAAAGAGTTGGACACAACTGAGCGACTTCACTGTTCCACTTTCTCTGGAGTGACTCCCGGGGAAGCTCTCGCACCCTCTGCTGGTAGCAGCTCCCCACCTCTGTCCTCGCTGGCAAGCTGGACCCTCTGACCCACTGCCTTATCTACTCTGCTGAGTTATCTGGGCTCTTCCATCCCACAGCTCCTACAGAGCCCCATGCCCATGCCTACAAGAACCTCTAGTCTCTCTTACTTCCTCCCACCTTCCCCATCCTACAGAGGGTCACTGTGGAACTTCCAGAATTCCCCCTTGGCCCTCAGCCAAGCCCCACTGTTGCTTGACTGCAGTCGCTTTTCGTGCATATTGAACACTTAAACCGTCTCCTTCCAGAAGTTGAAATGGAAATTGAAACAAGCCCTCTGCCTTTTGAGCTTCTCCCTCAGCCTATCAGTGATTCACCCAGCACATTCACCTTCCCCAATATGAGTGGAGATTCAGAGAGTGCACACTCTGGTCTGCTTTCAACAAGCCCCAGGGAGTATCTTCATCCTCGCCTCTTGCTTCTCCTCCCCACAGCAGCATAATTTTTTTCTCTTCCTTTGAAACAAACTTGGGGCTTCCCTGTACAATGCAAGAAATACAAGGGACACAGGCTCGATCCCTGGGTTGGAAGGATTCCCTGGAGGAGGACATGGCAACCTATTCTGGTATTCTTGTCTGGAGAATCTCACAGACAGAGAAAACTGGTGGGCTACAGTCCACAGGGTCGGAGAGAGTCAGAGACCACTGAGCGCGCACGTTGAAACTAACTTACATATTCTGGCCTGTCTTCTTTACGTGATGGCTAAGGGCAAATATAGCTCAGACACTCAGCCTTGTTTTTTTATATGTCAATGGAAGTTTGGGGAATTTATAGTCAAGGAAAGAAAAAGTCTCTGTCCATGAAAG
Source organism: Aepyceros melampus (assembly GCA_006408695.1). Taxonomy (NCBI): domain Eukaryota; kingdom Metazoa; phylum Chordata; class Mammalia; order Artiodactyla; family Bovidae; genus Aepyceros; species Aepyceros melampus. The sequence goes on from SJXQ01010640.1 coordinate 281,783, forward strand.
GTAGGCTGTCGAGACTATTATCTCTCTGTGCACTTTGAAAAAATCTAGTATGAAACTCAAAATTGAGCAATGAATTCTTTGTTCTAGTTGGTAGCCACAATCTCCCCAAAGCAATGAATGGCATTGATTCATTGAGCAGAGGGAATTGCTAGGCAACATAGTTTATGGGGAAGGAAAAATACCTGTTGTAATATTTTTTGAAAATATTATCCCTGCTAGAGGCATAGGAAAGTATACCTGAAAAGAAGAAACAGCGAAATCCCAGTGAGGGAGCAATAGAAAGTTTTAACTGTGGCTAATGCCAGTGGGGAGGCCACAGAAGATAAAGAAAACATAAACCCAGGAGGAGGTGAATGCAATGGATGAAAACTCTGAAAAGTGGAATTCAGAATGGAATGTGTTCTCCTCTTGCCAAAAAAAAACTCAGAAACCAGAAATCCCAGAAAATCTCCTCCAATACAGTGCTGAAAGAACATATGATACTTTGTGGAAGCAATAGGCAGGAGGTACTATCAATATGAAAAGCATCTCCCTAAGGAAACTGGAATGCCTGAGCAATGAGTACAACTATAGAGACTCAGTCATTAAGAACCCCCAAAATCAGAAAGAAACTTGGCAAAATGGAAACCTCTGAGGCCAAATGACACCCTGTAACTCTTATTTGACTATGCAGCTTATGAATGTTTGCATACATGCAATGGAAAAAGGAAGTTGAGGGTATTTCATCATCATATCTAGTCTATATATTCAAGGCTAATTCTGTATTTTCTCAGCTGATGTTTAATCTTTTAACATGTGTGCTTTCCAGTGCCTTTGGGGCATAGCAGGTCTTCTCAGGGGAGCCAGCAGGCCTGTTTCTTGGAACTCTATAGGTGTGAAAATAGCATGATGCATTCAAAAGCAGGGTTTTACCCTTCTCCATCTTTGGACCCAACTTGGTGCCAATGAAATGGCAGGTACTCAGTAAATGCTCCCATGAAGAAATCACATCACTGGCAAGTCTGTATAATAAATAGCCTACCACATGTTAAAAGAATAAATTCACAGGATCTGGACATTTAAAAGAAACTTTAGGATTCATCCAGAGAATCCAGGGACTTCATTTTAGAGATGACAAAACTGAGGCCCAGAGAAATTAAAAGACTTATTCAAGACCTCCCTGGAAAGTAGCTATAGCATCAGGGCTGGAGCCCAACTTCTTGATTCTGTTTTTATGCTCTTTCACCTCATTGTTTTGCAATGTAGATTTTATTATGATTTAGGTATGGTGAGACCAACAGATATGGAAACAACTGCCATTGTAAAGACAGTCTGAGGCCATCACAGATCTGAAGAGGAGGGGGCATGCCATAGCATAGGAGGCCTCCAGGGAAGCACCAGGTCTGAGCAGGAGACAGAGGTAGAGAAACACATGGAACAGCCTGGGTTGTGGTTTCCATAGAAATGAACAGGTGAGGCAGAGTAAGCAGGTTTAGGATTGACCTGGGTCATAGTGCTGTCCTTGGTTGTCTGGACCTGGCTCTGGAGTGAGTAGGCAGGTAGATAATGGACCAGAGTGTGAGATCCTATAGAGGAGGTGATGGGATACATGCCCTAGATCGGTCAATTTGCATATAAAAAATACCCTCCCAAGTGAGTTGCTTCCTATATCTGGGCATGTTAACCCTGGGAGGGACAGTCCCTTCAGGGTCCAAGCCCCAGTGTCAAAGCATCAAAATACAGAAAGAAAAAGACCCACTCATATAGTCTCCACACTGAGATCATATACCTTCACTGCATTAAAAAGTTTAACTTGGACTCGGGGGATTTATCTGCCATCTCTTCAATACTGTGCAAAGAGTTAACTAGAAAAGGGGGCGTCCACACGAAGTTCTTAAGGATTCTCGGTCCTCAGAGTTATGAAAAATGGCTTTTGGATCATAATCTAGACAATCTTTTCTGATTATTTATCTAAAACTAAAAGCAGGAAATGATTCATTTGATTTCTGCCAATCCTGGAGTGTTGCCACTTTCGACTCAGGAAGAGCCGGCTTCCCTTGGCAGTCCTCACTTGTAGGATGATGAATGAAGTTCTATGTTTGGTGCGAGCTAAAATTTTATAGGGTCTAAAAAAGCAATTTATACATGCTTCAGGAGGTGGCTATATTTTTTCTTTTTTAGATAGCTCTCAGTCACAGCAGGGCACTCAATATGTATATATCTCATCTAGAGGTCGTTTTACAGGCAGATGCATCTTTGCCCTGTGTGTTGACAAACATGTTCCCAGCTTCCACAACCCTTATGTATGTACAGAACGCAGCGAATACATATTAGTTGAATTCTGAATGTTCCCAGGTATTTTCACATGTCAAGAACCCATGACCCTCAATGGGATATTCTGAGAAAGAGAAATAGTCAGCCTAACAAAACATTTTCTTGGTCCCAAGAATCAGTGCTGTCATCCACAAACAAGCAAACCCAATTCTCTTTCCTTGGAAACCTCAGGCATGGGTCTTGCGTGTTGCCAATAAGTCATCTAAGTTGTCAAGGGTCAACGCTAACTCAAAGAACAGTGGCCATGGGCCAAACCAACCACTTCTTATAAGTGATGAACACCGAGCACTTGCAGCCCACAAGCCTCCTCCATGCTGCACTTTTGCTGGGAGTTTTTTGGTTTATTTCCCCTCTTTTATGTATATAAAATGTCTTGAGGTATCTGATCGGTGGTCTCCTTACCCAGTCAAGCTTTAAGATAGTCTCTAAATTATCTAGATTAGTCATCACATCATCATGATTATCTGGGTCGTGAAGATCTTTTCTGTACAGTTCTTCCGTGTATTCTTGCCACCTCTTCTTAATATCTTCTGCTTCTGTCAGGTCCAGACCATTTCTGTCCTTTATCAAGCCCATCTTTGCATGAAATGTTCCCTTGGTATCTCTAATTTTCTTGAAGAGATCTCTAGTCTTTCCCTTTCTGTTCTTTTTCCTCTATTTCTTTGCATTGATCGCTGAAGAAGGCTTTCTTATCTTCTCTTGCTATTCTTTGGAACTCTGCATTCAGATGCTTATATCTTTCCTTTTCTCCTTTGCTTTTTGCCTCTCTTCTTTTCACAGCTATTTGTAAGGCCGCCTCAGACAGCCATTTTGTTTTTTTGCATTTATTTGCCATGGGGATTGTCTTGATCCCTGTCTCCTGTACAATGTCATGAACCTCATTCCATAGTTCATCAGGCACTCTATCTATCAGATCTAGTCCCTTAAATCTATTTCTCACTTCCACTGTATAATCATAAGGGATTTGATTTAGGTCATACCTGAATGGTCTAGTGGTGTTGCCCACTTTCTTCAATTTAAGTCTGAATTTGGCAATCAGGAGTTCATGATCTGAGCCACAGTCAGCTCCCGGTCTTGTCTTTGTTGACTGTATAGAGCTTCTCCATCTTTGGCTGCAAAGAATATAATCAATCTGATTTCGGTGTTGACCATCTGGTGATGTCCATGTGTAGAGTCTTCTCTTGTGTTGTTGGAAGAGGGTGTTTGCTATGACCAGTGCATTTTCTTGGCAAAACTCTATTAGTCTTTGCCCTGCTTCATTCCGCATTCCAAGGCCAAATTTGCCTGTTACTCCAGGTGTTTCTTGACTTCCTACTTTTGCATTCCAGTCCCCTATAATGAAAAGGACATCTTTTTTGGGTGTTAGTTCTAAAAGATCTTGTAGGTCTTCATAAAACCGTTCAACTTCAGCTTCTTCAGCATTACTGGTTGGGGCATAGATTTGGATAATTGTGATATTGAATGGTTTGCCTTGGAGACGAACAGAGATCATTCTGTCATTTTTGAGATTGCATCCAAGTACTGCATTTCGGACTCTTTTGTTGACCATGATGGCTACTCCATTTCTTCTGAGGGATTCCTGCCCACAGTAGTAGATATAATAGTCATCTGAGTTAAATTCACCCATTCCAGTCCATTTTAGTTCGCTGATTCCTAGAATGTCGACGTTCACCCTTGCCATCTCTTGTTTGACCACTTCCAATTTGCCTTGATTCATGGACCTGACATTCCAGGTTCCTATGCAATACTGCTCTTTACAGCATCGGATCTTGCTTCTATCACCAGTCACATCCATAACTGGGTATTGTTTTTGCTTTGGCTCTATCCCTTCATTCTGTCTGGAGTTATTTCTCCACTGATCTCCAGTAGCATATTGGGCACCTAATGACCTGGGGAGTTTCTCTTTTGGTATCCTATCATTTTGCCTTTTCATACTGTTCATGGGGTTCTCAAGGCAAGAATACTGAAGTGGCTTGCCATTCCCTTCTTCAGTGGACCACATTCTGTCAGACCTCTCCACCATGACCCACCCATCTTGGACTGCCCCGCAGGCATGGCTTGGTTTCACTGAGTTAGACAAGGCTGTGGCCCTAGTGTGATTGATTAGATTGACTAGTTTTCTGTGAGTATGTGTCTGCCCTCTGATTCCCTCTTGCAACACCTACCATCTTACTTGGGTTTCTCTTACCTTAGGCGTGGGGTATCGCTTCACGACTGCTCCAGCAAAGCACAGCCACTGCACCTTACCTTTGACGAGGGGTATCTCCTTACCGCCACCGTTCGTGACCTTCAACAGTAGGATAGCTCCTCTAGGCCCTCCTGTGCCTGCCCAGCCACCACTCCTCGGGTTGCTCCCCATCTAGTCAAGACTATGGTTTTTCCTGTGGTCATGTATGGATGTAAGAGTTGGACTGTGAAGAAGGCTGAGCGCTGAAGAGTTGATGCTTTTGAACTGTGGTGTTGGAGAAGACTCTTGAGAGTCCCTTGGACTGCAAGGAGATCCAATCAGTCCATTCTGAAGGAGATCAACCCTGGGATTTCTTTGGAACCTTACCTTTGACGAGGGGTATCTCCTTACCGCCACCGTTCGTGACCTTCAACAGTAGGATAGCTCCTCTAGGCCCTCCTGTGCCTGCCCAGCCACCACTCCTCGGGTTGCTCCCCATCTAGTCAAGACTATGGTTTTTCCTGTGGTCATGTATGGATGTAAGAGTTGGACTGTGAAGAAGGCTGAGCGCTGAAGAGTTGATGCTTTTGAACTGTGGTGTTGGAGAAGACTCTTGAGAGTCCCTTGGACTGCAAGGAGATCCAATCAGTCCATTCTGAAGGAGATCAACCCTGGGATTTCTTTGGAAGGAATGATGCTAAAGCTGAAGCTCCGGTACTTTGGCCACCTTATGCGAAGAGTTGACTCATTGGAAAAGACTCTGATGCTGGGAGGGATTGGGGGCAGGAGGAGAAGGGGACGCCCGAGGATGAGATGGCTGGATGGCATCACGAACTCAATGGACGTGACTCTGAGTGAACTCTGGGAGTTGGTGATGGACAGGGAGGCCTGGCGTGCTGCGATTCATGGGTTGCAAAGAGTCGGACACAACTGAGCGACTGAACTGAACTGAACTAAATTATCTTCTTGGTTTCTATCACGGCAGTGGTTTTCTCATCCCCTTTCTCTTTGCGGTTCCGAAGGCACGTCATCCCAAAGTACTACAAGAAAAGTCTGGAGATGAGAGTTTAGGACAGGTTCTGCTACACACTGGGTGAGGGGCCTCGAGCAAATGGCTTCACCTCCCATTCTTCATCTGTAACATCAGGAACATAATATTTATCCCCTTTTAGAAGGATTATGCAATAAAATGAGACAAGGCTTATGATTACTTTTACTAAAATATAGCCTGTAAAATATGTGTTTAGAGAAGTATTTGAATTTGCTGCTAAAAGTTCATCAAATGCATGTCCTTTTCCCTATGGGCTCTCGACCATACTCCAGTGCATAGACTTTCTTGGACTTAGCAGTAACCATTATTACTAACTCATTACTTAAGATTACTAACTTATAACTAAGTTCTAGACAATGAGAAAGTGCCATGGCTACTTCCATGTCTTCTAGTAAGAAGTTCCCTTGAAGATCTCTCAGTACTTTTCTTCAAGTCAACACTCCTGGAAGCCCTGGATCAAAGATGGTAGAGCCACAAGAGGGCAGGAGCCTCTGAATCATCACTGGGAGGAGAGACACCCTCCAGTCAGAAACACCTTCCAGTCAGAAGCACTCATTTCAACTTTACATAAAGGAGAAAAAGCAAATTATTGTGCCAACCTATTGAAGATTTCTCTATTACATCATATAATCTACATTAACTAATAAGTAATAGTTTTTTTTAAACCAATGTACAAAGAATATTTTAAAGTATAGTCAGAAAGAAATGTTTTCAGTGTGTTTAGGGACTACAAGTCTATTTTCATTTTCTTAATCATCTCTTACTTTGGACTTTTCAAATCTTCTCTAGGGAATGTACATGCATACTCAGTTGCTCAGTTGTGTCTGACACTTTGCAACCCCAGGTTCCTCTGCCCATGGGATTTTCCAGGTAAAAATATTGGACTGTGTTGCCATTTACTCCTCCAAGGGATCTTCCCGACCCAGGGATTAAACCCATGTTTCTGCATCTCCTGACAGGCAGATTCTTTACCACTGAGCCACCTGGGAAGCCTCTAAGGAATGTATGTTGATTTTATAATTTAAGAAATTACTTAAAGGAAGAGAAACTTTTTAAAAAGTGGAATGCCATAAGGATAAAAAAAAAATAATAATAACCCTCTTAATCTGGTCATCATCTGGGCAGATGTCTCCTCCTTTCACTTTTAATTAACAATACAGTTGTATCCACCCTATGTCAAGCATTGTTGCTAGTTGCTGAGACACTAAGATTAGTAAAACATCATCCCAATGGACCACAAAAAATCTATAGCATATCAAGAATCATAAACCACAGTGATAAAACCAGGTACTCTGGGCACACACGGAAAAGGGACTGAACCCAAACCAGTGCAAGTTAGGTATCTCTTTCTAGGGAGAGAGATGCCTGCACTAAGCTATAAACAGAATAAGGCAGGGAAAAAGAAAACATATAAACAGGCACAGGAGCGACAAAGAGTATGACATGGCTGAGCCGTTAGCTATGTGCTGTACGTGCTTAGTCAGCTGTTCAGTCATGTCTGACTCTTTGTGACCCTATGGACTGTAGCCTGCCAAGCTCCACTGTCCATAGGGATTCTCCAGGCAAGAATACTGGTGTGGGTTGCAGTTAGCTACAGCCCCAGTCTAAAATTCCAGCCAAACATTTAGACCCACGAGCTTTATTTGTTTTTGTTTCTGCAGTGCTTAATACAATGCCTGGTATATAGTGAATGTACAGTAAATATTTGTCAAATAAATAACTAAAAATGGACATTTCTGCCAAGTGGTTATCCAGGCTCTTGCTAACACATCCCTTATAATACTGGCCATTTTGTGAGGCATTCCACTCCATCACTAAGCAGCTCAGGCCACAGAAGAGTCCTCCTTGTATTAAGCCAACTAAAAACCCAGTTATACTAGAGAGCATATTTACATATGAGAACAGGTCAGCAGCAAAAAGATGGTCTTAAACGATGAAGAATAAAGGGATTAGACATGGGGAGAAGAGTGCTGGACAAGCAGCTTTATTTCCACTTGGCTCTTTTTAAAGTGATGAATATATTGCTTTGTATGTGCAGGTCCACAGACCGTTGAACTTGTGTGTGTGCACCTACACCCATGCATGCTTTGTTCAGTCGCTAAGTAGTGTCCAGCTCTTTCACAACCCTGTGAACAGTAGCCTGCGAGGTTCCTTCTGTCCATGGGATTCTCCAGGCAAGGATATTAGCGTGAGTCGCCATTTCCTTCTCCAGGGGATCTTCGCAACTCAGAAATCGAACCTCCATCTCCTGTGTTGGCGGGCAGATTCTTTGCCTTTGAACCACCACCCTTATGCATGCCACAGACTCTAAAAATATCTAGTGTCCTTGATCCCATTTGTTCCTTATCATGGTTCACTAAGCTCTGCTACAGTTGGAAACTCTGTTTTACAGAAAAGGAAACCAAGATTAAGACCTTGATTGACTCAGTTGAGTGATACAAGCCGGGAAAGCTGTGCTTTCCCACAGATTTCTTGTGGAGAGAGATTTATCCTCTCAGAATACCTTTGTTGATTGCTCCGTGGGTAACTCGGGATGGGTATTGCTGCACTACATAGACTGCTCAGGAGCCAAAGTGAGCAAGCTGTGGGCTCTGCAGCTGATAAAACTAGTGTGGATTTCCCAGGCAACAGTGGGAGTCAGTTGCCATGTCCTACTCCAGGGGATTTTCCTGACCCAGGGATTGAACCCATGTCTCCTGCATCTTCTGCGCTGGCAGGTGGATTCTTTACCACTTCAGTTCATTCGCTTAGTCGTATCCGACTCTTTGCGACCCCATGAATTGCAGCACGCCAAGCCTCCCTGTCCATCACCAACTCCCCGAGTTCACTCAGACTCACGTCCATCAAGTCGGTGATGCCATCCAGCCATCTCATCCTCAGTCGTCCCCTTCTCCTCCTGCCCCCAATCCCTCCCAGAATCAGGGTCTTTTCCAATGAGTCAACTCTTTGCATGAGGTGGCCAAAGTACTGGAGCTTCAGCTTTAGCATCATTCCTTCCAAAGGAATCCCAGGGTTGATCTCCTTCAGAATGGACTGGTTGGATCTCCTTGCAGTCCAAGGGACTCTCAAGAGTCTTCTCCAACACCACAGTTCAAACCATCAATTCTTCAGCGCTCAGCCTTCTTCACAGTCCAACTCTCACATCCATACATGACCACAGGAAAAACCATAGCCTTGACTAGACGGACCTTAGTCGGCAAAGTAATGTCTCTGCTTTTGAATATACTATCTAGGTTGGTCATAACTTTTCTTCCAAGGAGTAAGCGCCTTTTAATTTCATGGCTGCAGTCACCATCTGCAGTGATTTTGGAGCCCCCCAAAAATAAATCTGACACTGTTTCTACTGTTTCCCCATCTATTTCCCATGAAGTGATGGGGCCAGATGTCATGATCTTCATTTTCTGAATGTTGAGCTTTAAGCCAACTTTTTCACTCTCCTCTTTCACTTTCAACAAGAGGCTTTTTAGCTCCTCCTCACTTTCTGCCATAAGGGTGGTGTCATCTGCATATCTGAGGTTATTGATATTTCTCCCAGCAATCTTGATTCCAGCTTGTGTTTCTTCCAGTCCAGCGTTTCTCATGATGTACTCTGCATATAAGTTAAATAAGCAGGGTGACAATATACAGCCTTGACGTACTCCTTTTCCTATTTGGAACCAGTCTGTTGTTCCATGTCCAATTCGAACTGTTGCTTCCTGACCTGCATACAGATTTCTCAAGAGGCAGGTCAGGTGGTCTGGTATTCCCATCTCTTTCAGAATTTTCCACAGTTTATTGTGATCCACACAGTTGTAGGCTCTTAAAGCAGCTCAAATTTGATTGCCCAAGGGTCTGACACTTCCAAGGGCCAGAACCAGGACTGGATGGTCAGTGCGTTGTGAGAGCAGGTGGTGGCAGAGGCAGGGAGCCAGTGGGCTCCAGCTCCTGTATTCCCTGACTTCCTGGAGCCATGGTCCCTCTGATCACCTTTCCTGCTGCCCCTCTAATGTGTGCTTCCATGTGGCATAAAATCTCACCCCATTCACAATCCTGCAGTACCTGCTGGCTGAGAAAATGTAATCAGAATTAGGAAACATGGTGTTGCCACGACATTCTGAAGAAGCAATTGTGCTTCAGTCCCTAAGCCATGTCTTCCAAACTGAGAGGAGAGGCACAGCGTGTCTGAGAATGCACAGCCCAGCAATCACAAAACTATAAAAGTGGATAAGATCATAATCAAGATAAACTCTCATACTTGCAAAGTGTGCTTGAGTTCCTTGCTGTTGTTCAGTCACTCAGTCATGTCAGACTCTTTACGACCACATGGATTGCAGCACACCAGGCTTCCCTTCACTATCTTCTGGAGTCTGCTCAAACCCATGTCCATTGAGTCGGTGATGCCATCCAACCACCTCATCCTCTGTTGCTTCCTTCTCCTCCTGCCTTCAATCTGCCCCAGCACAGGGTCTTTTTCAGTGCATTGGCTGTTCTCATCAGATGGCCAAAGTACTGGGGCTTCAGCTTCAGCAACAGTACTTTCCAGTGTGGGACTTGAGTTCCTAATGGTTTCTATATCCACTATTAATAGGTTCTTTAGACACGGAGTAAGAAGCGCTAGTATCATTCTAGCCATTATATAAATGAATACACTGAGGCTGGAGAAATTAAATGATGTGCATTTTTTAATCAATATCACTTTACTTTTGCATGTTATGGCTTGAATGGTAATCTCTAAAAACAGATAGATTGAAGACCGAACTCCCAGTTTTTCAGAATGTGACCTTATTGGGAAATAAAGTCATTACAGATGTAATTTAAAGTCATTTGAGGTCATATTGGGTTTACCAGGTGGTGCTAATGGTAAAGAATCCATCTGCCAATGCAGGAGATGTAAGAGACATGGGTTCGATTCCTGGGTTGGGAGGACTCCCTTGAGTAGGGCATGGCAGCCCACTCCAATATTCTTACCTAGAAAATCCCATGGACAGAGGAGCCTAGTGGGCTACAGTTCACAGGGTTGCAAAGTGCATAAATGAGGTCATACTATGGTAGAGTGGGCGTCTGATCTAGTGGACTGGAATCCACATAAAATAATGCCATGTAAAGACAGAGGGATATGCAGAGAGAAGATGGTCATGTTAGGACAGAGATTGGAGTGATGCTCCCACAGCCTGTGAATGCCTGGAGCTACAGAAGCTGGAAAAGCGAGGTATGATCTCACTCTAGAGGCTTCAGGGGGAGCATGGCCCTGCCACCATCTTGCTATCAGACCTCTGGTCTCCAGAACACAGGAGAAGGAGCCAGAAGAGAGATGTCCATGGACACCAAGAGGAGACATTCTCAACATTGTCAAATATCTTATCTTTGGTCAAAGAAACTGAAAACCTGACCTTTGCTCTCAATGACAGCAAAGGAGTCTTTTGTTAGTTTGCTTGTTTGGATTTATTTTTAACTTTAATACCTCTTATGCTTTTTTTTTTTTTTTACTTTACAATGTTGTGTTGGTTTTGCCATACATCAACAATGCTTTTTTTAATTGGAGGATCAGTGTTTTGCAATGTTATATTGGTTTTGCCATACAACAACGTGAATCAGCAGTAATTATACGTATGTCCCCTCTCTCTTAAGCTTCCCTCCCACCACCCCCATCCTACCCCTCCAGGCCATCACTAGCACCAGGTCTTAAGCTCCCTGTGTTATACAGCAACAGCGCTGAGGTTTCTGTCTTTAAATCCTAAATAGCTTTATCTTTGTTTTTCATTTTGCAAGTAGAGCATATACTGGGGGAAAACAAGCTGTCTCACATCCGTGGGATGGATTTTCAGCTGCCCACAGGGTTCCCGAGTGCCTCCTGGCTTATGCCTGTCCATCCCACAAGGCAGGGATGGGGCTGGGTTGGGAGGGAAAGCCCTGTTCACCACCATCTTGTTCCAGCAGAGGCCTGCCCCACAGAGTCTTGGGCAGGGCAAGGTGGTGGCCAGCTCTGACCCAAGCTGGCAGCATCAGAACTTTCTCAGTGGATGATGCCATGAAGGACTCTCAACCACTACCAGCCCAGGTGCTGAATGCGCTCCATCATGGAGGCTTCAGCTACTCAGGAGTCACCTCTCCACTGGGGACTGAAGCAGTGGGTCAGAGGACAGACAGACTTCCCTACCTGGGATTTTCATCTTTCCTGGAGCCCAGAGAAGTCTGTCACCAGTGAAGGAGTTAGCTTTGATCAGGAGAAAGAATGACAGGTACAAAGCCAGGACAAAGCCTGTAGTTGTGGGGGTAGAGTTGAGTGGAAGCAGGACCCTGAAATAGGGTAGGGCAATTTTTTTCTTATTGAAGTATAGTTGAGATACAATATTATATGTTGCTGCTGCTAAGTCACTTCAGTCGTGTCCGACTCTGTGCGCCCCCACACGTGTGCAATGCAGTAATTATAATTTTTAATTATTTTAAAATAATTATGAATGGTTACATCCCATTCATAATTATTTTAAAATATTTGCTATATTCTGCATGTTACTCAGTATATCCCTTGAGCTTATTTTATACCTAACAGGTTGCACATCTTTGTCTTCTACTCCTGTGTCTACCGTCCCTCTTCCCACTGCTAACCACTAGTTTGCTTCCTATGTCTGCGACTTTGCTTTGTTTTGTTACATTCAGGAGTTTGTCACATTTTTTATATTCCATTTATAAGTGATATTATACTGACGACCGAGGATGAGATGGCTGGATGGCATCACTGACTCGATGGACGTGAGTCTGAGTGAACTCCGGGAGTTGGTGATGGACAGGGAGGCCTGGCGTGCTGCGATTCATGGGGTCGCAAAGAGTCAGACACGACTGAGTGACTGAACTGAACTATAAGTAATATCACACAGCGTTTGTCTTTCTCTGACTTATTTCACTTAGCATAATACCATCCATATTTCTGCAAATGGCAAATTTTATTCCTTTTTAATACTGAGTGGGCTTCCCGGGTGACTCAGACAGTATGGACTCTGCCTGCCATTCAGGAGACCTGGGTTGGATCCCTGGGTTGGGAAGATCCCCTGGAGGAGGGCATGGCAACCCCTTCTAGTATTCTTGCCTGGAGTACCCCCATGGACAGAAGAGCCTGGCAGGCTACAGTCCATGGGGTTGCAAAGAGTCGGACATGACTGAGCAGCTAAGCACGAAACAGTATTCCATTGTATATCTACATCACTTCTTCTTTATATATTTATTAACCAATGGACGCTTAAGTTGCTTCCATACCTTAGCAAAGGTTAAGTAATATTGCTATGAACATTGGGATGCATGTTTCTTTTCTAATAGTGTTTTTGGGAGTTTTCTGAATATATGCCTAGGGGTGGAATTGCCGGGTTTTATGACAGTTCTGTTTTTAGTATTTTAAGAGAGCTCTGTACTGTTATCCATAGTGGCTTCCCCAATTTGCATTCCCAGCAACAGCATATAAGCATTCCCTTTTCTCCACATCCTAGCCAGAATGTGTTTTTGGTGTTCTTTTTGATGATGAGCCATTCTGACAGGTGAGAGGTGACATCTCAGTGTGGTTTTGATTTACAGGTTGGGGTGGGGTCTTGAGGTGAGAGGTCAGGGGGATGCGGATGAAGCTACTGCATCTAACCCAGTTGTGACTCCTAGGATAAATACAGGAAGGAACGCATGAAAAGACTACTTCCGGAAAGCATCTCTTATGCTGTCTCTTTTATTGCACTACCCAGGGGCAGTTTTCCAGCCAGCATCACATTCTTAACAATGTCAGAAACTTACTTTCTGCATTTAAAGGGATCGTGTTTTTTTTTCCCCCCTTGAATGTTTCAAAGCATATTTGAAAACGAATCCTGGTGCACCTAGGGTTTCTCTCCCTCATATATCAGATGCTCCATAAATACCCCATGGTTTTGCTGACAGATTGATTGATCCTGGATTTCCATGGGCTGAGCTCCCTTTCATATCTCCCATGGCAAGTGCCTGACCCACAGTCCCAGGAGGTGGGGGATAGAGGCTCGGCTCCTGCCTGCTCAGAGCGAGGAGGAGAAAGATGACGTAGCTCAGAATCCGGGTTCTGCAGCCAAGTCCTCCTAATCCCCTGCCCCCTCCTCCTTGCCCAGCGGACCCCTCTATGAGATCACTAAACTGCCTTATGTCAGCACTGCCTGACTTATGATTCCCTCTGCGGTAATTTGCAGGAGTGGAGGACATTCATGGACACAGGGGGATTCTCACTTCAAATAAAGCATATCTTCTCTCAATTAGACATGGAAAGAAAGGGGAGCATACGTGTGAAGGGACTTGATGGCAGGAACTCAAGTCTGAAAGAACCAGCCTCCAGCTTGGGGTAGGGGGTGCGGGGCAGTGAGTCATGCATGGTGAGCTCAGGAGCTGAACAGACTCCAGACTCTCCCTGCCTCCTGGAGCTGCCCCTTCATCTTAATTAAAGTTGCCTATGTCCCCACATGGATGGAGTGAAGGGGCCACTCACTGGAGATGGCCAGGAGGGTATGCGCAGGGCAGATGACAATCCAATTACAGAAACTTGGGCTTGAAATGGGAGCTGGACTCAGGCTCAGAAGCTATACCTCCTGCCGCTGGCACCTGCCTTTTCCCTTCTCCGTCTTTTCCTTGCTCCCTCGTGCCAAGAAATTAAGTCTTTCCTAAGGCAGGCTTGGCAGTGGGGAGGCCCTGACATGAAGTCACGTTCGACAACCTTCCCAGGGCGCTCCTGGTGTGAAAGTTGCCTCATGAAGGAACCTTCGATGATAAGTTAATCCTATTGACAGACGGCCAGGAAATTGGTCAGACCTACAACAGTTCTTGGCTTTCTGGTGGCTCAGCAGCAAAGAATCTGCCTGCCAATGCAGGAGACGCGGCTTCCATCCCTGGGTCTGGAAGATGCCCTGGAGAAGGAAATGGAAACCCACTCAGGTATTCTTGCCTGGGAAACCTCATGGGCAGAGGAGTCTGGTGGGTGGGCCACAGTGTCTGGAGTCACAAAAGACTTGGACACAACTTAGTAAATAAAACAACAACAGTTCTTAGGCTCACTGCCCTGGAAGGGCGGTCCTGGCTGTATTCTGTCATAAAGGGGGATCTCACAGAGACCAAAGAGACCTTAGAAGAAGTGCTTTGCTTTGTTTCAGAAAATTGAAGCACAGAGAGGTTGTGTAAATTGCCAAAGTCACACAGCAAGTAACTAACTGTGTTCAATTTTGGATACATCTGATTCCAAAAGCAGGCTTTTTTCAATAGACCTGAGTCTCAGCTGCCTGCTTAAAGATGCTTCAGGGATTCCAAAAACAATCAAGTCCTTGCCACCAAATAGTAGAAGATTTTATATTAAATTTTTTAATATATTTTTTAACTTTAGTCACAAATAGTGCACCTTTTATATCTATTTCTTAAACTGAGATCCCTTACCAGATTTCTTTTCAAAGTTTGATGCTATTACATCAGCTGCCTGCTTAAAGATGCTTCAGGGATTCCAAAAACAATCAAGTCCTTGCCACCAAATAGTAGAAGATTTTATATTAAATTTTTTAATATATTTTTTAACTTTAGTCACAAATAGTGCACCTTTTATATCTATTTCTTAAACTGAGATCCCTTACCAGATTTCTTTTCAAAGTTTGATGCTATTACACTGAATCCTGGACATCCAGTATGATTGATGAAAATGAAGCGAATTATTGTTTTAGAATCCCTAGACTGACTTAGCATTGGCCAACAAAACAGCAAAATGTGAGTGTATGACTGGTCAAAGTACAAGAACTAGGAATGTGCCCCACCCAGAAGTGGAGGGGTGGTGTGACCCCCAGGCATTCCATACACCTCACCCAGCTCTGAGGTCTCATAACCTTAGGAAGAGGAGAGTCCCTTTGCCCAAGATCACACTCATTCCTCAGAAGCAGCTCCCATCCAGTCATTAGTCTATGCAAGGGGGCAACTCTGGAGACATCCCAGCTCCAGGGCACTTGGAGGACCTGAGACCTTTTCTGCAACTGCATCTCAGCCCATTTCCTCCTTCTGTTCAACTCCCTCTCCCCCATTTTTTGAGAAACTACCTGCAGGCAAACCTTGGTGTCTCAGAGTATTTCCAGAGAACTCGACTTATGACAGGTGGGTATAGTGGCATCACTCAGAACTACAAGATCTGCCATTAAAGAATTTTCTTAAGTAGAAAGAAGATTTTAAATATGATATGCAGTGATTTATAACAGTAAAAAATGTAGTCAAGTAGATTGCTTAATATACATCTCCCTGTATATGTAAATATATTTATTATCAGTGTCCATTTTTTGTTTAAATTACACATGCTATGTCCTTCAAATATGTGTGCAAATAGTATTTTAGTGCTTTTTAAGCTTAAAAGGATATTTTTAATAGATACGACCATCATTTACTGGATTGTGTCTTGTTAAGATCAAAATGACACTGAAGACAATACTGCTTTTTGTACTCCTATTAGCACCACATGGCCCCAACATGATGCCACGAGTGAAATAAGTTCTATTTCAATGCACATAACCCACATCCCTGGTAAAGATTCAACACTAAGAAAGGAAAAGAGATGGAGGAGATGGTAGCCCTTCTGTTTCTTATATGGACAAGAGATAGCTAGAGTAAATGTGAAAACTTTTACTAAAATTGAGTGATGTATAATGAGTGCCCTACTTCTCTGCATGTTTCAGCTGTTTTATAATTAAAATATGTAATTTTTGAGAATATTTATATAGTTCAAGCTGGATCCCAGCATAGGATCCATACCCATGATACAGATATCTGATGGGTGATCCTGCCACTGACACAATGCTCACCATCGGGGCACTTGTCACCACCTCTTGCTGTCCTGGAGTTGGCCAGTTTATGAAATGTGTGGAATCACAAACTGGATATACTAAGTGTCCCTGTGAAAGAGATTGCGCTTCCCCTCCTGTCTCTGGCCTGCCATTTTTTCCCTTCTTCATCAGAACAGAAACCCTGGTAGTTTCTGGAGAAACTGGAGACAAGGGTGTCTGGAATAGATATGTTTTCCACCACTCCTCGTGGCTAAGTGTGGCCAGGTGACCAGCCTTTGGCCACTGGGATGTGTGTAGCTGTCCAGAAGTGTTTCCAACATGAAGAGACAGCCCCTTCTTTATCTTTCCTCTTTCCCATTGGTTGGAATGAGGAAACGGTGGCTGGAGCTGATGTTGGACAATAAGGAAGCATCCTAAGGATTGTGAATCAGCAAGACAGACACCAGCACCAGTCCTGTTCCAAGTGATCATGGTGCAGGAGCCTAGACCCAATTATCGTTTACTTAAATAAGAAAAGCTTGCCTAATAGCAGTATGTTCTTATCAACAGTTAAATCAATCCACTTCTGAATTTGTCTGAATTCATAGTATAGGGAAGATGATAATGGTTAAGTATAAAGTAGTATAAAAAGTTGGTCCAAAATGATTGACATTTTTCAAAGTAAATTTTATTTTAATTTTTCTTGTTCTTATAAACATAAGTCTAGCTTCAAAAATAAACTTGTAAAACTAACAGGCATTCAAAAGAATTACAAAAGACATGGTCTATCTTCATAAAATCATTATCCTTAGGAAATATGAGGTCATCTATGTCAAAGAACCTAGTTACATAAAAACAATCACTAAAAACCTACCATCATTTCCAGATTGGACCACACTTAACTTATTTCTGCGAGGTGACACAGTTTTAATTTTAAAACCTCCAAAGAGGCAGGAATACAAATACACACTAAGTAAGGCACTTAATCATCATAAAGTATACTTCCTTCATGGATTGCAATGGAACAGAATTGGAAGAGGTTATCACGTTGTCACATGAATGATGATTTTTTGCATCTGGGTATATGGAATGTGGAAATGTAGAAATTAATACAACTGCTTGTATCATTATCTTGATTCATGACTTCTTTTTACTTCACAGACCAATTTTTCATTTCAAATCATAAAATTCTTGAGAATATGGCCAGATAAGGTTTTGTATATCATGAATGTTTAGGAAATACTTTTAGATTACTTATAAAGTTTCTAGTTATATTGTAGAGTTCAATATTTGATAAGTAAACCTGGGATTTTTTTTCATAAATGTCTATCTCAAAGAATAGAGCAATTTAATCAGGTGATTCAAATAAAAAATTATTTATTTGGGTCAGGAGAAGGACAGTGACTTTGAATTTTAGCAACACCACATTACTTTGTAATTTCTCCTCACCTCCCCATCGCATTTGGCCAGAGGGTAAGAAAAGAAGCAAGATCTAGCTTTCAAGTGGGGTTTTCAGAGTGATAAACATTTAGCATTATTTCATCTGAAAACTTCACTAAAAGAACATGAAAGGATTGTTTTAAGGCATAAGACACAAGGACAAAGAGACCTGGAAAGGAAATAATAGCCAGAGAATTTAAAGAGCTAGGAAACAGAAGGATGAGTAATAATTGACCTAGAAGATAGCATAGAGATGAGAGCTAGTCAGCTTCCACTAGGGTACCTCTGTAAGAATCAGTGGTTAGCATCCTCAGGACCCCATGGAGGTGAGTATAAGTGTGGAGGTGAAATGGGCATAGACTGAAAATCTTTTCACAAAGTTATTGGATCTCCATAGCCTCTCCAGTATCCCAACTCTGGAAATAAGTACAGGTTTATCCTCTAGGAAATATAAGGCAGAAGTTATGTGGACCAGGGGACAAGATTCAAATAGTTGAGGAAAGAAGAGAAGCGAAAAGCAAGGGAGAAAGGGAAAGGTACAACCAACTAAATGGAGAGTTACAGAAAATAGCAAAGACAGAGAAGCCCTTCTTTAAGAAACAATGCAAAGAAATAGAGGAGAAAGACTGGAGATCTCTTCAAGAAAACTGGAATATCAAAGGAACATTTCAAGCCAAAGATGGGCACAATAAAGGACAGAAATGGTAAAGACCTAATAGAAGCAGAAGAGATCTAGAAGAGATGGCAAGAATACACAAAAGAACACAAAGAACTGTACACAAAAGAACTGTACAAAAAAACTTAATGACCTGGATAACTTCAATGATGTGGTCACTCATCCAGAACCAGAATTCTGGAGTGTGAAGTCAAGTGGGTCTTAGGAAACACTGCTGCCAATAAAGCTAGTGGAGGTGATGGAATTTCAGCAGAGCTATTTAAAAATCCTAAAAGATGACGCTATTAAAGTGCTACACTCAATATGTCAGGAAATTTGAAAAAACGCAGCAGTGGCCAAAGGACTGGGAAAGGTCAGTCCTCATCTCAATCCCCAAAAAGGGTAGTACTAAAGGATGTTCAACCCGCCGGTAAAATTCAGTCATCTCTCATGCTAGTAAGGTTATGTTTAAAATCCTTCAATCTAGGTTTCAGCATTATAAGAACTGAGACTTCTGGATGTTCAAGCTAGGTTTAGAAAAGGCAGAAAAACCAGAGATCAAATTGCCAGCTTTTGCTGGATCGTAGAGAAAACAAGAGAATTCCAGAAAAACATCTACCTCTGTTTCATTGGCTTCCCTGGTGGCTCAGATGGTGAAGCATCTGCCTGAAATGCGGAAGACCCGGGTTCGATTCCTGGGTCGGGAAGATCCCCTGGAGAAGGAACTGGCAATCCACTCCAGCACTCTTGCCTGGAAAATCCCATGAACAGAGGAGCCTGATAGACTACAGTCCATGGGGCCGCAAAGAGTCGGACATGACTGAGAGACTTCACTTCACTTCACTTCTGCTTCATTGACTTCACTAAAGTCTTTGACTGTGTGGATCATAACAAACTGTAGAAAACTCTTAAAGAAATGGGAAAACCAGATTCTATTACCTGTCTCCTGAGAAACTTGTGATGCTGGTCAAGAAGCAACAGTTAGAACTGTAATTGGAACAACTGACTGGTTCAAAACGAGAAAGGAGCACAACAAGGCTATTTATTGTCACCCTGTTCTTTTAACTTTTACACAGAGGACATCATGAGAAATGCTGGGTTAGATGAGTTACAAGCAGTAATCAAGATTGCTGGGAGAAATATAAACAATCTCAGATATGCAGATGATACCAATTTAATGGCAGAAAATGAAGAGGAACTAAAGAGTCTCCAGATGAAAGTGAAAGAGAACAGTGAAAAAGCTGCTTAAAACTCAAGATTAAAAGAAAAAATAATACTAAGATTATTGCATCCAGTCCCATCACTTTGTGGCAAGTAGAAGGGGAAAACGTGAAAGCAGTAACAGATCTCTTCTTCAACTCTAAAATCACTGCAGATGGTAATTGCAACCATGAAATTAGAAGATGATTACTTCTTGGCAGTGTATTAAAAAGCAAAGACATCTCTTTGCTGACAAAGGTCCATCTAATCAAAGCTATGGCTTTTCCAGTAGTCATGTATGGATGTGACAGTTAGACCATAAGGAAGGCAGAGCACCAAAGAATTGATGCTTTTAAACTGTGATGCTGGAGAAGACTCTTGAGAGTCCCTTGGACTGCAAGGAGACCAAACCAGTCAATCCTAAAGAAAATCAACTCTGAATACTCATTGGAAGGAATGATGCTGAAGCTGAAGCTCCAATCATTTGGCCACCCGAAGCAAAGAGCCAACTCATTGCAAAAGCCCCTGATGCTGGGAAACATTGAGGGCAGGAAGAGAAGTGGGTGATAGAAGATGAAATGGTTGGATGGCATCACCGATCCAATGGACATGAACCTAGGCAAACGCCTGGAGATGATGAGGGACAGGGATGACTGGCATGCTGCAGTCCAAGGGCTCACAAAGTGTTGGACACATTTTGGAACTGAACAACAACAGCAAGATGCAAAGTTTAAGTGTTCAGTTCAGTTCAGTTGCTCAGCCGTGTCCAACTCTTTACGACCCCATGAATCGCAGCACGCCAGGCCTCCCTGTCCATCACCAACTCCCCGAGTTCACTCAATGTGTCAGACAGGTGAATGCAGTATTCAGAGGAGCAAGACTAAGATAAAGATTAGTCTAAGATAATCATCAGGTAATGATTAGTCTTAACTGCTTCATGCTCTTGACTATTTCCTAGACCCAGCCCTATTTCAGGATAAGAGTATCTCCTATGTATAATAGTGCCTTTGCTTTCTGTTTAAGGTCATTAGAACAAGAGAGTAGCTATTTTCCCCATTTGTTCTGAACTCCAAAGTTACCTTTGGAGATATTAAGTTATCTCTACATCTGATGAAGAATTACTATTCAGCGTATCTGAACAAATGCAATCTAATCTCTGTTTGAACACTTAACCAAAGTGGTCTCCTACAATGTTGGATAGCTCTAATTTTCAGATTGCTTCTCCTTATTAAAGTAAACTTAATGTGGTCTAAGACTGAGAATTTAAGATCATACTGTCTGAACATGAATCCTTACTTTTCCACTTGCCAGCTTTACAACCATGGGGAACTAGCATAGGTGTCCTGAGCTACAGTGTCGCTACCTATAATATGGAATCTTCAAGGCTTTTGAGGATTAAATGCTATAAGGTGTATAAAACGCTGAGCATAATATCTATAGTGCTTACCAAATATTAGTTACTATTAATCAATGCTTTTTTGCTTTTATTATTGTTCTAAACTTAAAATTACTTCCAGGCCCCTTATCTTGTACATCTCTTGGAATGCCATTCAATCTTTAGCTTTTGCTTTCTGAAATGCCGGAGCAGATGCTGAGTTACCCAAATTTCATAACATGAGTTACCCAAGGCCAAGCACTGAAACTGTTGTATGAACTTTTGGCACAAACTAAAGAACACCTTGCCATTGTACACATAGATTACAGAGTCCTGGCTAAGATGTGATCATGTCTCCCCATGTTGGAAATTTACTGTCTTTCAGAAGACATAATTCTTTACATTTTGAAACTGAACATGATCAGAGCTATAACTAAACCTTTTAGCAAAATAGTCAGTACTGTCAGAGCATGGAATTAAACACTACTTCTCTAAAACTGTGATTGGAGAAGCTCATTCTCTGCATTTAAATTTCATTTCTCCAGGAAACAAACCACCAGGTCTGCATAAAGCTGGTTGGTTGTGCAAAACCCTGATTTAAATCAGTTTAGCCAGTGATATTCCTGAATTCAATACTTATTTTTCCTTTAAAATAAACTTTTTATTATTCATTTTGCTACACTGTATCCCATCCCATATATCTTATATCTTTGGACTAATCAACTTCCATACAGGGTAAAGTAAAAAAGATCTAGGAGATGACATTTATTGTTGATAATATTATCTCCTTTCAATAATCTCTTCCCAATCCATCCCTCCCATCCAGTTAAAATCACTATGTTCAGAGAAATTAATCAGTAAAATATCTATATTTTGAAATAAGATTTGTTTATAAGACTTTGTTTTCATATGCAGAGTCCCTGATTCTGACTTGCTCTATAGTTTTGGCAAGTGTTTTATCTAAGTCTAAATTCCCAATTCTGTAAAATAGAAATAATTATTGCAATTACTGCTTTCATAAATATGTCTAATTATGATTTATTCTTCAGTTTTCATCTTTAATATAACTTATTTGAGTAGAGATTGCATGTGTACATGCTAAGTCACTTTAGTCAGGTCCAGTTCTTTGAAACCCTGTGGACTGTAGCCTGCCAGGCGCCTCTGTAGATGGGATTCTCCAGGCAAGTGCACTGGAGAGGATTGTCATGCCCTGTTCCAGAGGATCTTCAAACCCAGGAATCAAACCCATGTCTCTTATATCTCCTGTATTGACAGGCAGGTTCTTTACCAGTAGCATCACCTGGGAAGAGAGTACATATATATTTAATTACTAATTGCCATAGCTTAAATTAATTAATTGTAACTAATTACAAATTGAGCACAAATTTAATGCCTAGAATCTTCAACTCTTTGAAAACATTTCTAAGAACAAGAACTTAAAGAAAAACAGAGTAAGATCTACTTTGTACATCATCATTTTATGTAAAGTTTAGCACAGCATTTGATATACACTAATAGCTAAATAAATATGTGCTGAATTGACAGATGGGAGATTGCAGAAATACAGACACTTTGGGCTCTTTATTTTGTCGATCTATGTAATTCTACACAGAATTAAAGATTTTCTTACACTCAACATTTGATAATCTACCAACAGTAGATAGACAATATATAAGTAATCCCTAACATCAAATAACAATTAAAGACTTGATTTCTCAGCTGGTAAACCATAGGATTATTTTTCATATATTAAGGGAAGTAATTAGCTTGAAATGAAATAACGTAGTCCAACATAAAAAGTCATCTTATTTCCTGCCACAGACTCCTTCATTTTCACACTTTTTACTAGAAACAGATATTAAAACCACTGAGATAAACACGTCTTACAAATTCTCCTTCTGGCTAGTTTAGCCCTTTTTTTCCTTTTAAGAAAAATATTTTGGAAATATTTTTGCTAAATTATGTTTTCCTGGATATTGTTTTAACAGAGTGATGATGAGAGGTCTGGGCTGAGTTAAAGAAATAACTATTTTTTTTTTTTATTGGTTTATGCCAGGCATTTTGTACTGTGGTTTACAGACCTTATCAGTAATCCTCAAAACAGCCTTCAAAAATAACAAATGATGAAACTGACTTATCAATTAAGAAAGTTTGAGTCATAGAAATTATGTATTTAATAACTGATTAAATGAACTAGAATTTAAACCTAGATATATGTGATGTTGAAAGAAAGCTTTTCTCTACTACATCGTGTTTTTCATTTTAATACATAGATGTTCAATAAACATGAAATGATTGTAAGTGATATATGAAATACCTTTTTTTTCCTAAGATGTATTTAGGAAATTTTATTATTGATCATCTGACTAAATGTATTTACATTAAATCAAGTAAATCTGAAAGACTTATATACAAGGAAGACATAGCTTTGACCAACATCCCAAGTATGGTGTGCAAACATCCAGGATTTGAAAATCACAGCACTGTATCATATTGCTAGAGAGGATTGCCAGTCTCTGATCCCAAGTCACATGTGGTTGCAGCAGACAGTATAATAGCTGTGAAAGTGAAAGCGCTCAGTAGTGTCTGACTCTTTGTGACCCCATGGACTGTAGCCTACCAGGCTCCTCCGTCCATGGGATTCTCCAGGCAAGAGTACTAGAGTGGGTTGCCATTTCAACTAGGCAGCATTTTCCCCAGTTCAGTAGCCCATGCAGAAAATCCTTGAACACTTTATATTTTATCTATGACTACTGAGGACCCCCAAGGTCACCATATCCTCAGGTTCACACTTGGCTTGCTTCCTCCAGCTTCACTCCAGTATCCCCGTCCTCTTTAACTGCCTTCTCACAGCCTCCTTGATCTCCTTGTTGCGCAAGCTATAGATAAAGGGGTTGAGGAAGGGTGTGAGCACCGAGTAGACCACAGCCAGGGCCCGGTCGTAGTCCAGGGAGTAGCTCTTCTTCAGCCGCACATACATGAAGAGGATGCTCCCATAGAAGATGAGGACCACAGTGAGGTGGGAGGCACATGTGGAGAAGGCCTTCCTCTTGCCTGCAGCTGGAGGAATGCTGAGCACTGTGCAGATGATCTGCACATAAGAGCTGAGGATTAACAGAAAGGTGGCCAGGATCTTGCAAGAATTGATAACAAAGTCCACTAGGATATTGATCGATGTGTCAGTACAAGCCAAGCTCAGAACAGGAGGGAAATCACAAAAGATGTGCTGAATATGATTGGGACCGCAAAAAGGGAGGTGGGAGACCAAGGAATTTCAGCCACTGGCCCAGCCAAGCCTCCCAACCAACAGCCAAGAGCAATCTTGACACAGAGTGCTGGGGTCATGCGAGTAGGGTAGTGGAGGGGCTGACAGATGGCTAAGTATCTGTCATAAGCCATAGCTGTGAGAAGATAGCATTCAGTAGCCCCAAGAGAGTGGAAGAAGTAGATCTGCAGAAGGCATCCAGAGAAAGAAATGGTCTTCTTTTCACTGAGCAAGTTTGACAGCATCTTGGGGATGGTGGCAGCTGTGTAGCCAAGCTCCAGTAAGGAGAGGATGCTGACAAAGAGGTACATGGGTGTGTGGAGCCGGGAGTCCAGGAAGACCACCAAGAATATCAGCAGGTTTCCCAGGATGGTAGTGAGGTAGATTAGGAATAACAAGGGGAAGAGAAAAGCCTGAACATCCTGAAGGTGGGGAAAGCCCAAGATGATGAACTCTGTTACCTGGCTCCAATTTCCAGGCTTCATCGCTCTCCATTCATATCCCTGGAATGTAAAGTATGGAGGGATGAGAAACAATGTTGAGCCAAAGAATATCTAAGAAGAAGGAAATGCTCAAATTCCATTTGTCCTTCCCCTGCACCTCAAGAATAAGTGATCTTAGTACATGCTCTACAAAGCCAGAATTTCTATCCCTCCCCAGAACAGTTGTCAACAGCCTCCTTCAGAGTATCTGCTCTTATAACCAGACTTAAATTGTCTTCTCTAATTATACAACCCATTTTTGGCCACTGTAATCCATTCTGGAGAAGGCAATGGCCCCGCACTCCAGTACTCTTGCCTGGAAAATCCCAGGGACGGAGGAGCCCGGTGGGCTGCTGTCCATGGGGTCGTGAAGAGTCAGACACGACTGAGCGACTTCACTTTCACATTTCACTTTCATGCATTGGAGAAGGAAATGGCAACCCACTCCAGTTTTCTTGCCTGGAGAATCCCAGGGGTGGTGGAGCCTTGTGGGCTGCCGTCTCTGGGGTTGCACAGAGTTGGACACGACTGAAGCGACTCAGCAGCACAGCAGCAGTAATGCATTCTATAACCATTTATCTTTCTTAATAGAATCTATAGGGGTTTTAAAAATTTAAATATTCCTCAACCAGATTCATATCATAATTTATACATTTCCTTGTGTGAGGTATAAATCATCATTTATACTAATAAAATATTGGTAGTTCACTAAGATTACATCATTTGGACCACATATTTTTATTTCCAATTTTAATTCATTTTCTTCTTCAATTTTCTGGACACCAAAGAATCAATGCTTTCACCCCCAGCTCCATTCCATTTTCTTATAGAAACACAGGTCTAACAGCTTCTTTCAAGCAGGTAGATCAGAGTTTCACCACTTTTGGACATTGGTGAGAACCCTAGCCAAGGAAAAGGGGGGATTAAGTAAATAAAAGGGCCACCAAAAACCAGAAGGCAAATCTATCTCTGCATTTCTACTCCATACTGTGGCCATTTTATCAATTCTTACCACTTTCCCCCTCCACCAATTTCAAATTTCTGATTTGTTGCTTCACAGATGGTAAATATTTGTATTTTACTGTGTTGAGGTCAATGTAGCAAAAGTTAACTGAACATATTTTTTTGTGTGTATAAGCATTATATTAATACCTAGAACAGGGGTTAAATCGATAAAGAAAATATGGCATCTGAAGTTGACAAACTAATATTCTAGTAGAGAAAATGGAGAGCCAGCTAATTACTTTATAACTGGTTACTAGAACATTCTATCATCATGGAAATATGCTACTATTCTCACTTGTTAAGGAATAAAAAAACAAAACAAGAAACAAAACAAAAAAAACACACAAAAAGTTAAACTCTTGATTGAATTACCCATAGCCACTGCTCCATTTCCTTCTCTGTCACTGTAATAAACTCTTCCCATACATAAGCTGTCTATATTTACTGCCTCTAATTCCTCTCACTATTCTATTGGTGTATACTTGATTAACAAGGCTGTTAGAGCCAGGTGTACAACAAAGTGATTCCGTTTACATGCACATGTATCTGTTCATTTTCAAATTCCTTCCCATTTAGACTGTTACGTAATATTGAACAGAGTTCCCTGTGCTCCACAGTAGGTCCTTGTTTGTTATCCATTCTAAAAACAGTATTGTGTATATGTCAATCCCTAACTATCCCTCTCGGGCTTCCTCACTGAATTTAAGTCTGTGAGTCTGTTTCTGTTTTGTAAATAAGTATATTTATATCACTTTTTTTAATCTTCCACATATAAGTGATAAGGTACAATATTCCCCTTTCTCTGTTTGACTTACTTCACTCAAACTCATTCTAATTAAACCTTCACCACATCCTTTCCAGCAAACCTTCCATCCTACAGCCACTAATTAGCTAAGATTTTATAAATCCAACTGTCATCTCTTATTCCTTTGCTTACTTAGACTCCCAGGCATTCTTCATGGAGGTGATCTATCCTGCCTTTTGACACACTCTCATCACTTGGTCCTCAGGATGCTATACTTTAGGTTTCTTTCTACCTTAGTAGAAGTTTTCTCTTTGCCCTACCTTTTTAATGCCATAATTTGTAGAGGTCAGCATTTATTCTTCTTTTCTCATCTCTTTGTAAACTCACAGCTTTGTTAATGTCATCCAATGCTATAGCTTAAAACCCCATATATGTGTTGATTTCTAAATGAATATCCAACCCACACTGCTCTCCCTTTTATTCTTTCCCTTATTCAACTGCCTATGCACACCTCCTATTAATCACTTAGTAGCCATCTCCAGATGAATTTCTGTGGGCACTGCCCATAGTCCTCCCCATCTCAAATGACGGCAATTACAATCTCTCAGCTAATGGGCCAAAATTCTCGCAGTCATCGTTGTTTCCACCTTTCTTTCATACATCCAGGATCTATTTTTCACTTGAATTAAGCCACTGTCATCATGCACCTCTGTTACTGTAACTGTCTCCTAACAGATAGTCTTATTTGCATTTGTTCATCAGCACCCTCATGCTGATGCAGCAACCTGAATTATCCTTTTAAGTTATTAAATCAGGTCTTTCTTTTCCATTCTTCTGTAGCTGATATTTTCCGTCTTTGCTGTAGATGTTTCCTCTTCCTAAACTTTTTTTTCACCAAATACCTACTTGTATATATTTTTCATTTATTGCAAGTTTTTGGCCAAATCTAACTCTCTCAGTCAGCTCTACCTGCTGCTGCTGCTGCTAAGTTGCTTCAGTCGTGTCCGACTCTGTGCGACCCATAGACAGCAGCCCACCAGGCTCCCGCGTCCCTGGGATTCTCCAGGCAAGAACACTGGAGTGAGTTGCCATTTTCTTCTCCAATGCATGAAAGTGAAAAGTGAAAGTGAAGTCGCTCGGTCGTGTCCAACTCTTAGCAACCCCATGGACTACAGCTCACCAGGTTCCTCCGTCTATGGGATTTTCCAGGCAAGAGAACCGAAGTAGGGTGCCATTGTCTTCTCCACAGCTCTACCTGAACCACTCTAAATAAAACTGCTGTCTCCCTCCTTCCTTACCTCCATATCTTGTACTGAAATCACCTTCCCCTACTTTACTTTTAATTTCTTTTCCAGTGGTACTTATCATCTTTAACATATTACAAAATGTACTTATTTATTATCCCAATTATTTATTGTTTCTCTCCTTTGCAAGAATATAAACTCTGTGAGATCAAGGGATTTTGTTGTTTAGTTCGCTGATATACTGTAAGTGTTCAGAGTTGTGTCTCAAACATGAAAATTCAGTAAACACTTGTTAAATGAAAAAGCAGATTTACAAAGATAAATGCATATTTGCATATACAGTAAGAGTTGGAAGAGTAGTAAATGCCCTATGGGCTGGAAATGAAGTTCAGGAAAACCTCATAGAAGGCACAATTTCATTTGAAATGAAAAACTGTCAGAATTTTCTAGATGGAAAAATTAAAGTATTCTAGGCACAAAGGAATACTTGTATAAAGGCAAAGTGTTATGAAAGGTCTCCTCTTTCTGCCCTCCAAGCTTCTTATCACATCTTCCCTCTCCAGACCCTTCTTATCCCATCCAAGCTAATATTATTTAGTATGCTTTGTTCTTAGGGTTTCTTCTAAATTCAAGTAGCATGGCCACCTCTTATAGCAAAACCTTTTTCATTCCAAGAATGTTTCTCCACTAAGATACCAGAGGACTACTTCTAGACAGAACTCTTCTATGGGTGACTCTGATTCAGGAGAATCATTTTACTATCAAGAGATTTCCTCTTTGTTTAGTTTTTTTTTTTTTTTTACTTTGAATTCATGGCTGTCCACTGCCCAATTCTGCCTTCTTTCTCTTTCAAATCTTGGATGTAGGCATATCACCTCTAAAAAATTATCCCCACATTTTTATCCAACTCAGATCCTTTCTTTCCTAGATGTTTTACATTCCATCTCTTTAAATTTAAATATAAAACACCATTCCTGGAACTACTCTTCTCCATATCTGGCCTCTCAATTCTACTCACAGATATGTTGTGTAGAGACCTTAACTAAACTTTCAGATATTCATGGCTGCAGCCTCAAGACTGAATGTTAGAAGCCAATACCTTGCCCTTTCCTTTCTCAGAAGTTGAAGTTTCCACTTGACTCCGAAGACTCACAGAATTCTCAAAATGCTTTGCTTCATTTTTAATGATGACCTGCTGTCATTAGCTCCTTGAATACTCTGCCTGGGAAATCAAAGTCACCATGTCCAGGTCAAACATATTTCCCACTGAAAACAAGCACCTCTGTACTCATTCAATTCCTCAGTTCACAATTACAGAGATTTTGACCAATTCCCTCATACCCAATCAATATGGCAAAAAAAAAAAAGATGTTTTTCCCCTTGCATAGTTGTTTTATTTCATTTTCTTTTATAATTTTTAAATGATGCTCTAATTCAGCTTCTGCACCAAGAGATTTTGAGTCAGTGTTGAAAAAAATTTTAGGAAATATCACTCCCTCTGCTGCTACTGCTGCTAAGTCGCTTCAGTCGTGTCCCACTCTCTGTGACCCCATAGACGGCAACCCACCAGGCTCCCCTGTCCCTGGGATTCTCCAGGCAAGAACACAGGAGTGGGTTGCCATTTCCTTCTCCAATGCATGAAGTGAAAAGTAAAAATGAAGTTGCTCAGTCATGTCTAACTCTCAGCAACCCCATGGACTGCAGCCTACCAGGCTCCTCTGTCCATGGGATTTTCCAGGCAAGAGTACTGGAGTGGGTTGCCATTGCCTTCTCCAATCCTTCCCTCTAGTGACCTCCATAATTTTGGATTTCATTGTATGACTATGAATATTTTAAGTGTGTCAAAGAATCCATCGACTGATAAAAATGAAAAATTTAAAAATATCTATAAAAAGAAGAAAAGCTGAAATAAAGAATAAAAAGAAAAATTCAGAACCAAACTTTATACTGTCTGTATAGTTTTCATTTTATTCAAAGCAGTGAAACCTCAGATCTTCTCAGCCAGGTAGGAACCCATCCTCTTGGCCTCCCCCCCGCCCCAAATGGGCACTAAACTTCTGCTTAGACTGACAATGCCAGAAGGTCCTTGCACCATATGACAGTTCTTTCCCATTGTTGTTTATGGTTCATAAACATAAAGCCGCTTCCTTCCCTGGAGGAAGCAAATGGCAACCTGCACCAATATTCTTGCCTGGAGAATCCCATGGACAAAGGAGCCTGGCAGGCTATATATAGTCCCTGGGGTCACAAAGAATCAGACACAACTGGGTAACTAACATTCCTATGGACCTGAAACCTGAGTTTTACCCACTATTCTTAGTTTTTACTCTGTGGGGGGGAAAAAAACATTGCTCTAGGACACATTCATAAATTTAAACATAATTTTCATGTCATAGGGATCTCACTGTTTACCAAATCGGTTCCTGTCTTCAGCCTTGATTCTTTTGTTGGCCATATACCCTTACTAGAATATACTTTATCCAAAGTTAATCTGTAGACACCTAAACCATTTTCTAGCTCAAGTTTCCTCACATTTTCCCTTGACCATCCAAGGTAAACACTGGACTTTCCTGCCTCTAAATTCCCAGTAGCACTTCGTCACTTTTCCTCCAATTATATTCTGAAATGTACTGCAATTACTTTTCATGCATACATCTTATCATCCAAAGCAACTCTCTGTAAAGTTAAAGAAATCTCATATTATGCCCCATCTTCCAGATACTTAGCACAATGCCTGATACATTGCAACCATGGTGGCTAATGGAAAAATTATGATAGTTTAGATGACTTACAGAGCTCCTTAACTTACCAATTACTCATCCCCTCCCACTGGTTTCCTGATATTGTTGTCAGGGCTCTTATAAAATCTACCGCATCTATTGTTTTTGTTTTTCAGTCACTAAGCTGGTTCCAAATAGAAAAAGGAGTACATCAAGGCTGTGTATTGTCACCCTGCTTATTTAACTTCTATGCAGAGTACATCATGAGAAATACTGGACTAGAAGAAGCACAAGCTGGAATCAAGATTGCCAGGAGAAATATCAATAACCTCAGATATGCAGATGACACCACTCTTATGGCAGAAAGTGAAGAGGAACTAAAAAGCCTCTTGATGAAAGTGAAAGAGGAGAGTGAAAAAGTTGGCTTAAAGCTCACCATTCAGAAAATGAAGATCATGGCATCTGGTCCCATCAGTTCATGGGAAATAAATGGGGAAACAGAGGAAACAGTGTCAGACTTTATTTTTCTGGGCTGCAAAACCCCTGCAGATGGTGACTGCAACCATGAAATTAAAAGATGCTTACTCTTTGGAAGAAAAGTTATGATCAACCTAGATAGCATATTCAAAAGCAGAGACATTACTTTGCCGACTAAGGTCCATCTAGTCAAGGCTATGGTTTTTCCTGTGGTCATGTATGGATGTGAGAGTTGGACTGGGAAGAAAGCTGAGCGCTAAATAATTGATGCTTTTGAACTGTGGTGTTGGAGAAGACTCTTGAGAGTCCCTTGGACTGCAAGGAGATGCAACCAGTCCATTCTGAAGGAGATCAACCCTGGGATTTCTTTGGAAGGAATGATGCTAAAGCTGAAACTCCAGTACTTTGGCCACCTCCTGCAAAAAGCTGACTCATTGGAAAAGACTCTGATGCTGGGAGGGATTGGGGGCAGGAGGAGAAGGGGACGAAGAGGATGAGATGGCTGGATGGCATCACTGACTCGATGGATGGGAGTCTGAGTGAATTCCGGGACTTGGTGATGGACAGGGAGGCCTGGCATGCTGCGATTCATGAGGTCGCAAAGAGTCGGACACGACTGATCGACTGAACTGAACTGAAGCTGTGTCCGACTCTGTGGACTATAGCCTGCCAGACTCGTCTATTGGATTCTCCCAGCAAGAATATTAGAGTGGGTTGCTACTCTCTTCTCCAGGGGATCTTCCTGATCTAGAAATTAAACCTAGGTATCCTGTATTGGCAGGCAGATTCTTTACCACTGAGTCATCTGGGAAGCCCATACCACATGTATAAATTAGTACTTATCTTACTTCAGTCCTTTGTAATCATATTTTATTCCTCTTATTCCAAAAATAGCTTTTACTTCAAATCCCTCACATTCTATTTTCAAGTCCCTGGGGTTATGGATAAGTGCATCATCCATAACCCCAAATTATTTAAGCATAGGACCAAAGAGCTGGGAGTTAGGAAGGGGGTGAAGTTTAGAGATCGTATTGTTCTATCTCTCTTTTGCAAAAGAGGAAACTAGAATACAGAAAGGAGAGATGACTTTCTCAAAGTCAGAGTAATTACAGCATAGCCATATATCCCTCCCTACTGCACCTTCCTTTCACCGCACCCCCCCATTCTCTTTACTTTGCATACAGCAGACACTAACACAATATTGTAAAGCAACAATAATTGAATAAAATATAAAAAATAATCATAACAGAATTAATGGATATACAGTTAAGATAAAGTACATAAAAATGGAAAAATTAAAAGATAAAACATAGCTAATTTACTAATTCTGAGCCCAAAGTCTTTACCATTTGGAAAGGAGAATATCTGTGTGTTTTAATGGTTTTTATATTCTGAATCATATGTCCTCTTAACTCGAATTATTCTCCTCCTCTTCCTATTTCACGATGCTCTAAGTTCTTCCCAGTGCTCAGACTAGAATACATGATGGTAGAAACGCCTGACTGACAATTTCTTACCCAGAGCTTGATGATGGGAGGGTTCTTAGCTGTGGCAGCCCAGTCACTGCTGAGTCTGGAACTGGAAAAGAAAACCTCTCAGCTCATGTCTTACCTCTTACTTACAGCATTACAGTCACATTCTCCTGGGCCTTGGAAGAGTAGGAGTTTAGCACTTCGATAGAACCTCTGGGAGTAAGTCAAACCATGAAAGATTCCCCTCCCATGACCAATATCATTGATAGAGTTCTTAGAGAGGTAGAAGCCCTTGGGTCTCTGAGCAAACCTTCTGGGATTGCTAAAATGCTCTCTCAAGAAGGTAAGCTGTCAGAGAAGTTCATTATCCAATGATCCTTCATCACCCAGTAGTTCACTACAATTGTAAAAACCAACAGTCCAAGTTGAGAAAGAATATCTCTAAGGACAAATGCTTTTTTTTTTTTTTTCTGTAAAAAACAGTAACTGGTGTGAGACATCTAGGTTCAAATGGATTCCTGTATCATACAACCTAGGAAAAAGCATATAATTTCTAATTATAACAGGATCTTTCTAAAATGTGACTGACCTTTTAGGGCCTGAGATAATAAGAACACAGTCAGGATGAGAACATAAATGATGTCAAGGCAGCCTCCTACTCCTGCCTGTTGCTCGTATCTATAGCAGTTTTATTTCAACTACATACAGCAGCTTCCTCTTTACTCTGCTGTTATCTTGCTCTGCAAAGAGCCCTGCCTCAGGATCTTGCATTCCAGTCCCAGCTGTTCTTCTAGCCATTTATGTGACATTGGCCACCTACCTGAGTATTTGATGTCCCATATTTCATATGAGGAAGATATACTTTCTTCATATGAAGCAATAATGACCAAATGTGATAATGAATGTAAAATGTATTTATCCATTACAACATATTCCGTGAAAGGATTTAATTTTTTCATTTTCCCAGTCCCATTCATGCCTTCAAGTTTGTTCATCAAAACTTTTCCTTTGCTTCTTCCTAACCTATTCCTTGAGGACTTTACTCTTTTCAAACTGAGTTTGAAAGTTATTTTATGCTTATGTAGATATATTTTAAATAATAATTTAATTTTTGAGTTAAGTGTTATTTTATCCCTTGATTGTTATGGATAGATTTGTAACTAATAATTATATGTAATGAATGACTACAGAAAGCATATTCAAAAGCAGAGACACTACTTTGCCAACAAAGGTCCATCTAGTCAAGGCTATGGTTTTTCCAGTGATCATGTATGGATGTGAGAGTTGGACTGTGAAGAAGGCTGAGTGCCGAAGAATTTATGTTTTTGAACTGTGGTGTTGAAGACTCTTGAGAGTCCCTTGGACTGCAAGGAGATCTAACCAGTCCATTCTGAAGGAGATCAGCCCTGGGATTTCTTTGAAAGGAATGATGCTAAAGCTGTAACTCCAGTACTTTGGCCACCTCATGCAAAGAGTTGACTCATTGGAAAAGACTCTGATGCTGGGAGGGATTGGGGGCAGGAGGAGAAGGGGACGACAGAGGATGAGATGGCTGGATGACATCACAGACTCGATGGGCGTGAGTCTGAGTGAACTCCGGGAGTTGGTGATGGACAGGGAGGCCTGGCGTGCTGCGATTCATGGGGTCACAAAGAGTTGGACATGATTGAGCGACTGAACTGACTGAATGACTATAGATTTATTTAAAAGTTTTGGCTATTCCCATCCCCAACTCACACAAATTAAAAGACTTGAACAAACAATAACAGTTTCTAACACCTCAGTGCTTCATCCCCAAAGTGATTCTAGCCACCCACCTTAACGAAGTTGCTGCCTGAGACAGTCCAAGGCTGCCCAAAGAATCTGCTGCTTATTCTAGCCAACTAGTAGGCCCTTGATTATCCTTTCTTAGAGCACTTACTGAAAAGGGTTTCCAATTGTGCCTCCTTCCCTTATCCTTTTGAGATGTGTATGAATCTCTTCCAACTCAGAAGTGTCTTTCTCAAAGTACCTAAGAGCCATTCCTTTAAAGTGTAGTCACCAGGAAAGGCAAGGCCTCTGTCTCCCAGTCTTTGTAACGGATAGGTTCCTAACTTAGTTTATTGCCAGCTACCAGACACAGCAGGCCTTATTGCACTTATACTTACCAACCCTATTTAATTTTTTAATATAAATTTATTTATTTTAATTGGAGGGTAATTACTTTACAATATTGTATTTGTTTTGCCATACATCGACATGAATCCGCCACGGGTGTACACGTGTTCCCCATCTTGAACCCCCCTCCCACTTCCCTCCCCATATCATCCCTCTTGGTCATCCCAGTGCACCAGCCCTGAGCATCCTGTATCATGCTTTGAACCTGGACTTAACTTCCCTGATTCTACTGTGCCCATTCTCAATCCTGTCTCTACTCCCCCATTCTTTTAAACAGCTGTCACCTCTGTACAAGTTGAAGCTGAGTTCAGTTCACACTGTACCTCCTACTTTATTGCAATAGTATGTTACTAATTAAAATTTCTCCTTACTACTATAACTAGTGCCTAGCTTTGTTTATTTTTGATATACATCACCTTGAAAAAAGGCTCTTATTTGTAGCATTTGGGTTTCTCTGGCAGCTCACCTGGTAAAAAATCTGCCTGTGATGTGGGAAACCTGGGTTTGATCCCTGGGTTGAGAAGATTCCCTGGAGAAGGGAACAGCTACCTACTCCAGTTTTCTTGCCTGGAGAATTCCATGGACCATATAGCCCATGGGGTGGCAAACAGTCAGACTCGACTGAGCAACTTTTACTTTCCTTGTAGCATTTATTGATTTGCATAGTGTATATACTCCAACACCATGACTGATTTCAAGCTACCTGCTCACAAAATCCCTGACAATTTAATATTCACCTCTCAGGAATGAACTGAGGATGTTTAATTGTTCAGTCACTCTGTCTTGTCTGACTCTTTTAGATCCTGTGGACTGTAACCCACCAGGATCCTCTGTCCATGGCATTTTCCAGGCAAGAACATGGTAATAGGTTGCCATTTCCTTTTACAGGGGGTCTAGGGGTCCAACTTTCATCCTCTGCATTGGCAGGTGAATTCTTTACCACCAAGTCACCCAGGAAGCTCCCAGGAATGAAAAAGCTAGAGCAAATTAAGACAGTAGAGATGAATCTCATAAATATATGTAGAGTGAAAAAATCAGACACAAAAGATGTATACTGTCAGAAACAACTTCTGCAAATAACAAAACAGGCAAAATCAATCTACAGTGTTAGATATCATGTTATTGATTATACTCGTGGGAAGGAAAGGGGTAGGTTTAATATAAAGGAGCATGGGGAGTGTTGGTGATATTTCCAATATTCTGTTCTGAATGCTCATTATATAAAAAGTTTCCATCAAGACTTCTCTGGTGGTTCAGGGGCTAAGATTCTGGACTCCCAATACAGAGGGCCCAGTTTTGATCCCTGCTTGGGGAATTAGATCCCAGATGTCTCAACGGGTGGCTCAGAGGTTAAAGCATCTCCCTTTAATGTGGGAGACCTGGGTTTGATCCCTGGGTCAGGAAGATCCCCTGGAGAAGGAAATGGCAACCCACTCCAGTATTCTTGCCTGGAGAATCCCATTGACAGAGGAGCCTGGTGGGCTACAGTCCACGGGGTCACAAAGAGTTGGACACAACTGAGCAACTTAACTTTCACTAACTTTGTCTCAACTAAAGATTTGGAATGCCACAACTAAAGATTCAGTGTGCCAAAATGAAGATCCTATGTGCTGCAATTAAGACCCAGCACAGCCAAATAAATGTTTTTTTTCCAGTAATCATGCACAGATGTGACAGTTGGACCATAAAGAAGGCTGAGTGCTGAAGAATTAATGCTTTCAACATGTAGTCCTAGAGATGATTCTTGAGAGTCCCTTGGACTACAAGGAGATCAAACATTCAATCCTAAA
This sequence comes from Aepyceros melampus, assembly GCA_006408695.1. NCBI lineage: Eukaryota > Metazoa > Chordata > Mammalia > Artiodactyla > Bovidae > Aepyceros > Aepyceros melampus. The sequence continues at coordinate 318,095 of SJXQ01010640.1, forward strand.
GGAAATCAACCCTGACTATTCATTGGAAGGACTGATGCTGAAGTTGAAGTTCCAGTATTTTGGCCACATGATGTGAAGAGCCAACTCATTGGAAAAGACCCTGATGCTGAGAAAGATAGAGGGTAAGAGGAGACGAGGGGACAGGATGAGATGGCTGGATGGAATCATTGACTCCATGAACATGAGTTTGAGCAAACTTCAGGAGATAGTGGAGGACAGAGAAGGCAGGCATCCTGCAGTTCTGGGGTCACAAAGAGTTGGACATGACTTAGCAACTGAACAACAACAACACAGCCAAACAAAAAATAAAAATAAATATTTTTCTTAAAAAAGAGTTCAGTCTCTATGAACTTCCATTTTGTTGCATATTTATATATTATACAGTTCTCTGCATGTTTAAGTGTCATATTTCAGTGATGATTTTCACTGATAGTCTACCATCTAGCTTGTACATTTTGCATTCCTTTGGCTAGTTGCAGGCTCTGCAAAACAAAAGGGTTGTGGGGTCAAGAACTGAAGCTGACATATAGTATGTAATTTACTCAGAGTGTAGTCAATTTTTTACCAAATCAAATAGAAAGCAAAACAAACTAGGAATCAGGCCCAAAGAAAGCTGAGTCTTTTCTTCTGTAATCTCTGAATCCTTTTGCTTTATGTTTCCCACAGACATTTACATTAAATGAATTGCAACTAGGTATGGAAAATTTGTAAGAAAGAGATGAAAGATAGTGCCTTTCATTAGTAAGTAGGAAGGCAGTGGGGTAGTGATTGGAATCAGGAAGAAATCACTAAAGATAAAAATATGTCAGGGACAAGAGTGGGTAAGACTCATTGTTGTCATTGTGCAGTCTCCCAGTCATGTCCAACTCTTTCCAACCTCACAAACTGCAGAACACCCGGCCTCCCTGTCCCTCACCATTTCCTGAAATTTGCACAAGTTCATGTCTGTTGCATCAGTGATGCCATCCAGCCATGTCATTCTTTGACTCCTTTTCTCCTTCTGTCCTCTGTCTTTCCCAGCATCAGAGACTTTTCCAATGAGTCAGCTGTTCACATCAGATGACCAAAATCCTGGAGCTTCAGCTTCAGCATCAGTTCTTCCAGTGAGTATTCAGGATTGATTTCCCTCAAGATTGACTGGTTTGACCTCCTTGCTGTCCAATGTCTCAGGCATCTTCTCTGGCATTACAATGTGAAGGCACCAATTATTTGGCACTCTGCTTTCTTTATGGTCCAACTCTCACAACCGTACGTGACCACTGGGAAGACCACAGTCTTGACTATGCAGACCCTTGTCAACAGAGTAATGTCTTTGCTTTTCAACACACTATCTAGGTTTGTCATGGCTTTCCTGCCAAGAAGCAATCATCTTCTGGTTTCATGCCGGCAGTCACCATCCACAGTGATTTTAGAGTCTAAGAAGAAGAAATCTGTTACTACTTTCACCTTTCCCCTTCTATTTGCCATGAAGTTACAGGGATGAACGGCAAGTCTTCAGTACAGTTCAGTTCAGTTGCTTAGTCGTGTCTGACTTTTTGTGACCACATGGACTGCAGCACACCGGGGCTCCCTGTCCATCACCAACTCCTGGAGTTTACTCAAACTCATGTCCATTGAGTCATTGATGCCATCCAACCATCTCATCCTCTGTCGTCCCCTTCTCCTCCTGCCTTCAATCTTTCCCAGCATCGGGGTCTTTTAAAAAAAAAAATCGGCTCTTCGCATCAGGTGGCCAAAGTATTGGAGTTTCAGCTTCAATGTCAGTCCTTCCAATGAATATTCATGACTGATCTCTTTTAGGATGGACTGGTTGGACATCCTTGAAGTCCAAAGGACTCTCAAGAGTCTTCTTCAACACCACAGTTCTAAAGCATCAATTCTTCAGCACTTGGCTGGATGAAGCACAAGCTGGAATCAAAGTTGCTGGGAGAAATATCAATAACCTCAGATATGCAGATGATACCATCCTAATGGCAGAAAGTGAAGAGGAACTAAAAAGCCTCTTGATGAAGTGCAAGTGGAGAGTGAAAAAGTTGGCTTAAAGCTCAACATTCAGAAAATGAAGATCATGGCATCCGGTCCCATCACTTCATGGGAAATAGATGGGGAAACAGTGGAAACAGTGTCAGACTTTATTTTTTTGGGCTCCAAAATCACTGCAGATGGTGACTGCAGCCATGAAATTAAAAGACACTTACTCCTTGGAAGACAAGTTATGACCAACCTAGATAGCATATTGAAAAGCCGAGACATTACTTTGCCAACAAAGGTCCATTTAGTCAAGGCTAGGGTTTTTCCAGCAGTCATGTATGGAAATTTGGACTATAAAGAAAGCTGAGCACCATGATCTTAGTTTTTTGTTTTTTTTTTTTTAGTGTTCAGTTTTAAACCAGCTTTCTCCCTCTCTTCCTTCACCCTCATCAAGAGGCTCTTTAGTTCCTCTTAGCTTTCTGCTGTTAGAGTGATATCATCCACATATCTGAGGTTGTTGATGTTTCCAGCTTGTAATTTCAGCCCAGCATTTCTCATGATGTGCTCAGGTTAAATAAACGTGGTGACAGCAGACAGCCCTGTCATACTCCTTTCTCAATTCTGAACCAACCATTTGTTCCATACAGGGTTCTAACTGTTACTGCTTGACCCACATACAGGTTTCTCAGGAGACAGGTTAGATGGCCTGGTGTTCCCATTTCTTTAAGAGCTTTTCACAGTTTGTTAAAGACTCATTACACTTTCCATTTATTACATTTTTATTAAATACTCACCATATTTAGATACTTGTTAGATTTTGGATATAGATATATATCAAGTAACTAAACTGACATGATTTTAGACCAAATATATTTTATCTTCTTGTAGGAAAAAAACTGAAAATTTATCTTATCCAACTATATCTACATATACACAAATGTGAATATACATATAAATTTTAATACATATTTTGAAGGAAAACAAACTACTTCAAAAGGGAAATAAGTAGCATAAATAGGATGGCTTTTCAGAAGTTCTTTAAAAGATAATGTCATTTGAAATGACATTTGAACAGAAACTCATGCAAAGAAGAATGAGTCCATTGAAGTGCTGGAAGGGTTGAGGGGGTTGAGGAGAACAGTATCAATTTCCTGAAACCATACAGATCTTAATTTGTTTAAAGAATTTAGAGTGATAATTTGACTGTATAAGAGTGAACCGATGGAGGAAAGGTGGGAGTCAATGTTGGAGAGAATGGTATGGGAGAATACTGTTGAATCTTGTAAAGTGTGACAAGGCTTTGGATTTTATGTTAACCGTAATTGTAATATTTTATGGTTTTATTGAATGGCATACCCAATTTAACTTTAAAATATGTCACTTTGGTTTTGTTATGGAAAATATATTAGAATGGAACAAGAGTAGGATCAAGGAGAGTGGGGAGAATATTACCAAATTAATTCAGTAGAGAGATATTGGAAATTTATACCAGGAGAAACACTAAAGAGAAAAAGGAAGGGAAAACAAAAAATGATTTGAGGATATATTTTGAAGAAGGATTGACACATGATAATAATAAAGGACTAGAAGAAAAACTGAAATAAACTTTGAAATTTTCTTGCCCAAGCACAGAGAAACAAAAGCATTAAGCTTTCAGGATCGGAAAATTGAAAATTTACCTGTGAGCTTTAATAAATATTCAAAGATTGGAAAATTATAATCTTATAATTAAAGAACTCTCTTTTTAACAAGTTAAGTTTTAAAATATTTTAATACACCCAGGTAGGATTGTTAAGAGGTATTTGGATATATAAGTCTAAAGCTCAGAAAAGAGTTCTGGTTTGGAGATATAAATTTAAGAATTGTTGACATCAGGAGGGATGGGATTTTCATTCTTAGGAATAACTCTGAGCATCTAAGAAGACAGTGCTACATGACAAGGACCACTGATTAAGACCAATTAGAGAGGAAGGAGAAAATCAAGAGACATTGATAACATGGAATCTGAGAGACAAACTTTTCTTAAGAGGAACTGATTACCTGCATAAGGAGCTCAATAAGAGGAAAGAAAAGATGTACCTAAGGATTTGGCAGTGTGGAGGTCAGTAATGACTATGGCAAAATATTGGCTGAAAGGTCTGAAGCAAAACCAGATTGAAACGAGTTGAAAAGTGAATAAGATGTGAAGAACAAAAGATAGATTGTGCCATTCATTATACTGAGAAATGTGACTGGAAGAGAACAGAGAAATAGACCTCTAGCTGGCCGGACAGATATGACCAAGGACATACGTGCTGCACTGTGCTTAGTCCCTCAGTTGTCCAACTCTTTGCGACCCCATGAATTGTGGCCCGCCTGGCACCTCTGTCCATGGGGATTCACCAGGCAAGAATACTGGAGTAGATAGCCCGTTCCCTTCTCCAGAGGATCTTCCCAACCCAGAGATTGAACCCAGGTCTCCCACATTGCAGGAGGATTCTTTACCATCTAAGCCACCAGGAGAGCTCAAGAATACTGGAATGGGTAGACTATCCCTTCTCCAGGGGATCTTCCTAACCCAGGAATCAAATGAGGGTCTCCTGCATTGCAGGCAGATTCTCTACCAGCTGAGCTACTAGGGAAGCCTGAAGGAAATGTGTATGCTTGTTTTTAAGAATGGAGATACTAAAGTATTCTTAAATGCAGAAAGCACTGTTCAAGTAAATAATAAAAGCATAAAGATGTAAGAAATAAAACATAAACCAGTAAAGCCTTTGAGAATGTAAGAGGAGATGGGATTCATTGTGTATGTGATGATAGGAAGATTATTACAGGTTAGGACAAAGATAAATAGAATTTTATGAGAACAACACTGAAGTGGAGGAAAGACCTTGGTAGAATGTCAGTGCTGGGTGGGACTAGCTCTCTCCTTTCCGGAAGATGGTTCTCTTAATGGCCTTAATGAGTTCCTTGTTACGAAGACTGTAGATAATTGGGTTGACTAGTGGTGTTAGTACAGAGTAGACTACAGCAAGCGTCCGATCAAGGGTCAATGAATAGCTCTCTTTCAGCCGTACATACATGAAGATGATGCTCCCAAAGAAGATGAGGACCACAATAAGATGGAAGCACATGTAGAGAAGGCCTTCTTTTTTCCTGCGATCGTTTTTATCTGCAGCACAGTCCCAATGATTCTTCCATAAGACATCATGATAAAGAGGAAGGTGATAAGGATGATGAAGGCATTGATGGCAAAGTCCACCAGGACATTAGTGGATGTGTCCTTGCAGGCCAGGCTCAGAAGAGGTGGAAAGTCACAGAAGATGTGTTGAATTTCATTGTAGCCGCAAAAAGGGAGCTGGGAGACCAGGATGACTTCAGATATGGGACATAGAAAGCCACAGGTCCAACAACCAGCAGCCATCTTGGCACAGAGCGTGGGGGTCATAACTGCAGGATAGTGGAGGGGCCGGCAAATGGCCAGGTATCGGTCATAGGCCATTGCTGTAAGAAGGCAGCATTCAGAGGCCCCTAGGGAGTGGAAGAAGTAGGTCTGAAGGAGGCATCCTGAAAAAGAAATGGTCTTCTTATCACTGAGAAGATTAGCTAGCATCTTGGGAATAGTGGTGGCTGTATACCACAGCTCCAAGAAGGAAAGAATACTGACAAAGTGGTACATGGGTGTGTGTAGGGCTGCATCCAGTCGTATGACTAGGAAGATGAGCATGTTGCCACAGATAATGAGTAGGTATGCCAATAGCAGCAGGACAAAAAGCCAGCCCCTGATATGTCCCACCTTGGGGAAACCAAGGAGCACAAATTCAGCCAGGCTTGAATGGTTGTGTGGCTCCATGAGAGGCTGAGATGAGGAAGGAAAGAAGAAATTAGACTGAAGTGATTGAAAAATTCAACTCAAAATTTCTCTTTATTGTTTAGTCTTTTTTTTTTCTTTAATTTAAAGGCAGAACTTTCATTACTACTACCACTGCTATTGCTATTTATACCACCTTAAAAATAATAATAGCTACCTCTCATTAGCACTCACTGTGCACTGAGCATTTTACAAGCACTTTGCATTCAATATTTTACTTAAGTTTCACACATCCAATCAGAGAAGTACCACTGCTATACATGTTTTACCAATGGTAAAATTTAAGAAGAGAAAATAGTGAGATGATGATCATGGTACATGGTACATGATACCATGGTACAGAAACAGAATTTCACCTTATGCATGCTAACTCCATGCTATTTACCTCTATGCTGTGTGACCTTTCCCAAGCATTCTATTCCCCTAACCCAGTTCATAGCTTTTCCTTCAGTCAGGTCTCCAAAGGTTTGAGACAGGAGGTAGATGAACTCTCCTCACCCCCACACTTTTTTTTTTTCTTTAATTTAAAGGCAGAACTTTCATTACTACTACCACTGCTATTGCTATTTATACCACCTTAAAAATAATAATAGCTACCTCTCATTAGCACTCACTGTGCACTGAGCATTTTACAAGCACTTTGCATTCAATATTTTACTTAAGTTTCACACATCCAATCAGAGAAGTACCACTGCTATACATGTTTTACCAATGGTAAAATTTAAGAAGAGAAAATAGTGAGATGATGATCATGGTACATGGTACATGATACCATGGTACAGAAACAGAATTTCACCTTATGCATGCTAACTCCATGCTATTTACCTCTATGCTGTGTGACCTTTCCCAAGCATTCTATTCCCCTAACCCAGTTCATAGCTTTTCCTTCAGTCAGGTCTCCAAAGGTTTGAGACAGGAGGTAGATGAACTCTCCTCACCCCCACCCCCGCAAGGTAAAGTAACTAGAGAGTCATTCCCTGTGGACTGAACCTCCAAGATGAGACTAGCAGAATAATTAAGAGAGGAGGCTGGCCCCAGCGCAGATCACATAGTTCTCATTCTCAAAGTCAGGAGACCTCCCGAACCACACAGGAAATCCACCTTGGCTAAGAGCTGTGTATGTACACATGGGGCAATCCTGAAATATACCAAATACAAACAGTGAACTAGGAAAATCAAAATGATTGGCCAAAGAAAACCTGGAAAAAATGTCCCATAAAACTAATTCAAACTTCCATAAGAGTGCGACTCAGGGACTCTCTAAGTCTGCCCTTTTGTCTATCGACACATATTGTACCCTTTTCCTCCCAGTAAATACTTTACATGTTTCACTACTTTCCATCTTTGTGAGAATTCTTTTCTGCAGAGCTGAAGGGCCTTTGTCACTGATCACTGGTCTAATATCTAGGATTTGGTGTTTTCACTGCCATGACCCAGCCTCAACCTCTGGCCAGGAACCTAAGCCCTGCTTCAAGCTGTTGCATGCCGAGGCTACTCAAGATCAGGGTGAATTTTGTCCATGAGATTAATGCAGCAATAAGCCTTTTTTAATTGTTCAGCTCACCGCTCTAAAACTTTATTGGATACAGATGTACCCAGCATAAGGAAACAGAACAAAACAAGCTGTAATCCCTGTGTCCAGAAATCTTGCATCCTCCTGGGGAAGCAGACAAAGCAATCATCTTGATACAGCCTGTGAAGTACAGAACACTACAGAGTACTAAGGCAGGGGCCCATTTCTCAGACCAGGAAGACTGAGAAAGGCTTCTCAGAGGAGGAAGCCTTTGAATAGAATTTTCCAAGAAGAATAGGAGTTACCTGGAAGAGGAAAAAAACATTTCAGACAGAAAGCACACATGCAGATGCTGAACTGGAAGCAGCCTGATTTAGGGAAAGACATGCTTGCCTGTATGATAAGGCAACTGGGAAAGCTCACCCAATGATTTAGGATCTTACCCCAAAAGGTGGGGGGAGCCACTGAAGAATATTAGGTCAGTAAATGGCATGATCATATGAAGATTTTGAAAACGTCACTGATATTTGACTACTTTAACCAAGCTCAGAGATGAAGGTGTGAATTTGCCTGTGGGTATCACTGATGGAAAGATGAGTGGAGTGATGAGAGAATGAAGGCTAAAATATAAACATGATAAAGTGGCAGTTAGTAAAAATCCTACATTTTCAGAAAAACAGAAATAGGTGAGAAATATATAGCTGGCTTAATGATATTTCATAGGAACAAATATCAGACATTCTTGTTCTCAAGACCAAAGTGAAGCAGATTCAAAAAGAAAAAGAAGGGGAAAGAAAAGAAACCATCATAACTAAAAACAAACAAAAAACTCCACAAACAATGTGATTTTAAATGCATAAAAATGATAAACAGTGTCAGTCACACCACATTTGCAGAGGGCTGTCCAATGGCACCCCACTCCAGTACTCTTGTCTAGAAAATCCCATGGATGGAGGAGCCTGGTAAGCCACAGTCCATGAGGTCACTAAGAGTCGGACACGACTGAGTGACTTCATTTTCACTTTTCACTTTTCACTTTTCACTTTAATGCACTGGAGAAGGAAATGGCAACCCACTCCAATGTTCTTGCCTGGAGAATCCCCGGGACGGGGGAGCCGATAGGAGGCCATCTATGGGATTGCACAGAGTTGGACACGCCTGAAGTGACTTAGCAGTAGCAGCAGCAGTCCATACTTTAGCCACCAAACTGACAAATTGCAGTCTCTTCCCATTTTTGTAGTCCTAATATTTGTCATAACTTATTAAAGGTATTCAGTAAAAGCTAATCGCTTAATCAAACAAATTAATGTAGAAATTATTTAAAAATTAGTAGATTCCCCTCCCAATAGTTTCCCTTCAATTCAAACCTTACAGTTAAATTGAAACATTGTTCCCAAACCCAAAATACCCTGCAGAGGAAATCAAATTCTGGGCTTGATATTTGTAAATCCTAAATTGACTCAAAGTAATTAGTGTTTAAGACATTCTTCCTGAATCTATTCTAATTCTAAAGGTATTGTATATTAACCTCTCTAACTGCAAGATACAAACATGCTAAAACAGAAATCTTTGCTTGATCAAAACCTGGCACCTTTGCTCCTCTACACCATTTGCTTCTGGTTTACCTCTCAGCCCATTTTTTCCATCTGGTAATTTGCTTCTCATCCTTCAAAATGAGGTCAAATGTCAACTCGTTAGTAACACCTTTTCTGAATTCCCCAGGAAAATGTTTATTCCTTCTTCAAAGTCCTCATAATGTTTACAGAGTCCACTTAACATATTGCATTACCTCTATAATGTCTGTATTCCTCATAAATTGTAAGATCTTTGAGAGTAAATGTGATACCTTATTAACTATTGTATATCCCCTACTGGTGCCTAGAACAATGAGGATAGAAGTTGTAAACTCAATGTTTCTTGAACATACTTGAACTTTTTGTAGATAAATTTGTTTTTCAATTGCATTTGAACACATCCTTCTTGTTCTTTTGGTGTCTTAAGTTTAATATCCCTACTGAACTTAGCAGCTCACATTTTGTCTTGCCTCCTTTCCCCTAATTCTGTCGAAAACCATCATTACTCTGACCCACCCAGAAAAATTAAATCCAAGAAATATTTTGATCATTTTTTGTGTATAGGAAGGATTATTGAGGGGCTTCTCTGGTGGCTCAGGTGGCAAAGAACCTGCCTGCCAGTACAGAAGATCCAAGAGACATAGGATCAGTTGCCTGAAGACTCCCATGGATTCTCTACGGAAGAATTGTAGGAGGGCTGGGAGTTTGAGTTTTAATCTACCTGCTAGAAGACAGACGTGGTTTCTATCCAAGTGCCCTCCTAGGAACCTAGCCTAAGCCTGATTCTCATCTGCATCTGAGGCTGTATCCCCCTTGCCTGTGTCCCATCGTGGCCTGAGACAGTCTATGGGGTTGCATGACTGAGTGAGCACGTTATTGATGATATTGATGAGTGAGGGTTATTGATGATATTTTATCTTTCTACAAATTAGCTTTGTTTCAACAAAGCTAACTGTATATGTAGGTTGAGTAAGTTCTTACAAACAGGGAATAATTTCAGTAGCACTCTGAAGACCTCTAGATCTTAACACTGGTTCATCATCAAGTGTCTTTAACATCCCCAGTGAGAGAGCTGTGTACAGCCCTCTCCACATGAAACGTTTTCAAATACAGCTAGCTGCTCCTGAGATGATACAATATCTCATTAGACCCTCTTAGTTACAGTTCCTATGTCATGAATGATTTTCTCAGAAACCTCTACTCTCTGCCATTCTTGCAAGGATGTAGCCAGTCAACAGCAGTACACAGGGAAAATTTTTGTCTCTCAAAATAGCCATTAGCCAATCTCTTGGCTGTAGAGTGAAATTAAGTATCAAACAGGACAGTGGACAAGGTAACATGTAAATTTCCTCTAAATTAGAAACTATGATTCTCAGAATTGGACATCCCAAGTCCCCACCATTTAAGTCATCTTTCTGCCAACCCAACTCTCTGACTTCAAAATATTATGTTTTCAAATCCTTTGTTAGAGGTCCCCCCTTTCAGATCCTCAGATCACCTACCAGCCACTGAACATCATTTGGTATCTGCCTTTGTCTCTCTTTGCTCAGGTATATGTGGGAGATAGAGACTGTACCTAGAAGCTTTTCTCTTCTTTAAGAAATTCTGTCCCCGTGGGGCAGAGTCGCCAGAGCTAACCTTGACTGTCTCAGGCCACGAGGGACACAGGCAAGGGGGACACCTTCAGCCTCAGATGCAGATGAAAATCAGGCTTAGGCAAGGTTCCTGGGATGGCATTTAGATAGAGGCCACATCTATCTTTTACCAGGTGGACTCAAAGAAGCCTTTCCCCAAATGCTTGCCATCTTTTCACCAGTTCTTCAACCCCTATTCCTCTCCCCATCTCTAGTGACTTCCCAACAGACTCTTGGGCTCTGGCTCTGCAGAAAAGACCCACAACCCTACAATTCTTCCCATAAACATACATTCATATTTCCTTGTCTTGCCTCACAAGTCCAAAAAGACTTTGTATATCCTCTCATCTTTTCAAATAATGAGTTTTCCTAATTATTTGCCCAATCCAGCCAAACATTGTTCTTTCTTTGGGAAAAGTTTCTGATAGGAGTGGTTGTTCTGGGGAAAAAAAAAAAAAAAGCCTATGAAAAGAAGAGAAGCAAAAAGCAAAGGAGAAAAGGAAAGATATAAGCATCTGAATGCAGAGTTCCAAAGAATAGCAAGAAGAGATAAGAATGCCTTCTTCAGCAATCAATGTAAAGAAATAGAGGAAAAGAACAGAATGGGAAAGACTAGAGATCTCTTCAAGAAAATTAGAGATACCAAGAGAACATTTCATGCAAGGCTGGGCTCGATAAAGGACAGAAATCGTCTGGACCTAACAGAAGCAGAAGATATGAAGAAGAGGTGGCAAGAATACACGGAAGAACTGTACAAAAAAGATCTTCATGACCCAGATAATCATGATGATGTGTTGACTAATCTAGAGCCAGACATCTTGGAATGTGAAGTCAAGTGGGCCTTAGAAAGCATCACGACGAACAAAGCTAGTGGAGGTGATGGAATTCCCGTTGAGCTGTTTCAAATCCTGAAAGATGATGCTGTGAAAGTGCTGCACTCAATTTGTCAGCAAATCTGGAAAACTCAGCAGTGGCCACAGGACTGGAAAAGGTCAGTTTTCATCCCAATTCCAAAGAAAGGCAATGCCAAAGAATGCTC